>OY992892.1:57045936-57590936 GCA_963921405.1 Cepaea hortensis | reverse complement strand
GTGTACCGAGTACATAACTTCACACAATCTCCGAGCACAAACACTACGTCAGAGTAACAGCTCGAAGTTACCCATCTGGGCCTAACTGGGACACTAAAGCACACCTACTATTGATAGACAATAGAGGGATTGGTTGGTGAATCCTCCGGAAGAGCGGTTTGTAACTCTTTGTAAACTCCATTTTATTATACGTCAGGTTGTTCGAGGCTACTCATGTAGCATAATATGGTTTAGTCCACTGCTGTTTTGACTTAAAAGAGTGTTGAAGTGCTACTCTTCAGTGAGGGACCTTACGAGATACAAACAATGACTTGATGAGTGAGATCATCAAAAACCAGTGAGAAAACAAATGAAGATCGTAAACTGATTAGAGACATTAGACGTAGACAGTCAAAATTTTTTTGGGCATGTTATGAGAAGAAATGAATTAGAGAACTTGGTGACGACTGGTAAGATCGAAGGGAAGAGACCAAAGGGAAGACCGAGAAGTAAATACAGTACCTGGATGGCTTGGCCTCGTGGCATGGTCGAGACAGGAACACAGAGCTGATCCACGACTCTGGTGATCGAGTGACATGGTAGTACATGACCGCCTACGCTTATCGGCATGGCATATGATGGATGGATGGAAGTGCTACATAGAACCTAAACTTTTGTATGGATGTGGAATCTATGGACAATGAGCTCACAAGCTGACAAACTTTTAATGGCAGTGGAAATGTGGTTTCTGGGGAAAATGCAAAGAATACCACGGAGAGACAGAAAAACAAATGACCAGGTCATTTTATTTCGCATATCCTTTTTACATGACATTTCAGTCAACACCAGCATTTTTTAGCTGCTGTTGATGTCTTGGCAAGTTTTATGTTCAGTAGTTTGCCATTGTTCTCTAAATGATCGGCTCACATACCTCCATAAGTAACCAGCGCGACGCGACCCACTGCCGAATCTCGCGCAGCTAACCAAGTCCTACAAGAAACTAATGAGAACCGTACACTAATTAGCGAAATTAGACGTAGATAGTCACAATTTCTTGGACACCTTATGAAAAGAAATAATTTGGAGAACTTGGTGACAACTGGCATGACTAAGGGGAAAAGAATAGGGGAAGGCAGAGACGTAAATACGTACATGGTTTGGCCACGTGGTATGGTCGAGACAAGACCACAGAGCTGATCCACGACTTTGGTGATCGTGTGAGATGGCGAAACATGACCACCCACGCTTATCGGCATGGCGCATGATGATAATGATGATTTCCAGCTTTGTATTACATAGCTTGCCCTACTCACTTCCTGTGCTGTGTGTCCTTTGTTCTGGGCGCTCATTAGTGCCAAAATTACTGTCACCAGTATTTTGCTCATGATGCGTCTTCAACCACTTCTTAAAACCTTGTGCATCACTCTTATTGCGGGCGTGAAAGAGGGTATGTTCAAATAAGTCAGGAATTTTGAAACATGGGATGGTTCGATGACGCAACAGAAAAATCTATGGTCAACTCTCGTTACAATAGACGATCACACTGGGCTAATGTCCTGTGCCCACATTTGTTCTGGTAAGATCCTCCCTAGTTTTCCAGGAACCATTCCTTCCACAAATCTCCTTTGTACACTACGGTAGAGTTTACTTCCAAAACAATGTATTCCCTTAGGAAATTTAAACACAGGCGGCATAAAGAAAATATTGCACGATTATTGTTGGCATATTTCGCCGAACCACGTCATGTGGATACCGCAGAGTTAATAAACGAATAATGCTTTAGCTGAAATATTAAGTACATAGTGGCTAAAATTGTTGGGATGTGAATTTCAGTTTTCGAAACATAATGCTGTCAATGGTACAGTTTTGTTCGAAGTTCAGATGTTGTAGAATATTACTATTTTCTTTTCCTTTGTTCACGGTACCGGAGCATGCCTAGGGGCAGGGACGCGTTTCACAATTCCCCGACACACAGAGTCGATTCGAATTCAGCTGCAGACCATTTGGAAGCAGACAGCTTTGCGCTGGCTTAGATCGTCTGAGCGTTGGTCGTACAGAGAGCAATGGCAAACTATTGATCGTAAAAATTGCCTAGTGAATCACAAACAGCCAAACAAATGTTGGGACTGACTGCGAAGTCCTGTAAAGGACATACAACTAACCAACTTTTCATTCACGGCATTCTAAATTTTGTCTCTGAAACATTAACATTAAACAGCCTGGATTTACTTCTTTAGTAGTTGTGAAGAAGGACTCGGTGTGATTCTGTCCATTGGGTCGCTGGCGAGATTCATTTTTCCCAGAAAAGGACTACACATCCATTGGACTAAGGTTGACTTATTGACATTCCATCAACCCTGTATTATAGTCACATCTCCAAAGACTGTGTTGCAGAGCAATCCGTCAACTTATACACTATATAGAGATGTGTTCCGCAAGTTTATTTTTCTAATAGTCGTTCCGATCTGCCTATGTAAGTGGACTATGGTGGTGTAAATGAACTATGGTGGTGACAACAAAACATATGACAATGTTTTTCTGGTTTTCGGTTGAAAGGGTTCATTGCTTTGCTTCATAATATGTTGCACTTCTTTATGTAGGATGCATCTGACGAGATACAGCGAAACTGTGCAATATATTGTTTGTGTCTTGATAATTGAACAATTAATTAATTGCTGCCTGCGCAGAATAAAAGCACTAAAATGGTATGGCAGAATCCATCCATCCATCATGTGCCATGCCGATAAGCGTGGGCGATAATGTTTCGCCATCTGACTTGATCACCAGAGTCGTGGATCAGATCCGTGTTTCTGTCTCGACCATGCAATGTAGTCAAGCCATCCAGGTGATTACTTCTCGGTCTTCCCCTTGGTATCTTCCCTTCGAGTTAGCAACTTGTGACCAAGTTCTCCAATTAATTTCTCTTCATAACATGCCCAAATTATTTTGACTGTCTGCGTCTAATGTCTCTAATCAGTTTACAATCTTCATTTGTTTGTTGAAGGACTTGTTCATTGGTTTTTCTGTCTGTCCATGGTTTTCTTTGCATTTTCCTAAGAAACGAGATTTCCACAGGCATCAAAAGTTTTTTTTAGCTTGTCTGCTCATTGTCCACGCTTCACATGCATACAAAAGTACAGGTTCTATGTAGCACTTGAACACTCTTTTCCTCGTTTCAATTGATATCTTTTTAGTGGTCAGTATGGTTTTCATCTTGCAAAAGGCTACCTTTACAATGGCAATTCTTGTTCTAATTTCTTCAAGGCATCGCCCATCTGATGTTATGAGTTCCGAGATAACTGTACCGATTCACTTGTTTAAGAATAGGCCCATTTACTTGTGGTATTTGCTTCTTCCCAGTGACGACCATAATTTGTGTCTTCTTACAATTTATTTCTAACCCTAGTTGTTCACTGTCTGCAACAACCGCATCTACTAAATGTTGCAGGTCCTGTTCATTGTCTTCAATTAAGAGTGTATCATCTGCATATCTAATGTTATTGATGTATCGTCCCCCAAGAGGAGCGGCTGAACGAGTGGCTAGAACGCCGGATTCTCCTTCGGGAGACCTGGGTTCGAATCCTCGGTAAGGCGTGGAGTTTTTTATTTTGTCGGAGAGGGGGGGGGGGGGGGGGGCGAAAACTCTAACCTGCACAGTTCGCGTCGACTGCATTAGCTAAGCGGCTTTAATTCTTCAGGCTCAATACCCCCTGCCATACACCGCAAGGTACTATTTTGGCAGTAAATGACAGTTTGTGACAGATGCCAGTTGATAGTACCCCAATGATGATTCCTTCCATATCTTCTATATTTATCTATCGTGAAATAGGATCTCTTGATCAGAAAAAATAGCATATTTGTTCTTTACGTCTACGGTAAAATTATCTTGTATTTCTTTGTCATTTTTCAATTTGCACAAATCGTATTTAGTGTTTCCTGTTGTAAACACGACTTTCTTTAACTTTAACCTTAATGTGCCTGTAATTAATCTGTGATCACTGTAACAGTCTGCATTTGGAACAGTTTTTACGACTGTTAACGCATTTCGAAACCTTCTGCTAATCAGGATGTAATTTATCTAGTTTTTAATCCTGCTCTCTGGACTCCCCCATGTCCATAATCTTCTAGGGTGCTGTTTAAACCAGGTGTTTCCTACAACTATTTCTTATTCTTTTGCCAATTCTACAAGTCTGTAACCTATTTCGTTTCGCTCTCCCAAACCATGGTTGCCTACACTGCATCCATCGTCTCGATTTCCTACTTTTGCGTTGAAATCAACCATTATGATATTTATTTCTGATATTTTACAGTTCTTCAAAGCAGACTCCATGCCATTATAAAATTCCTCTAAACTTTCTCCACTGTATTCACTTGTTGGAGCATATATTTGAATGGCATTTATTTTAAAAGGTCTTCCGTTTAATTTTTCTAATAGAACTCTATCTGACATAGCCTAATCCCCTCCTGTCTTGACCTTTGCCGCTTTCCATCTCGTCTCGCGCATTCCTAATATATTAATCTTCTCTATTTCCATTTCTTGTTTGATGTTAATTTTCCATCTGCACTCATTGTTCTAACATTCCAAGTTCCTACTATCAATGATAGTAATCTTTTGCACTCAGTCGCCTGCTGACGGTCTTGAGTAACCTGGTGCACATGACTATCCCTACTGGCGAGACTGCTCCTAAGGAGCACCCACCTAGCCGTTACTCTGATTTTCGATGAAACCGTAACACATAATCTTCTTGGCATCTGTAATGAATGTATTTTGCCATTGCTTTCCTTCTTAGCAGTGACCATACTGGTCAATGACCATAGCCGTTGTCCCCCCCCCTCCCCCCTCCCAAAATAAGAGAGATCCTTTGCCTACCGTCGTGAAGCTGGAGACCATAACCTACAACTACAAGTATAGCAGAATAGAAGCTATAAAATTGTACGGCATCATAGAAGCACTAACATGGCATGGCAGAATCGAAGTACTAAAATGTTATGGAAGAATCATTACCACGGAGCTTTGGGATAGACACAACTGCGGACGATTTGACAGCAGACAGCCTTAAGTTGGTTTTCACACAATGCTATGTTATGTGTACCGGTGGTTCAGAAAGTAATGGCAATCTACTCCACGTAAACGAGTCAAGAAATCACAAACGCCCCACACAAAATTCTTGGGTTGGCCTCGACGTCCTATACAGGATATGCAACAAACTTAAAACAAGGCAATACTGAAAGCCATATTTAGTTATTGATGCTTTTATAAACCACGCTTTACAACAAAAGCCCACCTATTGAAATTGACTGGCACCTTGCCGTCTTGACAGGCGATATTTTGTAAAATGGAGTTATACCTCTCCATAGCACCCAAAAAATAAAAAATTAAAATATATATATATATTATATATATATATATATATATATATATATATATATATATATATATATATATATATATATATATATATATATATATATATATATATATATATCGTGTCTTCCTTTAAAGTGTCGTCCCTGGAGTGAGGAGAGTCAACACCCATATTATAATTTGTTTTCCCTATTAATATCCTGGAGAATCCACCAGCTTCCGTCCAACACACTCCTTCAGTTCATGGACACCTTTTCCTCTCTCTATCCCTGTCGTACTATGCCCCCTCTCATTCTTCCCCACGCAACATATTCAACAACTCTTGCTTCTAAAAATTAATAAAGATTAATTTATTAAAAGAAAAGTGTAATGTACGTGAGACGTGTATGCGAAGAAAATGTGTGATGTGTTCTATAATATGTGTAGGATCGGACCCTCAGATAATAGCATAGTCAGTTCATCCTTGCAAGGACACACCACAGCACGTTAAGTCAGAACAAGTCCATCTCACCCGGTACTGTATCTCTCCTGCCGGACACCGACTGTCATCTGTAGCTACCTGGTAATCCATCTTCCTGATCATCCGAAATAGATACTGTTTGTAAATTACAGCTGATCATGGACCGGTTGCACACTACAGATAAGTTCCTATCGTTCCCAAAGAATGCACAAATCCTTTGTAGTGAGTATTAAGGTATCACTGTTATTGTTAATATACTTGATCCTAACTAGTGTCTATCTAGTTTCAAGTATCATGTCTTTTGTACTATTTCACTAGAATATATCACACCATGTGACTATTATATTTTAATGTTCTTGTTTAGGTACCACTGTTCTTATGCTGTGTGTTGCATCAACAATCATCACCCATCTTAGGTGAACCATCTTCCTTCTAGCGTTATTTAATTTCCGTAAGAAACAGGTTACTGTTCAACTGAGGTTCTTTCAAATTGGCGTTGCACCTATTCTAAAACAGGGTTGAGCTTCCTCGTAGCTGGTAGGGAACCTGTGAGAGAAACAACACATCTGGTGATAGTACTAGTCACTGATCCCACCGGCTGAGCGTAAGCCTATTGCCTTGCTCAGTTATTTCACAGCTAACTAAACTCTGTCATAGAGCACATTAGCTCCTCACCTACGTCCGAATCAGGCGATGACAAGGAAAGACCCATAAACAGAATGCAAAACTTCAGTGGGCAAACCACTGAAAGATCCCCCCCATTGGACACTTTCCCCATCTCCCAACCCATCTTAAATCTCTCCAAATATCACCCCGCTATCCTATTCATCCTAGCAGAGCCAATCATCACTCATCCTCTAACTAGTTTTCCACTAACAGTGCTAATCATCACACTCTAGTTTTAACAAGGTTACTGCCTATATTAATTAGAACTAATTAGATAATATGTTCTACCTTATATGGCACTGCAGTTTACTCAATCACATCTAAGTTTGCCATGACAGGCACATGTAAAATAAATCTAATTAATCCCGCACACGTTAGATGTTCTTAACTCCCTAACTGCCGTGCCAAAGCACGTCTACCTAGATCAACGGTTCGAGTTACACTAGTTGTCCCCCAATCTGGTTTTTGGCAAACGCCCAAAATTGGTCACGTGACGTTATTCTTTATGTCCACACAGGTGTTATTTTGGGCAGATCAGCCCTTGTCAGGAATCTATCTTCCCTGGCTCAATCAATGTCAGATTCGTCCTCCCATGTTTTGATATCCACAACAAGCTAGCGAGTTACTGTATGGTCCCAACAACAGTTTTCAATAACAAGCCGCCAATTTTCTGTCGAGTGGTGACAATCACAGCCGCCATTTCGCTTGATGTCCGGAACTCTAAATGACAGACGGACTGTTTTCTCCCGAGCTGGGCACTTCCGCTTGAATCCGACCTGTTTATGAACTGTCAAAGTGGTGTATAGATTCATCTCACTCACCACCGAATGTTCCTAGTTAGCCCACCAGATGTAAACACGTGCAGGCGCAACTCAGACTGTTGTACTCTGTATTTGTTGAAACAACCTCTGGCCTCGAACATGTCGTTAATCCTAACGCCTTTTATTGTCATCACTGGTTACTCACGGTGTTTTTCGTGACAATATATATATATATATATATATATATATATATATATATATATATATATATATATATATATATATATATATATATATATATATATTGTTGCGTATCCCTTATGGGACGTTGCAGTCAACACCAGCTTGTTTTAGCTGCTGTTGATGTATTAGGTAAGTGGTATGTTCAGTAGTTTGTCATTGCTTTCTGAACGCCGGCTCCCATACTAGCACGTTATAACACAACGCGACACCATCTGCTGCACAAATCGGTCGCAGCTGAGCTTCGAACTCCTGGTACCCGGCTCACGAACCGCGTTCGCAAGCCTTTAGCCACGGAGCCGGCTCCATAGCACAAAGCTGAGCTGAATTTAGAGTCCAGATGTTGCCTACGCAGCATGATTCAACTCTCGGCCTGCCTAGTGTACTCCAGAGGAAAGGTAACACCAATGTGCCAGGAACAAAACAAGCGGCAGAAGATATCGGATCAGCAAAACAATGCTCTAACTGTCCGCCTGTCGGATCTTCGATCCTAGACCAGTAGCCGACCAAGGCTTAGGGCCTGGTCTGCCCTGCCATGACATTTAGTCTTTAGGTTGTATTCCCTAGCACTGGGGTAAGGCGTGTACCCTCGTGCCTGCGTTCCTTCGCCCTAGGCCGTTAGCATAATGCTGGGTGTCTGGTTTTGTGAGCATCGACCAATATTCGAAGGTAACAGAAAGCAGATAGTACCGTCCACTGTCATATAACAGCTCAGTCATATCTGATTAAGACCTGACTACAAAAGTGATTAATCCGTTATTGCCCTGTGTACCAGCCTATACTCATCGTGGATCACAAACCCCTGATGATAGCGATAATATTAGTGTCCCCATATTGCTTCAGCCAGTCTCGCTGTAAAGCGGAGCGTGTTTAATCCCAGCAAAGTGAACAAAAAGCAAGCTTGTGACTCTGCCTCTTCCAGCACGTCCTAGTGTACCGAATCACGCACTCGCATGTATAAATCATGTTTGAAAGTTGCTCTTTCATCCTTCGTGTAGGCTGGCTAAGCTTTGCGTGCATCTCCAGGGAAATCCCCCCGTATGTACAAACACACGAATGTTCTATTGTGCCATCATTAGCAATGTGGCCCGGTTAAGTGCAGCAGGCCTACAACTCCCTTTAAAGTCTAATGGAATGTTAATTACTTTTTGTTTGCGGAGGAAATCAAATGTGGTGCGACTTTCAACATGTGAAGTGTGATATTCTAATGCGCTCATAAAATTAGTCCACTTCTCTAGCTCCTGTGTTTTAGTTCTAGTATTTGCTGGATCGGAATAAATGTTTGACAGTACGGTGTCTGATGGAGTGTCTTTGGCAGTTTTCTGACAGAGACAGAATGGTATGGACCCCGCGGTAGTGGAGTGGCTAGCAAGCTTGCCTGGTGGTATGGCAGTGATGTGTTTGCTTCCCCGTCGAGAAGGGAATTTGGTTTGTTGTGGGTTCATAACAATTGAATTGGGTCAAAAATAGTTGACTTACAGTGTTCAGTTACAACTACTTGTGATGGTGTCGCTTTTTTTTTTTTTTCGCAAGGACAAGTTATTCATTTCGAATTGTTTAAGAGTTGAGTTAAGAACTTATCATTATCACACTCGGGTCATATTCTTACGCTCTCCGTTCTCATCTACAACAACAGTTGAAGAGTTACAGTTCGAATAGTACCAGCTGACGTCTAATTATGCGTCCGTCTAACCTATTTTCAGAGTACTGAGTGTCGGCCAGATCCTTTGACCACTCTCTACCACAATGTTCTCTTTAGGTCATGATGATGTATCTGTTCTTCCACACCAAAATTCCCTAACCACATCTACATTTTCGTGAGGAAAACTGTTGAGCATAATCTTGCCAAGACATCAACAACAGCGGTAAAATGCTGGTGTTGACAGCGATGTCCTGTAAATAGAAAAATAAAAACAAATATCCCACTCAACATAGACCGACATTTAAGTGGACAATAATAGTTGTGTTTTTGATTTATTGTTGTCAATTTATAACTTTCTCGTTGAATGCTGATATTGCCAACTGCACTTTTCTATCAAAAGACAAATAAATGATTGTGTGTTTATTGTGAGTATTTGGGGCAAGATCTCAGTAGGTAACTATGTTGTCTGTTAAGATACAATTTTCACGCTGGAGATTTGATTTATTCACTGAGATGTACCTGTTGAGCTGAGTAGTGAAGGTCTCACATTTCTCAAAGTGTTTGTCTTTAATCAATTATTCATTGCGGCTTTCATAATCGCATTCTGGGGAATATTTAACTTAATTTGTCTTGAGCAGATGTAACTTGATTTCCTTAAAGTCCAGTAACTCTTTGTCAAATCTGCGTTTCTCTGTTATGTTTGCTAATGTTCACAGTATGTTGTTTGTGTCCCATTTCTGTCCTCTGTCTGGTCGCAAGGACAATTACAGAGTAGAGAGGTCAATACCGAATTTAAAAATTATGTACATGAATCGAAGTTTGTGTAGGTGCATTCTAGTATACTTCTTGAATACTTCTTCACACATCTATATTATGATTGGGTGGTAGTGAATCCTGTGGAAGACTGAGAGTTTTAACTGTTAAGTCCGATGCATTAGCAGCCTGACCACCTAAGCTTTCACGTCATTGTAATAATACACGCTAATGCAGGTCCGCATGGCCGAATGGGTAAGAGCGCGTGTTCTTAGACACTCGTTGTGCTGATGCCGAGGTAAGCGGTTCATTCCCTACACCGGACAGCTGGACTAAAATGTTGACCTGTCGCCCTTGACTTACGGATGTAAATTACAAGTACCTCTGAAGTCGGAGTGGGTTTGCCTGATGGCGTGGGACACTGTTAATAAGGAAAGCTAATCCACACGCAAAATTCAGTCCATCATTAATATAAATAGTGTGGATAGACTACACTTGAGTTCAAAGCGAGCGAGCGAAATAACTCCCCCCCCCCCCCCCCCAAAAAAAAAAAAAAAAAAAAAAAAAAACGCTAGTCATGTGAAAGACGTGTGCAGCCCGCAACAAGAAAACAGATAAGTAACTTGTGTATTTATATTTTCATGTAGTGTGTTTCGTGTTGTTATGTCGATTTGCGTTTGTTTAATATGTACTGACGAAGGCTTTAGTTGCAAAGTCAGTATTATTACTTGTAATCGTGTTCTTGTAAAGCTCACTGTTTACTTATCGTGTTTTGGTGATTCCTTCAAAGCCCTGATAAACAAAATGCCAGCCACTGCTACACTGCCTCTCCGGAAATAATACTTGGCATTACAATTGTGGAAGATACGGGAAAAGAAACAACACAATGACAATATTTCAGCGATATATAAGTCCATGGCAGATACGGGAAGTCGTTTAAGACCATTAATCGGCCCATGACACTTAATCATCTTATAGATAATCATCTGGCCGACAGACAACATGCTAGCTACTGTGCCACTGCATCTCCCGTCATTACAGACATAATCCCTATTTCATCAGTAAGGCTAAATACAAGTTCAGCAGAGTTGTAACGGCGGACCTACAAGTTTCACAGCTGTTTTGCTGTCTCAGATTTATGGCAGGTTGTGTCAGCGAGGAAGTCACGGCTGCATGTTCAGAGCCGGAATGATGGCTGGAAGCTATTAGCAGCGTGACTATATGAAATATGCTGCATTTTCATCATCATGCAACATGCCGATAAGCGTGGGTGATCATGTTTTGCCGTCACACACGATCACCAGAGTCGTGGGTCAGCTCTGTGGTCTTGTCTCGACCATGTGGAGCCATCTAGGTATTTACTTCTCTGCCTTGCCCTTGTTCTTTTCCCTCAATTTTGCCAGTTGTCACAAAGTTATCTAGTTTATGTCTTCTCATAACGTGCTCAACAATACTGTCACTGTCTGTGTCTAATTTCTCTAATCAGTTGACGGTGTTAATTTTCTTATTGTAAGACTTACTTATTGGTTTTTCTGTCTTTCCATGATACTTTTTGCATTTTCCTTAGAAACCCAATTTCCACTGCCACAAGATGTTTTTAGCCAGTCTGCTCACAATCGATGTGTCACATGGATTTAAAAGTACAGGTTCCATGTGGCACTTCAATGCTCTTTGTTTGCTGAATTTTACGGATCCAAATTTCCATCTTGGCATTAGGTGAAATATCCAGTCCACTGAAATGTCAAAAGCCTGCCATGGAAAACAATATCAACCGTAGTAAAATCCCAGCCAATCCAATTGTGCTGCCCTGACTTATGACAAGAGTAAATCCTAATATGTCTCCAAGATATGAAGTTACAGTACCCATTTTGCACTCTCCAATAGTTACCTGGTTTGAAAAGGAAAGTAGAGCTGTGAAATAAATTCCCCGTGGAACTCTCCCCATCATACTACTCCACTTTTGTTAATCATTCTTAATGGAGCATAGGCTTCATCCAACTGCCACCAAGTTCTGTTATTCTTTGCAGTATCATGTGGCTTCCTCTGTGTCGTTTCCATAATATGGGCATTACAAATTCGGAGAATACTGGAAAAGAAACAAATAATGCAATGGCAACATTTCGGCGATACATAAGCCCATGGTATATACATAGGAAAACCGGCTCGTTTTCCAGTTGAGCCGGTTTTCCAGTTAGATTCACTCTCTCCTCACGGCCTCAATGCCCAACACAGTTTTATTTAACTTTCAACCCCCCCCCCATCATTAGGGTGATGTGCACACCGTCCCTCCCCCACCAGTGGCGCCTCCGAGTACCAGCAGTATAGTCCACTACTGTTCCCCATTTTACCGCTCGCTCATATAGACGCCTCATCCTTCCCCTAACGAATGTTTTCCTCTCGGGTGTCTAGGCCAGTCCCTGGATTTGTGACGTTATTGACCGTTAGCCCATTGACCCGCCTTAACCACACACCCGGTTCATTCACTTCATTGTAATCATGCACGCTGATCGTTTAAAAGACATATCCAGCCCACAGCAAGGATACAGATTAGTAACTTTTCTATTTGTATTCTCATGTTGTGTTTTTCATGTAGTTGTGGCGGCTTGTGTTTGTTTATTCTGTGCTGACAAAGGCTTAAGCTACAGCGGCCGTTTTGTAACTTGTAATCGTTTTCTAGTGAAGCTTATTATTTTATCTACTTCTCGTTTTTTGGTGTTTCATTCATGACAGAATATCCAAAGAAGCAAGTCTTTACAGAACAGATTCAGAAAATTTAGAACTCTTTACTCCAGATGAAACAACCGATCCACAGGAAATAAGTGAACTTCTATTTGCAGACGATCAGTGCCTGTTTTACAGCGATGAGGGCAGACTACAACACTATATTAATAATCTGAGTTCAACCTGCAGCAGATACAATATGAGTATAAACACAACCAAAACCCAAGTAATGCAAGTTAGCAGACCGCCGGGCCCATTAAGTATACAGATAAATAACACAACTCTGAAACAAGTTAAAGAATTCAAATACCTTGGAAGTATGATCACAGAAGATGGCAGATTGGACGGAGAAATCGAAATCAGATATCAAAAAGCTAGTGCACTTACATATCAACTATCACCCTTACTGAAACATCCAAATATACCCATGTCCGCAAAACGACAGATAATAAATTGCATGTTCACACCAACCCTATGCTACCAATCTTAAACCTGGAATTTATCCAAATCACACCTTCGCAAAATCAACACCTGCGAGATGAGATGCCTGAGGAGCATTGCCAGCCTAACAATCCGAGACCGAGTAAGAAATGCTGTTATCAGACAGACAGTGGGATCAACACCTTGTGCCACATTTATTGAAAGGCAGAAGATCAAGTGGTTTGGCCATGTCGTTAGAATGCAACACAATCAACTACCAGCACTGGCCTTACATCAAAGCTCATCTGCTACAAGACTAAGAGGACGTCCAAGAAGAAAATGGATTGACGACATCAAAGACATTGTACAATCACACGGAATGACACTATCCAGTGCCGTCCACTGGGCGCTGGAACGCAAATTATTCCTCCCCACGACGCTTGACAGCAGAAGTGGAAGATGATGATGATGATGATTCATGACGTTACAGGAAGTCGCTTCATCATTCCATGGCACTGAGTCAGCTAATTGATGTCGACCTGGCCAGCTGACAACATGCTAACTACTGCGCTAATTCGTCTCCCTTTATCACAGACAGTATCGCTATTTCATCAATACATCTGAAAGTCACGGTTTTGCACAACCCCATGGTTATTTAGCTTGGAAAGGGAAGAAGATCTCTGCAACACAATCCCCGGGGAATCATACTTTAATATTCTTCATCTACTGTTATATAGAGCATTGGACTTTGCCATGCAAAGTACCATGCAACTGCCTCTATGTCATTTCCATAATATTAACTGATCAAGTGCTATGGGATGATTAATCGTCTGAATCGACTTCCCCTATCTTCCACGGGCTTGTATACAGCAGTTTTCCCTATGCAACCACCTTTAATTATATATATAATACAAGTGGTCTGCCACCATATTAGCGACAATTAAGTCATAACTGTGACACACCCTATTTCCCATTTTCCGCCATCCATTTTGCATACCGTGTATGGCACTGAATCTGTTAATATGTCCATAATTATCGTCTCCGAGAGTTTTTCGTATTCTCTACTCCTTTTTCCCCGTGCTTTCCAAGGAAAGGTCTTTCTAGTTATACTATTCCCAGGTTTTCGATTGTATTGTTACACGTTAACATATTATAAACAAATCCTTACAAAAACTTACTGAAGCTGTTTCCTATTATTATCGCTATTTACAGTCTTTGGCCAATTTGGTTTCTTGTATTTGCTAACAAACATCCATTTATATTGTCTTTCAGTCGGTATACATCTCGAACTCTACCTAGGGGCAGAGCTCTTAAAGGGACGTTAATTTTGGGGTTCTGTTGGCCGGCCGGAGACTTGCTTGATTTTCATGACACAAACATCCATTTATTTTGTCATTCGATCGGTATTGCATGGCATAGATTATTTTGGGTGGAGAGACAAACTTGAAAATTTAATGACAGGTGGCGGAAATGATGGCAACACGAGCAAAATGAAGACAAATATATAAATATATGTATGGTTTGGTCTAATGGCAAAATTGGGGAACGATCAAAGAACAGAGATTCTGGTTTTCATGTTAGGTGACGAACCACGAGCACGAAATTTAACCAGCATAATGATGACGATTATACAATCAAGAAAGGCAGTGATTATTAAATAGTTAACAAGGACAACACTAAGCGAGAGAGGGAGTGTGTGGGGTGAGTAAACTGCTAAAGGTTTCACATATACTAGGTTACGGTATATTGGATAGAGTGACCTACCCTTCTGGGAATTATTTCCTTTCTTTGTTATAAGCAAAACTAGGGGCAGGAAGGGCCCACACGCCTTGGTGGCAATGTCGGTATGGGAGCAGGACCCAGAAAAGAAACCCAAAAGGTCGAACTCGGAAGATGCTAGATTAAGTGTCACATGACTAAAAAGCGGACATCTATGCACTACAGTGGATGCCACTCACCACCCTGTATGTGAACCATGCTGGAACAGTCTTTTTTTTTTTTTTTGGTGTGCATATCCTTTACAGGACATCACTGTCAACATCAGCATCTTTCAGCTGATTATTGATTTCTTGGCAAGATTACGCTCAGTAGTTTGCCATTGCTTTCTGAGCGACCGGCTCACATACCCCGTAAGTTACCGACGCGGAGAGAGCCGCTACCGATTCTCGCGCACGTCACGTTACTCACGAGAGTAAAGGGGATTACGGAGAAAGTCGTGTGAAACTCAAGACCAGGGAGACCGGCTTCTGGAACAGTTAGTTAGTTGCATATCCTTTACAGGACGTCGAGTCAACCCCAGCATTTTTTTTAGTGTTTGTGATTTCTTGGCAAGTTTACGTTCAGTAGTTTGCCATTGCTTTCTGAACGACCGACACACAAACCATTATTTGAAAACCAACGCAAGTCGGTCTGCTGCGAAATATCCCGCTGTTGTAATTCGAAGGTGGTATGTGGGATTACGAAATGCGTCCGTAGCGCCTTCACCACAGAGCGTGTGGCCAGAATAGATTTACTACAAAAACTGATCGCAGAAATAGAAGAAAGAAGAAAAACAAGACTGGGAGACAATTTTACAGCTCCGTGTAGGACAGCTTCGGCCAGGATCTGGTTTCGGACTAGCTACAACTGGACTAAATTTAAAACTTACAACAGCAGCGCCATCCTGTCGCTCTCCTAAAGTATGTGACCCATAAATTGTGCGGCTGTCAGGTTGTCTGGGGCCCTGTATTGATGGGTCTGATATTAGTTATGACTGATAGATATTTTGTGAACACTTGCGTCTGCATTGCTGTGTTATCTCCCTTCTTTCTATTATCTCCCATGTCCAGGAAACATAATTGAGGATATAAGTTTGTGTGGTGAGAGTGAGAGAGAGAGAGAGAGAGAGAGAGAGAGAGAGAGAGAGAGAGAGAGAGAGAGAGAGAGAGAGAGAGAGAGGAAGGCATGCTTGCATGCATAAATGCATACATACATACATTCATCTGTCTATCTGCATGTCTAAATGTCTGTCAATTTATCTGTCTATATGGTTGTCTGTCGCTTTGCAGTCTGTCTGTCTGTCTGTCTGTCTGTCTGTCTGTCTGTCTGTCTGTCTGTCTGTCTGTCTGTCTGTCTGTCTGTCTATACGTCTCAATGTCTGCATGTCTCTTTGTCTGCATGTGTGTCTGTCGGTGTTGTCTGTCCGTCCGTCTGTCTGGGGTAATTAATATAATAATCCAGTCTATCTTCGTAATTAATTAAACTCCTTTTGTGACCAACAGTCGTACCCTAACACCTGGTCCTCCCAGAAAGACCCAATTGTAACTCTTTCTAATGCTGTCACTTATTACTTCAGTTGTACCCTAACATCTAGTCCTCCCAGATATACCTTATTGTTTTATCTTTCTAATTCTGTCACTTATTACTTCAGTTGTACAACATCTAGTCCTCCCAGACAAACCTTATTGTTTTATCTTTCTAATGCTGTCACTTATTACTTCAGTTGTACCCTAACATCTAGTCCTCCCAGATATACCTTATTGTTTTATCTTTCTAATTCTGTCACTTATTACTTCAGTTGTACAACATCTAGTCCTCCCAGACAAACCTTATTATTACTTCAAAGATTCAAACCAGCTAGGAGAGATTGACTGTTTGCGAAAGATCTGTCACAGTTCCATTACACACCTGAGCACAATGCTGTCCTATGCAGTCACAATGAATAATTAAATATAGCTACACCTCCTCAGGTTTCTTGATCTCTTCTTCAGGTTCTAACATTGCATACGAACATATCATTCCAATGGAGAACGGCTACAATTATTACAAATAAACTACAAACATGCATTAATTGATCCAGTGCCGAAGGATAATCTATCGCCAAATGTGACCTCCCATTTGGACAGAAGGACGATATATCGCATACCAGGATCATCAAGTGATTTGTTATGTTTCTTCGTATCTTCCACAATGTTAATGCTCAGTGAATGGAAATGTACATTATAATTCTTGTTCGTTTAACTGTGTACCATATTTGATGCAAACCTATTTGTTTGTTTGGCAATGATTCTATTAATTGGTAGATAGTTGTTTGCATATCCTTTACAGGACATCGCTGTCAACAGCATTTTTCAGCTGATTGTTGATTTCTTGGCAAGATTACCCTCAGTAGTTTGCCTTTGTTTCTGAGCGACCGGCACACATACCCCGTAAATTACCGACGCGGTTAGAACCGCTACCGATTCTCGCCGTCGTCACGTTACTCACGAGAGTATACGGGATTACGGAGAAAGTCGCTAATCCTTAGACCTATTAATTGGTGCTGGAGCAAAATAGAAGGAATGAAATACGTTTGACAAGAATCAGCAATGTGAAACTCATCAGAGAAACTAGATACATCTCAGTGAACCAAGAGGTGATGAAATGACGCTAGCGCTGGATAAAACATGAACTGAGGAAAGCCTTTGATTGGAATCCACATGGCAAAGGAAATAGAATAATATTTACAGCACATGGAGAAGAGAAGTAGAGACAGAATAATATGTCAGAACATGGGCAGAGCTGCATGGAAAAGAGAAGGAGAGACAGGATAATATGTGAGAACATGGGCGGAGCTGCATGGAGAAGAGAAGGAGAGACAGGATAATATGTGAGAACATGGGCAGAGCTGCATGGAGAAGAGAAGGAGAGACAGAATAATATGCGAGAATATGGGCGGAGCTGCATGGAATAGCTAAGGATAGGAGGACTTGAAGGCAGTTAGTTTAGGGCCTATGCCTTAACTGGGGATACATGGCGAAAGAAAGACAAGAATTGTATCAGACAAATTCAAAACAATGTTTTCCCGTTGTGAATTTAACAAATGAAGACAAAAACAATAAGCTGCACAATTTACTAACCTGGCATATGTTGCCGCATCTCGTCACGTGTATGCTGTCTACTGCTAAACCGTAGATGTATAAACAAAAAGGTCTGATAGTCATATTAAAATTACCTTGGTAGTCAGTAAAAGCTGCCATAATGATTGATAATGAAATAGGTCAATAGCAGCTTATTAGGAGAAGTAAGTGTGCGACAGAGATGTGCAATGTCTTCATATTTATTTCCCTGTGCGGTGAAAATATTTTTAGAAAATTAGAAGATATGAGAAGAATTACCATTGGGGGACATAACATCAATAACATTTGATATGCGGATGATACAGTATTGACTGCAAACAATAAACAGGATCTGCAACATTTAGTAGATACGGTTATTGTACACAGTAAACAACAAGGGTTAGAATTAAATTGTAAGAAGACACAGATTATGGTCGTCTGTAAGAAGAAAGAAATACCACAATGTTATTTGAGAATAAATGGGAAAATTCTTAAACAAGTGAATCGGTACAGCTACCTCGGAACAGACATACCATTTGATGGGAGGTGCCGTGAAGAGATTAGAACAAAAATCGCCATAATAAAGGAAAATGGAAAACATACTGATTAATAAAAAAAAAGATGTCAATTGCAACGAGAAACAAATGAACGCTGCAAATTTATTAGAGAAATTAAACGTAGGCAGTCACATTGTTTGGGACACGCTATGAGGAGAAATAACCTAGAGAATTAGGTGACAAATAACAAAATTGAGGGTAACAGAAGAAGGGGAAGGCAGAGAAGTAAATATCCAGATGACTTGGCAAAATGACATGGCCGAGACAAGAACATGGAGCTGATCCACCATTCTGGTGATCATGTAAGATGGCGAAACATGACCGCCCACATTTACTGGATGGTGCATGGTGATGATGAGTCCGTTTAAATTATCGTGATAGTCATTTTAAGTTACGGTGCTAGTGACTTTAAAATTACCTAGGTAGTCAATATAAATTACGGTGGGAATATGTGCTGTATATTTAAGCTTGACGGAATCATTATTTGCTGCGTTATATGTTGAGTGAATTCTGTAGTATGCACTTGACTGGAGATGCATGGAAATAATAAAAAAAATGTTTGCATATCCTTTACAGGACATCGCTGTCAACATCAGCATCTTTCAGCTGATTGTTGATTTCTTGGCAAGATTACGCTCAGTAGTTTGCCATTGCTTTCTGAGCGACCGGCTCACATACTCAGTAAGTTACCGACGCGGTTAGAACAGCTACCGATTCTCGCCGTCGTCACGTTACTCACGAGAGTATACGGGATTGCGGAGAAAGTCGCTAAATCCTAGGCCAGGGAGACCGGCAAGGAAATATTACAGACAATAAATTGTGCAATCTATTATCGGTGTCTGCATAATTTAAATATCAGACAAAATTAGAAAATCAGATGTCACAGCACTGACATAAACAAAATGGTGGCATGTTTAAATGCTCTAACTCAATCAATCAATCAGGTGCCGTCTTCACAGTGAAAGTTAACTGCAATAGATCTCCAACACTGTCTGTCTCTCGCCTTGATTGTACATTCTGTTAGACTGATGTTTGTCCATCTCTTGATGTTATCTTCTTACTTGTATCGTTGTCTACCTCTTGCTAGCTTGCCTTCTATCTTGCCCTCCAGTATGGTTTTTATGACATTGTAATGTCTTTTAACGTGGCCGAAATATTTTACTTGCCTCTAACTACTCCATCCCAAAATTATCCCCTCAAACCCAATTCGACCCCTTTCCCTCAATTCTGCCTCCCCAGATACGAATGTGTTGTGTCACAAAGGAAGATTGTGTATTTAGTATATGCATCTGTGCGGAAAGTGCAGTGTAAACTCTACAATGTAAGAACCCCTGTTGTTGTTACCATGGACCATTTCACCTCACGGGTGAATTAAGATCACGCGACGTAATTACGTGGTAAGCTATGCTTTGCTTGAAGTGATGTTGCACGGATGAGTTCGTGCCACGAATGCCCGACCATGGTTCTACACAATTTGCGAACGCGTTGTTACAGAACTAACTTCTGCATTGACTCCCTGCTTGAGTGTTACAGCTTGGAACTTGATGTTGGTTCGTGTCCCGAGTCGTTGTGACCAGCATTAAGCTCCCGAGTGAGTCCCCAGTTTGATGAGCTTCTAGAGACTGTCAGAATGTATAGTTTGCATATCAGCGTTAGACGTCGTCGTTGTCGTCTCTTCTTCTTTTCCTCTTTTTCTATTTACTAACCCAAGTGAAGTGTTGGAGAGGGCGTAAAGATCGTTCATATGCTCTTTCTAATGCCCATTTTAAGTTGGTACTAATTTTTCTAAGGTTGTTCTTGATACCGTCACTCCATCTTTTACTCTTGATCTGTCTCATCACATCTCATCTTGTTCCTCTTGTATCTTGCGGTGTCAAGGTGAAGTATAAACAGCGGGAGAGTGCCCGTTTATGGGCTTCATGTATCGATATTCCCATGGTCTCTGCTTGATCTGTATCCATTCTATTTCTTGAATGTCGCTCTGTGTGGTAAATGAAACAGGACATTCTTGTGAGGTGGCCAAATCATTTAATCTGTTTTTTTATTTTAATTTTAATATTTTATTTTTTAATGAACTGTATAATTGATTTCAGACCTAGTCGTCGTATACTTTCCTAATTCCTAATTCATTCACTGACACTTACCCCAACAGTTCTTCTTTGGGCATCTCTGTTGTGATTTTACATTCGCTATTTACAGTAAGAATCCATGTTTGACATTCGATGCATAATGTCGGCCAAAAAATTGTTCTTATGTGATTTGCTTTATCTATGTGTCTCGGCATTATCTCCATATCGTCTACTTTGTGGTGTCCCAGTTTTCTTCTTCTTTCGTTCGCTTAATCGACATATATCATGGCGTTATTGCGTGGCATCCTGATTTCTGTGGTGTGCCTTCTGGCTGGTTGTCTCCGACTTCAGCACCTTTCCTTTACTAGAGTAGACCGTTGTCTTATCGAGTTTATATATATATATATATATATGCATGCACACACGTGTCTGCACATGTATGTATGTGCACACATACCTAGAACATTCTAGTGTTTTTTTTTTTTTAACGGTGCCAGAGACTCGCTACCGCCTCTTCTCTTGTTAGTTAAAACAGTTCTGCCACGTGAAGGCCAGTAGTTGGACTTTTGCTGCCAGAGATGATGAATGCACAAGCCGGGGTATTATGCAAGGTTGGGAGCTCACCCCATTCTGTGCCCCGGTCATATAACAGCAATTCGTACGCCTTACTCATATAGATTTACTTAATCCAAAGCTAACTTCGCTCGTGTGTTTCTGGTGCCCAAAAGAAAATAATGAATAAACAAAATGATGATACATGAGTGTAGTGGAGATGAAACGAGGGTTGATGTGAGGCTGGCAACCTCATCCAGTAGCAAACTTTAGCTGCAAATTCCAGTCAACCATCCATCATGTGCCATGCCGATAAGCGTGGGCGGTCATGTACTGCCATGTCACTCGATCACCAGAACCGTGGATCAGCTCCGTGTTTCTGTCTCGACCATGCCACGTAGCCAAGGCATCCTGGTATTTACTTCTCGGTCTTCCCCTTGGTTTGTTCCCTTCGATCTTGCCAGTCGTCACCAAGTTCTCCAATTCATTTCTTCTCATACCATGCCCAAATAATGTTGACTGTTTACGTCTAATGACTCTAATCAGTTTGCGATCTTCATTTGTTTCTTGAAGGACTTGTTCATTGGTTTTACTGTCTGTCCAAGGTATTCTTTGCATTTTCCTCAGAAACCACATTTCCATAGCCATCATCTATTTTTCAGCTTGGCAGCTTATTGTCCACGCTTCACATCCATACACAAGTATAGATTCTATGTAGCACTTCAACACTCTTTTTCTCGTTTCAATTGATATCTTGTTACGATACCATGAACAATTAATTCTACTCTGAATTTGGAATGAGTTGTTTCAGGACAATGCTCCATTGGACGTTAACAGACAGAAGAAGGATAACGTAGACCACACACAGAGTAAGCAAAGTCACGTAAAGTACGCTCTCCCCACATCTTTGTGTTATGGGACGTGTGGTCCCAGAAGCTGTTTCCTACTAGGGGTATGTAATGAGATAGAGCCGTCAAACTTTGAAGGCCTGAATGCACGCATGAATCTGTGTCTGAATGCACGCAGGAATCTGTGGCTGGTCTTTCTCTCACTTAGTAAAAACGACGAACGCTGACTTTGAACCGTGGTCCGAGCGCATACATGAAAAAACGTATAGCCATTTACAGGACGTCGCAATCAACCCCATCATATTTTTGGTGCTGTTTGTGATTTTCTTGACAAGTTATACGTTCGGTAGTTTGCCATGCTTTCTGAACTACCAGCACTTATATAATTGTATGATAAATCAACTCAAGGCGATCTGCTGCCAAATCTGCCAAAATCACAAACAGCGTCCGTAACTCCTTCGCCACAGATCAGGAAAGTATATAGTGCTAGAAAAATACTTGTGTAGTCTCATCGGCTGTAGATGGGTGATATGGTCAATATCTGTGTAGTCTCATCGGCTGTAGATGGGTGATGTGGTCAATATCTGTGTAGTCTCATCGGCTGTAGATGGGTGATGTGGTCAATATCTGTGTAGTCTCATCGGCTGTAGATGGGTGATGTGGTCAATAACACGCAACCCTGCCTTTAATACCCATAACATTTTCTGATACCCATCTAGGCACGGTCCAGCCCAGGTTAATTATTTTCAATAAATGCCAGTCTCAATTGGGGATTCAAACACATAGCCACTGGACCGGCAGAATAGCCTTCTAACCACTGCGCCACCGTGTCTCTCCAAACGCATAGTGGGTGTTAATAATGCTTCGCCTGTAAACACAAATCAAGAGAATCGAGCGTGGAGATATGCGCTGAATACATTTCAAGCTGTACAAAATGAATGAATCAATCGTCCATTCAATGCGTATGACAGGATATGCTCTACAACCGTCTAAGCAGACAGCTAAATCGATAGTGAACGGACTACATGCAAAATAAACAGAAGTGTTGGGAGAGTGCTAGGGATTAAGTAAAGGTAAAGAACATAAAAAGCGCTAGAAACAATGCACGAATTAACAGCGAGGGTAACAATGCTGAAACGACATTTGATTTCACCTAGCTAATGAAAGAGACGAACCCATTTGTTTCCCACTGAAGAACACTTCTGCCGCTGTTTTCAGTGAAAATCACGTTAATCAAACGAGTTAAATCTAATGAACGCATCGCAACTTTCCCCGGCCAATGCGTGCAATTCTATAGAGTAGACATGTGACTCTCGTAAAAGGCAAAAAGTCAGTTGTTTTCTTTGTTTGGTACTTTGAGTTCCGTATTGTTGTCGCTCGTGTTACCCCCAGGCGTGTGCCAACATGTCTTTTGAGGCCTGTTAGCTTAGGGGAACAGCCCGACTCTATAAAACTATATGGTCCATATTGATTGATCTGTGAACGACTTTTACAAATATACTAGGGGACTTCAAATGAAAACCTTAAAAGTATGATAAAAATTACTTTAACCAGACCATTGTCCTGTAACCTGTCAATATTGTTGTTAAGGATGTTAAGAGTGTTAAGCACGTGACATAACGGTGTAGAAGAACACGGTGACGTGTCATTCGGCACCTGCACAAGGGTGTAGATGTGCCCTTTTATCTTCATTAATCTTTAGTTGTTTGCCCTGGAATGTAGATGTATCCCAGTCTGTTCAGACTTTTGATCTGGCATGTATCGGCATCCTAGGTTCTTCAATAGCTTGTCTTCTTCATCTGCCCTGGAATATAAACGTATCTCAAGTCTCGTCAGTAACTTTCTCTGGGATGTTGAGGTAACCAAAATCTGCTGAAGTCTGCCCTACTTTGGTGGCTTTTGAATTGTGTGCCCTCTGGTGGTGAGGTATCCCATTATCTTTAGTAGTTTTTTTTCGTCGTCTGCCCCAGCAACCAGAGTTATATGAGACTGTTCCGTGGTCTTTCGTCGACTACTCTACGATGTAGAATTATGAGAGGCTCTTCTATTATCTTCCGTCGTCTGTCCCGGGATGTAGAATTATGCAAGGCTTTTCTGTTGTCTTTCGTCATCTGATTGTGAAGTAAAGGTATGGAGGCTCTTCTGTTGTCTTTCGTCGTTTGACTTGTGAAGTAGAGGTATGGAGGCTCTTCTGTTGTCTTTCGTCGTCTGACTGGTGAAGTAGAGGTATGGAGGCTCTTCTGTTGTCTTTCGTCGTTTGACTTGTGAAGTAGAGGTATGGAGGCTCTTCTGTTGTCTTTCGTCGTCTGACTTGTGAAGTAGAGGTATGGAGGCTCTTCTGTTGTCTTTCGTCATCTGACTTGTGAATTAGAAGTATGCGAGGCTCTTCTGCCGTATTTCGTCGTCTGACTTGTGATGTAGAGGTATGCGAGGCTTTTCTGTTGTCTTTCGTCGTCTGCCCCGGGATGTAAACTTATGCGAGGCTCTTCTGTTGTCTTTCGTCGTCTGACTTGTGAATTAGAGGTATGCGAGGCTCTTCTGTTGCCTTTTGTCGTCTGCCTTGTGATGTAGAGGTATGCGCGGCTTTTCTGTTGTCTTTTGTCCTCAGCTCTTGGATGTAGAGTATGCGCGGCTTTTATGTTGTCTTTTGTCCTCCGCTCCTGGATATAGAGGTATGCGCGGCTTTTCTGTTGTCTTTTGTCGTCTGCCCTGGGATGTGGAGGTAAACAAGGCTCTTAGTTGATTTTCGTTTGTTGCCCTGCTATGTAGACTTATCCTAGTTCTTCAATGGCTATTCGTTGTCCGCCCTAGGACGCTGCGGTTTTTCAAGCTATTTAGCAGGATTTTCTTTCTGCCTTGGCTTTTTGACGTATTCCAGACTCGTCAACAATTTTCTCATTGTCTGTCCTGTGAGCTGTATGGGTATTTCAAGCTCTTGGATAGTTTTCCTTCATCTGCCCAGGGACACAGAGGGATCCCAGGTTCTGGAATAGTCATCTGTCCCTATGTGCAGAGGTCTTCCGGGTTTTTCAGTAGTCTTTCGACGTCTGCCATGAGAAGTAGAATTACCCCAATCGCTTCAGTAGTCTTTCGACCATTACCATAGGACATTGAGGTATATTACAAAAACACATAATACATACTTACACACACAACCAGTTCTCACCAAGCACACATTGTCGTATTCTTCACAAATAAAATCATGGAACTGCGACACAGTGGGGTTCGAACACGTTCCAATAAACACGTGAATGTTCTACCACTCTACCACTTAGACAATCCGATGGTAGGTGATCATATTAGACCTTTTAATTATAATCTTACTCACCGACCCTACTTTACCACTCTTCTTCTAACATGATGTATAGAAGTAATCTAGTAAATCTAATAATTTGTCTCCCGCGCGTTCGATCAAATTGAATTTCCAGTAATTGCCCGTGAACCGAGGTCCATTTATATCAAACGGTAAGTTTAATTTCAGACCTGGACTAACTGTCTAACTCTAACTATAGGGTGTATTTTTAATGACTGTGCAGTGTTTGAAAATATTGCCGGTCTACGTTTTGTATTCACCCTCTGTAAAGTTCATACTTACAACATAATAGGTAAATACAAAACTTGACCGGCAATATTTCAAACACTGCACAGTCATTAAAAATACACCCTATGTATGCTCATTCCTTAAAACTACGCACACGCCATTTCTGTGAGTACACGACCTGTGGAATAAATTATCACCTTGGCCATTTTTACTTCTCATGACTTTTCATATTACTTATTTTAGTCTGAGTCGACCTGGGAAATTAGGTAAATAAAAAAAAAAAAATAACTTTCTCATTGTGGATTCGAACACATGACCTTCAAGCAATTTTTGGCCATTGCGTTAAGTGAATCACGTGTTCTGTTAGTCTCTTGTGTTCTTGTTTTGGTTCGCTCACTTTGAACTCAAGTGTAGTCTACACATATGATACTACTTCTAGTGCACGGGGATGATTTTTGCGTGTGGATTAGCTGTCCCTATTACCAGTTTCCCGCTCTATCAGACGATCCCACTCCGACTTCTGAGGTAATTGTAATTTACGTCCTCAAGTTAAGGACGATAAATCAACTTTTAAGTCAAACTGACCAGTGTAGGGGTTGAACCAGTTACCTCAGATTTTACAGGTCGGTGTTGGTTGTGATCTCGAACACGTTGCTTCCTGGATATTACAATACGAAATATGACTGTCTTTATTAGCTCATATCTATCTCTTTAAAGGACGTTGCTATCAACCCGACATTTTTTTCGCTTGTTTGTGATTTACTAGACAATGGTAGTTCTGTAATTTGCCATTATTTTCTGAACGCCCGATGCCTCATACCATCGAAATCAACGCAACGCGACATGTTTCCAAATCGCCAACAACTGAATTCTAACACTAGACTTGGTGTGACGAGATATTATGAAACTACGCGTCTTCTTATCTCCTAAGCAACAGACGCAGGTGAAAGGGATGTTATGTGGAAATTCTACATGGAGGCCCTGTGGTTATCAAGCTTGCCTGCCTGACTGGTGTCTCTTGTTCGAATCCAGATTTTGTAAATTTTATCCGGAGGCCCAGATCGACACAGCCTATTATGGATACAAGGAAATATCAGCTTCTCCTACCTGTCACCAGCCTTAAGAATGTCCATGCATCCATCAGTAGCCATGTCGAATAATGTGGACTGTACTTTATTCGGGAAGCACATTGTCATTTAGCTACTCCTTTACATAATTTACTATAAGTCCATTCGTTCTTGGGCTTGGAGAATATCGTAGTTATATGGTCCAAAATGTGAAATGGAAATAGAAGGGAAAATTATTTCCCAAGTGGATAATTTTAAATACATGGGGGAATTTATAACATCAGATGGAAGATGCACAACCGAGATTAAGCGCTGAATGGGGCAGGAAAAGGTTGAATTTCAGAAAATGAATAGTACCTTATGCAATAAGTCACTTTAACTGAATGTAAGAAAGAGAGTCTTGAAGTGCTATATATAACCAATATTGCTGTATGGCAGTGAATCTTGGAATGTAAATGAACAAATTAGGAAGAACTTGGAAGCAACAGCGATATGGTTCCTGAGAAGAATGTTGCGAATTCCCTTGACTGCCATAGTTGTTAGGTTCATGTGTACGATAGACATAACCAATGAAGACACTTTTTTTGGAGTGTCTTGTTGGTCGTGCGTCGAAGTATACTTGTTCCTGCAGCGAGGCGCCGTCGTCATTTGGAGGCGACAGGTTCGATCCCGGTCGGTAACTATAGCTTTCACATTTTATGTTGTCTAGTGCGTCTTCTAGTCTCTATTTCCTTCTTCTCCTTCTGTGAGCGCCAGATAATACTATGTGTGTTTATTTATGTAATTGCCAAAGTAACTAACAACGATTGCCTGAAAGAGGATAATGAAAAAAAAAAAAAAAACCTAGAACATTATGTTCAACAATAAGAAAGAGACAAACAGCTTTTTTTAGTCATGTCATGAGAAGAGAGGCACTGGAGAACATCGTGACAATTTGAAAGATCGAGGGGAAGAGAGGCAGAGGTAGACCAAGAGAAATGATGCTGGATGGATTGAAAAGGTGGCATGGAGGAATATCAGTAGCATAGTCAGGTCTTAGTCAGATATGACTGAGCTACCGTATAACAGTAGACGGTACTACCTGGTTTCTGTTAGCGCCGAACGTTGGGCGGCGCTTACCAAACCTGACACCCCACATTGTGCCAACGTGAGGGTACAAGCCTTACCCTGGTGCGAGGAAATGCAAGCTAAAGACAAAATTGTCATGGCAGGGCAGACCAGGCCCTAAGCCTTGGTTGGCGACTGGTCTAGGATCGAAGCTCCGACAGGCGGACAGTTAGAGCATTGCTTTGCTGATCCGGCAGCTTTTGCAGCTTGTTTTGTTCCAGATGTAGGGGTGTTACCTTTCCTCTGGAGTGAACTAGGCAGGCCGAGAGAGGGATCATGCTGCATGGGCAACACATGGTCTCTATATTTTAGCCCAGGCTTTATGCTATAAAGAGGCAATAACTCCATCCCTGGTCTTAACTGGTCTCGGAGCTCAGAGATTGAAGGCTAAGACCAAAATTAGGAGGGTACTGATCAGAGAGTTGCTTTTTGCAGATGATGCTGCAGTTACGACCCACTCTGAGGAAGAATTGCAATGTCTACTATCTGCATTCTCCAATGCTTGTTCTGAATTTGGTTTAACAATTAGCAAAAAGAAGACACAGATTATGTCACAAGGTGCACATGGGGTACCATCAATCTTTATTGACGACGCCGAACTAGAGAATAGTAGACCATTTTACATATCTAGGATCATTGGTAAATAGCAAATTATCCCTAGATCAGGAAATCAACATCCGGATTGGTAAGGCAGCAACAACAATGAACAGGTTAAGAAAAAGAGTCTGGGAGAACAGGAAGCTTACTGCCAAAACAAAAGTCCTTGTCTATCAAGCCTGTGTCCTTAGTACTCTTCTCTATGGCAGTGAAACCTGGACAACTTACTCACACCAAGAGAACAATTTAAACAGCTTTCATATGCGGTGTCTGCGAAGAATTCTTGGTATTAAGTGGCAAGACAAAATCACAAATACTGAAGTATTGGAAAGATCAGGTTGTGTGACAGTTTATTCCATGCTCAGTCTTCGTAGACTTAGATGGATAGGACATCTTAGGAGGATGGATGATGGTAGAATACCAAAGGATATCTTTTTTGGTGAATTACAGATGGGTAAGAGATCTCAGGGTCGGCCTCTACTACGATACAAAGATGTGTGTAAGCGGGACATGATTGATACAGGCATTGATAATGCACATTGGGAGCAAGTCGCCGCTGAACGTGTTGCACGGAGGGCAAATATCAGAAATGGAATAAAGTCAAAGGAGAAAATTATTGCAGAAAAGTCACACACCAAGCGTTTGAGACGTAAGATGGTGCATGATGGTGGAAATGACCACGTGTTCACATGCACCCACTGTGAACGGACATTTACAGCGCAAATTGGCCTTATCAGTCACACTCGCTACCGCCATAGTTAAAAGTTATTATGCCTTTTTAAGGCACAAACTATCGTCTGTTAAGACGGCAAGGTGCCAATGGGGGTAGTTGATCCAGCAAACCAAAGACTGAGATGTGTGGAGAGTCAGGAACACTCACGGCAGCTGGCATGGCACTTGATGATGATGATAATGATGATGATGATATGGTCCAAATCGCATATAATTCTATAGTCGTATCATATTTTGATTTCTTTCGCAGTATTATTAAATAGATGTTTTTGGGTCTTTGTGAATGACCCATTCCTTGGCAGGACGCTGTAATCATCCCAACCCCTGGTAATTTTACGTTAAGTAGTTTACCATTGCTGTTTGAACTAGAAACAACATGTAAGTCGAAATGACCGGTGTGTGAAACGAACCCACTACCGCGTCATCAGAGAAGGTATAAGAGCTAGCGGGTTACACCTTTCGGCCCCGTCCACCCGTTTGTGAGTGTATTATGTTTTCTTTATATGTTAATGCATATTTATGTGATAGTATTCACTCAAAGGCAGAGGTAAAAAGACTACCATGTGAATGTGGAAGGCAAGGGGAAACCACCACATTATCTTCCCAAGACTTCATGGCAAAACATATATCAAAGTTAGTGAAGGACGTTAATGGCTGTCTTAGGGCATCCTCGTCCGGTAGGGACAGTCATGAGCCACAGGTGACACCAGACCGTCATCCAGCTACTGATGGCAAAATCTTAACTAAAATAAATAAATTTAAAGTAGGAACATGGAATGTTAGGACATTAAATGAGCTAGGAAAGTTGACCAATGTTCTAAGAGAGATGGATAGCATGAAAATGAATATACTAGGCGTTAGTGAGATGAGATGGAAGGGATCGGGCAAAATTATAGCTGACAATCACACAATAATTTATTCTGGAGGGGATACACATGAAAAAGGTGTAGGAATAATATTAGACGAAAAAACAGCCAAGTCAATTAATGGATACTGGTGTATTTCAGATAGAGTTATTATGGTAAAAATCAAAGGCAAACCAATAGACATAAATATTATACAAGTATATGCACCAACAGCAAGCAGTAGTGATGAAGAAATACAACACTTTTACGACGAAATAGAAATGGCGATGGCTCAAATTGGATCACAAGAAATAAAGATAATACTTGGTGATTTTAATGCAAAAGTAGGAAAGGGAAAAATGGAGGATGTAGTGGGGAATTCTGGTTTAGGTACAAGAAATGAAAGAGGGGAAAAGCTAATAGAATGGGCAAATATCAATGATATGATAATTGGAAACACATGGTTTAAACACCATAAAAGACGACTGTACACATGGATAAGCCCTGATAAGAAAATACGCAACCAAATTGACTACATACTAATTAATAAAAGATTTAGAAATGCTTTAATGAATGTAAAGACAATGCCTGGTGCTGACTGTAATAGTGATCATGTACCACTATGTAGACAAATAAAAGTAAGATTAAAGAGAGGGAAAAAAATGGTTAAGAACATGCGACTTAATAAAGAGGTTCTGAAAATAGATAAAGAAATGCAAGAACAATACAGAGTGTCTGTAAAAAATAGGTACAATGCAATAACTAAAATACAGAGTATAGATGAACAATGGGAAATGTTAAGGGACTCCATTCATCAAACTAGCAAAGAAGTATTACCGGAGAGAGGCAAAATAGCTAAGAAAAAATGGATGAATGAAGATATCTTAAAACTGATGGACAAAAGAAAACAGAGTAAAAATGACAAACAAGAATACGCTAAGATAAATAAAGAAATAAAAGATAAATGTGGGAAGGCTAAAGAAAGTTGGTTAAACGAGCAATGCAAAAAAAATTGAATTAAATTCCATTAAAGATACAAAAAATATGCACAGACAAATCAGTGAGCTTACAGGAAGAAAAATAAGAATAAATACAGGGTGTTTGAAATCAAAAACAGGAAAGATAATATTAGAGGAAGATGCTATAATGAAGAGGTGGAATGAGTATATAAGAGAATTATATGAAGGAGAAAGGGAAGAATTAACAGAAGATCGTAACTTAGAAGGTCCACCTATTCTGAAAGAAGAAGTCGCTGACGCTATGAAACGTATGAAGAAAGGAAAAACAGCTGGGCCAGATGAAATCACAATAGAAGAATTAGAAGTATTGGGAGAATTTGGAGTAGATATATTAACCAAAATGTTGAATGATATTTACAGCAGTGGATATTTACCCAGTGATATGCTGAAATCTGTATTTATAGCTATACCAAAAAGACCAGGAGCAATTGATTGTGAAGATTTTCGTACAATTAACCTTATAAACCATATCACTAAGCTTCTACTCAGAATCATAATGAGAAGAACCAAAAAGAAAATAAAAATGGAAATTAGTGAAGAACAGTATGGATTTGTGGAAGGAAAGGGCACAAACAATGCAATTTATACATTACGGACACTAATAGAAAGGTCAATAGAGAAACAGAGAGACATATATTTGTGCTTCATAGATTATACTAAGGCATTTGATAAAGTAAAACATGATGAACTGATTAAAATGTTGGAAGATACCAACACTGATGGAAAAGATTTAAGAATAATAAAGAATATTTACTGGAACCAAGTAGCAGCAATTAAAATGGGAAATAAAGAGGGTAGTTACGAACAGATAAAGCTAGGAGTACGACAAGGGTGTGTCTTGTCACCAGATCTTTTCTCCCTTTATAGCGAAGTAATAATGAGAGGGATCAAAGAGATGCCAGGTATACTAGTTGGAGGTTATAATATAAATAATATACGCTATGCAGATGACACAGTATTGGTGGCGGATAATTCAACAGACCTACAACAATTATTAGACGTTGTAGTAACAGAGAGTGCAAGGAAAGGACTCTCCTTGAATATCAAGAAAACAGTAACAATGGTAATATCAAAGAAAATGGTGACACCAAAATGTGACATAGAAATAGAAGGGAAAATCCTTAACCAAGTTGATAATTTTAGATACCTAGGGGCATTTATAACATCAGATGGAAGATGTACAACAGAGATTAGGAGCAGAATAGGGCAGGCAAAAGCCGCATTTCAGAAAATGAAGAGTATCTTATGCAATAAGTCACTATCACTGAATGTAAGAAAGAGAGTGATGAAATGCTATGTAGAACCAGTTTTGCTGTATGGCAGTGAATCTTGGAATGTAAATGAACAAATTAAGAAGAAATTAGAAGCAACAGAGATGTGGTTCCTGAGACGAATGTTGCGAATTCCTTGGACTGCCAGAGTAACTAACGACGACTGCCTGAAACAGGCTAACGAAACTAGAACATTATATACAACAATAAGACAGAGACAAACAGCTTTCCTCGGTCATGTGATGAGAAGAGAGGCATTGGAGAACATCGTAACAACTGGAAAGATCGAGGGGAAGAGAGGCAGAGGTAGACCAAGAGAAGTGATGATGGATGGATTGAGACGGTGGCATGGAGGAATATCAGCAGCAGAGTTGATCCAGAAAACCAAAGACCGAGATCTATGGAGAGCCATGAACGCCTACGCCAGCCGGCACGGCACTTGATGATGATGATGATTCACTCCAAGGTTGGATAGAGGGTGTGTTCTATTTGTTTCTATTTCATTAAGTCTGGAAGCCTTATTTTATCATTTGGATACATTGCTTCTTTCAAGTTAGTTAGTTAGTCGCGGTTCCAACTTCACAGCAATTTGTCGTTCCCATAATGCACCGTTCCCGTGTCACTGAATATCACAGAAAATGCCCCTCACTGCCCCATGGGAGCCGTAGTGACCAGACGCTCTCCTGCGTACTAGTTGTCATCGGCTCGGTCCGCATCGGGACTCCCAAGTAGACGCAGTCTGAGAAATGGCTACCATTAATTGATTTGGGAAGTAAAGATAGCCGCATCACCTACCAAGTGCCGATTGGTCTACACAAATATGGGTCTAACACCGTAGGCCCAATGTCTCTATAGGCGTGATCAATAGGCATTTTATTACTTTACTGTCAAACTGTCATCACCTGCCTGCAGTACCTTGCGGTATACGACGGGGGGTAGGGGGAGTGGGAGAGGGGGGGGGGGTGGGGCTTTGAGCTTGAGGAATTAAGGCCGCCTGGCTAATGCAGCTGCCGCGAACTGCGCAGGTTAGGGTTTTCTTTTTGCCTCCGACAGAAACAAATCCACAACTTAGCGAGGATTCGAACCAAAGTCTCCCGGAGGAGAATCCGGTATTCTAGGCACTCGGTCAGCCGCTACTTTACTATTAGTTTTACTTTACTATTAGTTTTACTTTACTATTTGTTTTACTTTACTATTAGTGTTACTTTACTATTAGTTTTACTTTACTATTTGTTTTACTTTACTATTAGTTTTACTTTACTATTAGTTTTACTTTACTATTAGTTTTACTTTACTATTTGTTTTACTTTACTATTAGTTTTACTTTACTATTAGTTTTACTTTACTATTAGTTTTACTTTACTATTTGTTTTACTTTACTATTAGTTTTACTTTACTATTAGTTTTACTTTACTATTTGTTTTACTTTACTATTAGTGTTACTTTACTATTAGTTTTACTTTACTATTAGTTTTACTTTACTATTAGTTTTACTTTACTATTAGTTTTACTTTACTATTAGTTTTACTTTACTATTTGTTTTACTTTACTATTTGTTTTACTTTACTATTAGTTTTACTTTACTATTTGTTTCACTTTACTATTAGTTTTACTTTACTATTAGTTTTACTTTACTATTTGTTTTACTTTACTATTAGTGTTACTTTACAATTAATTTAACTTTACTGTTAGTTTTAATGTGCTATTAGTTTTACTTTAATATTAATTTTACTTTACTATTAGGTCTAATATATTTAATATGTAATATGTTCTGAATATCACAAGCTGAAGTACATGAACGGAACTGAAGTGGTTGAATACGTTGACCCACGAGGGGTAAAAAAAAAATAGGGGGAGGGAAGGGTTATAATAATAATAATAATAATAAGTCTTTATTTTCAAAGGGTTAAGAATTGGGCACGCAGGCCCGTCTGACATTCTGCCCTTCTTCTCTATTTCCTCTCATACATTCTTTCATTCAACATCACTTATGAAGCAACTTTTGACAACAAAAGAACATTAAAACGCATGAAAAATAATCAATAACAAATGACTCACTGAGGCAGTGTTTAACATGGGCATTATAAATACCTAAGGAGGGTGTAACGTGCCATACATAAGGGAATGTTTTTTGGCTAGTTGTCGTTTGAGATAAGTTACCATTATTGTCTTTTTTGTGTTGTTTGTTATGGGGGCATGTAGTCTGTACTAAGGTAGTGTTCAAACAGGTTGCGAATGTATGTATCATGATTGGTGGTGTCTTTGATTTCTTGTGGAAGATTGTTCCACAACTGAGCGGCAGAGTATGCTAAGCTTGTTTTATATAAGTCTATCCTAGGTTTAGGGACATGAAGTATATTTAGTCGTTCTCTATGTCTAGCGTTATAGGGTTAAATACACGAGATAGCTGAATAGTACAGTAGGGAACATGATCAAGACGCAATTAGCTGAAATGATAGGAGTCAAATATCTATCATGAAACACCAAAGCCAACACCGAAAGTCATGCCATTTCACGTAGATATTAATAATTAGAAAATTAAAGGGAGGGATGTGGAGAGATAGACGGACAGATATACAGACAGAAGGACAGGCGGAGAGAGACAGGAGAAGAGAGAGTGAGAGATGTGTAGAAAGGTGAAAGTGTTAGACAGAGTAAGAGATAAAGAAAGTGAGCGAAACATAGAGAGAGAGAGAGAGAGAGAGAGAGAGAGAGAGAGAGAGAGAGAGAGAGAGAGAGAGAGAAGACAAATAGGCAGAAGGAGGACGGACTGACTGACAGGCGGATGGACGGAAGATGAGAGGGAGCGAGTTGATCTGAGTTGAGTTGAGCTAAGAATCGACATCAATGCACTCAGGACATTCCCATATGCCCTACGTCCCCTCGTTCAACAGCCAGCGAAGAGTCACACTACTAATCGTTCCCACATCTATTTGATTGAAAATTATTCTGGTCTTCCCTCTCAGTTTTGAGATTCTACCAAAATCCCTGCCAACCCCCCAATCTCATCGTTTCCACATATGGGTTCTCAATCTGCTCCTCCACCTTCTCCACCTGGTCTCACAGGTGCACGACACCTCTCCCTTGTACATAGGTAATCTACCACCAAGAGGTGCATTCCCTGCCAGCCTTTCAGCCTGTTAATTCCACCGCACTCCTGCATGGCCAGGACAAACAATCCACGCAATTCTCACAATTTGTGACCTCTGAAGCGAGGTGAGCCATTCCACACAAAACATTCCTTTCTCCACCTTTCTAAGCATACTCCTTTAGTCCGTAATGAAGACAATGTGTGTTGCAATGGTCTCCCCTATCAAAAGAAATGCCGCTGTGACTGCTTCCACTTCCAATCTCATGCTGGAGGTCGTAACCTCATATGCCATACTCTCCTTTTTTTAAGAATCGTCTATTAGCCTTCGCAATGAAACCCCAATAGCTCTGTCTGTTTCTCACCACTGACTCATCAGTATAGATCACTATATCACCTTGATATGTATTACTCTGAATCAGTTGCTGCACCTCAATCTGTGCGGCTCACCGCCCATTCTCTGCACTCACAACCCAGTGATACTATTACCTTGTGCCAGTCCATCCTGTCTGCCGGTACTTCAACCCTCTCTTTTTCACGATTGATGGTCTGTAGATCACACACCTGACATATAGATATTTCTGCTTGTGCGATCCAGAACCTCCCTCGTCTTAGCCGATGAGCATTGACCATATACATGGTTTCCTGCAGGAGGTGATCCCTATCTGGAACAACTCTCTGGTACCATTTGGCCTGAAGGACTTTATGCCTATCCGCCATTGTTGGTAGCGCCAGAATATGCCTCATGCATATTGAGAGAGAGAGAGAGAGAGAGAGAGAGAGAGAGAGAGAGAGAGAGAGAGAGAGAGAGAGAGGGGGGGGGGGAGAGAACGAACGAACGAACAAACGAATTATTTTTTCTCCAAAGGGTCACAAATTTGGCACCCAGGCCTGTCTTACATTCGACTCTTCAAATCACTCATCTGTTGTTCATCCGTTTTGCATGTTACATTCACATAGGAAACAAACATTGTCAAATGAATGTTGTAAAAATAAACAATGCATTTTGCCATGCTATGAGACAGGCAGGCAAACAGACACATGTACACACGTGCATTCATAAACATATACATGCAAGGAGAGAGAGAGAAAGAGGGGTTGAGTGAGACAGAGAGAGAAAGAAAAGAATAAAGACATAGAGAAAGACATAGAGAGATAGAGAGAGAAAGAGCGCGAGTGAAGGGAGGGGGCAGGAAGGATCAATGCACATACAAACAGAACCATGTGCGTAACTGAATAACTGGCAATCAGTGGTGTCTTCTTTTCCAGATCTTGACAAATTAAACATACAACAAAAGATAACGGGCTCAGGTTTGCACATCCAACAATGAGTGACTCGTCCACAACTCTGAAGCTAGGCACGGCTCTAGTCATTTTCTGCCTATGTGACCTCGTCGTTTCAGACATAGCAGCTCTTTCCAGGTAAATCATCATCATCATCATCATCATCATCATCATCATCATCATCATCATCATCATCATCATCATCATCATCATCATCATCATCACATCACAATCATCATCATCATTACCACAATCATCATTACCACAATCATCATTACCACAATCATCATTACCACAATCATCATTATCACAACTATCATCATCGTCAACATAACAGCTACCATCATCATCACGGTCATCACCATCATCATCATCCTCATCATTATCATAATTACAATAATCACCATCACAGTCATCATAATTATTATCATCATCATTACAATCATCATAATCATCATCACGGTCATCATCATCATCAGCATCACAATCATCACCATGACAATCACTATCACCATTATCATAATTATCATTATCATAATCATCATCATCGTTATCACAATTACCATCATAATTGGAATCATCATCATCATCACCGCAATCATCATCATCATCATCACAACCATCATTATCATCACAGTCATCATCATCACATTCATCATCATTGCAATCATCATCAGCATCATCAAAATCATCATAATCATCGTTATCATCATCACAATCATCATGAGCCTCTGGCTAGTCAGTCTGCGTTGGTCTGTAGAGTTTAGAGGTTAGAGAAAGTAGTTTACAATTTTTATTACCACATATAGGGTCGAAGGTTCAAAGTCAGCACCATGCGATATGACGATTCTCGTTGGTTGTTAATTTCTATGAACTAAAGTAAATCAAAAACAGCCTATACATGCTGTTGTTGATTGCAAAGTCCTGCAAATGCAACTAAATGTCCTTTACTGATTCCCAAGTTGTTTGATTAGTCTCCTGTTCTAAAAAATGCTCTTCATTTGAACGCTTATTTCCTTTGTACACCTAGTGGTATTGTTTTTTCTTGGATATTCTCTTCTTCTTTTTTATTGTACAAATACCACCCATCCATCATGTGCCATGCCGGTAAGCGTGGGCGGTCATGTTCTGCCATCTCACTCGATCACCAGAGTCGTGGATCAGCTCCGTGGTTCTGTCTCGACCATGCCACAAGGCCAAGCCATCCAGGTACTTGCTTCTAGGTCTTCCCCTTGATCTGTTCCCCACGATCTTACCAGTTTTCACCAAATTCTCCAATCCATTTCTTCTCATAACATGCCCAAAAAATTTTGACTGTCTACGCCTAATGTCTCTAATCAGTTTACGATCTTCATTTGTTTCTTGAAGGACTTGTTCATTGGTCTTTCTGGCTGTCCATGGTATTCTTTGCATTTTCCTCAGAAAGCACATTTCTATAGCCATCAGATGTTTTTCAGCCTGACTGCTCATTGTCCAAGCTTCACATCCATACAAAAGTACAGGTTCAATGTAGCATCTCAACACTCTTTTTCTCGTTCCAATTGACATCTTTTTATTGGTCAGTATGGTTTTCATCTTGCTAAAGGCTACTTTTGCCATGGCGATTCTTGTTCTAATCTCTTGAAGGCATCCCCCATTAGATGTTATTACTCTTCCGAGATAATTGTACCTATTCACTTGTTGAAGAATATTCCCATTTACTTGTATATTACATTGTGGTATTTCGTTCTTCCTAGTGACGACCATAATCTGTGTCTTTTTACAATTTAATTCTAACCCTAGTTGTTCACTGTGTGTAACAACCGCATCTACTAAATTGTGCAGGTCCTGTTCATTGTCTGCAATCAAGACTGTATCATCTGCATATCTAATGTTATTTATGCATCGTCCCCCAATGTTGATTCCTTCCATATCTTCAATATTTCTGAAAATATTTTCACTGTACAGGGAAAACAGATCTGGAGACATTACACATCCCTGTCTCACACCTCTCTTAATAGGCTGATATTGGCTTACTTCATTATCACCTCTTATGGCAGCTTGTTGTTTCCAATATATGTTTTTTACAAGTCTAAGGTCTTTTCCATCAATTTGTAGATCTTTAAGCATCCTTATCATGTTGACATGTCTCACTTTATCGAAAGCCTTCACAACATGATTTTCTTGGCATCTGTAAAGAAGGTAGTTTGCCATTGCTTTCCTTCCTAGCAGTGACCATACTGGTCAGTGACCGTAGCCATTGTCTCCTCAAAAAAGAGATCCTCTGCCTACCTACAACTATCTGTCGGCTGCTCGCCATCTTCATCCACCACCTGCACACATGGCTTCACGTAACCCTGATCGGGGGGGGGGGGGGCTAAACGGGTACTCCACCTTCCCCAAAGGTGTCCCGTAGGCTAGCGGAGGGAAGGAGGCGCCTTACTTCTCCTGTGGTAGGACCCCTACCCCGCTACCCTGGTGTACAAATACACCAGCCCTTTATTTATTGTAGCATTTAGCATTTTGTTAATTTAAAAAAAAATCCACCTTAATTCCCACTTCTCACAATCTGTGACATCTGAAGCGAAGTGAACCTTTTCACACGAAACATTCCTTTCTCCACCTTACTAAGCATACTCCTTGAGTCAATGATGAAGACAATGTGTGTTGCAGTGGTCTCCTCGAACCAACGAAATTCCGCTGTGACTTCTTCTACCTCCATTCTCATTCTGGGATTGTAACCTCATATGCCATACTCTTCCTTTTCAAGAATCGTCCATTAGCCTTCGCAATGAAACCCCCAACCACCCCGTCTGTTTCTCACCACTGACCCATACGTTTAGATCACTATGTCACCTGACATATTTTGAACACATGACAATCGAACTTGTACGCACGCATCTGTCTACTTGAGTATCCAATATTTGCCTGTGCGTGTATCACAGTGAAGGCTAAGAGTTACTGTTCTCAGTACTATACTATTTTGCTTGGGTTTCAGGGTCTGGCCATCACTCGCCACCTGCTCGTGGAGGCGAGGTCTCGGAGGTTTGACGCTGTGCCGCCAGCGTTTGCAGCCTACCTTGTGCCAGACGTATTGGTTACCCATTCCTCTGGAAAACAAAAGATTAGGCCGAGAGAGGGAACATGTCGTTTCTCTGAAGCTCTACCCAGGCATTGTGATGGAATATTGGCCACATTCCAACTCAACAGTCAGTCTGTCAAGACTGTAAGGTGCCACTCACTATATACATACTTTTTATATTCTAATCATATGTGTTAGACCTGTTTCTTCATTCCAGCGTATCTGTGCTGGTTCTGATGTTAATGTGCAACTGTGTCTAGAAGTTCACTGTATTTTTGTTTTTAGCTATCCCATTGGTCCATACAGTAATGACCCCGCGGGTTCTCTAGACAAGACGGTTGGCCTTGATGTATTTTATTCGGGACAGTCTGTGGTATGTTATCTGTTGACCAGGTCATCTAACTACATGTAGACATGGCAGATGTGCCAAGATTAAATTGTGTATATAGGTGGCTGCGAAATCGATAGTGTCTACTTCGGAGGACTGACCACTTATGACAATGCCAAATTTCCAGTGTCGTCGTTTTGCAAATCAAAATAAAGTATAACATAATATAACTTAACATAACAACACAATTCACTAATAATATAGTAAGTACTACACCGTACTTTGTGTACCTCTCACGCATACCTATGTTGATAGCCTACAATGTATTCATGACACAACAGAGCATACAATGTTGATGGTTTTATATATTTATCTTCAGACAAAAACGTGGCTTCCGACAGGATTCGGCGTCCAGGGTTGCTCACGGTTTTGGTAAAAGAGCCAGCTATATCCCATATGATCAGCTGGAAAATCTCTCCACTTTTCTTGAGGACTCGAGAAACGATGGGTAAGTGCTAACAACCATCGCAGGCCGTATACTAGCCTGTACATTAGTATTGATACATATTTTAGTTCTATGAGTAATCTTCTGAACGATGTGTTGGTGCCAACAACCATCGCACATCGTTTACAACTAGTCAGTAGATTTATATTGATAAATATTTTAGTTATATGAGTAATCGTGTGTGGCTTACGGATAATGAACGCAGTCTCATAATCCCGACACAGCAGGTTCGAAATTAGCTACATGTGAGCTGGGAGCAGACCGCTTTGCGTTGATTTTCTCATTGGTATGAGCGTCGGTCGTTCAGAAAGCAATGGCATCATGGTGGAAGGATGAGTCACAGAGTTGGTGCTTCTACCTGTTATAAATTACTACTATTGTTTTAAACCAAGATTCTCAACGTAAAACTGCCTAGATAAACTTAAAAAGTCAACGAATACTGGGGTTAATCGTGACCTCTTTTCAAGGACATGCAGCCAGCTGATATGAATACAGATTATTTGTTGCGTAATCTTTTCCGCCAGGGGGTTAAATGATTCCATAATGGAATAGTACAACTGTAACCCACCTTGCATGTCGCAAGAGGCGATTGAGGCACGTTGGCCAGAAACTGATCATCTCATCCGGTAGAAAACTCTCTGCAAAGTCCAATCATTCATTAACAAGTCTACAAAGGTTTAGGCACAAATTGGCTGCAGGCCTATGGTTCAATGGGAGACGAAAGGCAGAAAAAAGAAGATGACAAAGAAGATATGGTACTTGCATAATGATCCCTATACAACCAGAGGATGTCCATAGATCATGTGTCAGTTTCCAGGTCCCGGGTTAACGCAATGGATACTTCATATCATTTGCTAATCGTTTGCTTACTGTGCATGCTGTATGGCTTTGGTGATTATGTCTGTTTACAGCCTTCTGTCTGGTTTGCTGCCGATCATTTCTGATACCGATGTTCCTCCATGCCATGGTGACATACTGTGTAGCATCTTCTCTCTTGATCTGCCAAGTAGTAGTAGTAGTAGTAGTAGTAATAGTAGTAGTAGTAGTAGTAGTTGTTGTTGTTGTTGTTGTTGTGGCTGTTGTTGTTGTACAACAACAACAACAACAACAATAATAATAACAATAATAACAGGTTTATTTTAAAATATCACGTGTAGCTATTTAAAATTCTAATTATTTCGCTGTTGTATCTCCATTCACGACGACAGAGCGGAAGTATCTGTGAGCAAGTTGGAACGACTCCTGGCCAGGCATCCTAGCTTAGGGAGGTTCTTGATAAAGAACTACTTGACTACCGATGGTGAGTAACCCTAACTCTGTCACAATCATGTTGGTTGACTACCGATGGCGAGTAACCCTAACACTGCCACAATTATTTTGGAGTTATGTACAATCGCTAGTATTTGCTGACATGGATGTGAGGACCAACTAACAGTATACCACAAAAAGCACTGACATTCAAACCAAATGGATCCAGAAGAAAAGGCCGACCATGAAAACCAGTGGTTCTCAACATTTTTTGGCCCATGCAACCGTTCACCACGTGTTCAGAACGTCATCCCCCTCTACCCCCCCCTTTCGCATTTCCTCCCTATAACCGCCCCCCCCGCCCCTACACAGTGTACGTAAATATGGAAGCTAAATTTAATAACACATACTAGAACAAGTCTAGACGTCTACACAAAACGTGATTTGTTGGTCTCCTTACGTTATAAAACGAATTTCAGAAGGGCGAGAAGTACAGTACCGTACAATATGGAGAAAAAACAGTATCGAGTAATCTGTTCTTGTATTAACGCGATCTTGAAATAATTTTAATTCCCCCTGGAAACTCTAAAATCTAAAATCCCCCCCCCCCCGGGGAGATTCCCCACCGATTGAGAACCACTGATGTATTATATATGCATATACAAATAACATAGCTCATGGTCATCTCGATATATGAAGCCCATAAACGGGCACTCTCCCTCTGTTTATGCTTCACCTCGCCACCGATTAGATGAGATGAGATGAGTTGTGAGAACTGATATCACGTTCATCTGTCCTTCTGTCAATATGCCGTGGTTGATGATTTATATACTATCCTTTCTCGGCCTTGTGGCTAAGATCAAAGTGTAGTATATGCATTTGATATTGTCATAGTCACCAGCAGAGGCGGTCATCCGAATGACACACAGAGATGTGAAAGCTCATGGGTCGGCTGTGGTCCCTGGGCAACGGCGAGCCCTTAAGAAAAAGATTGCCTACCTGCAAGAACGGTGATCATGTGTTCGAATCCCCTTCAGGGCGGGGATTTATTTCCTTGACCAGAACTTCCACGTCGAGCCCAGCTAAGATTGGTACCACAAATTTTCTGGGACGTAAAGGCGGAATGTTTGATATTGATTACATAACCGCCGAGTGCCGACTGATCTCAAATATGGGACAAGCACTACATAACCAATAAGACTTATGACGTCTAAAGGGGTCCTTTACTTTTCAACATTTGTCACCAATTGATACAACCGTAGAACTCCTGCTGTTGAGAAATCCTGTCTCTAGATTCAAGTTAGTTACATACCCTTTATAAGACGTCACAGTCAACCCCAGCATTTTTAGGTTGTTTGTGATTTATTGACAAGTTTACCTTCAATAATTTGCTATTGCTTTCTCAACGAGAGGCACTCATACCATTGTATGGAAACCAGCACAATGCGGTCTGTTTCCCAAACCTCCCGCAGCTGTGTTTTTAACGCGGTATGGACGATTACGAATTGCGTTATAAAAATAATTATAATTAAATATTTATGACCTGGAATAGTTAGAATTATACAAGACAGAATATTAAGCGCATGCACATTTTCTATCCAACATATGGATACACAATTTCGGTAATTAATAAAAAAACTGAAATGCTGGTATCAGCCTTTTGATATAAATGTTGCAGAAGAGTTTTAAAACCTTCTGAGGTGAAACGGAGAGCAAACAGATCTGTCCAACAAGAACTGAATATTGGAAAAGATTGGCTGTTTAGATTGGATTGCTTGCTTGCTTGCTTGCTTGCTTGCTTGTGTTCGCTGGCTGTGATCTCCAACGCGAAGTCCTGTATGTCGGATGAAGGCATTCTGTTGTCCAACACAGTGTGATGTCATACAGGACCTGAGGTTTGCGTGAGTATCCGTTGTCCCATGTCTGGCTTATTGGTGTGCAGACTGGTGGTTCCTCGCCGTGCAGGCAGGCACTCTCCGACGTCGGAGGAATCAACGATCCTACTAACTTCAGCCAGGATCCCGAATGGACCTGTTGCCCAGGATGCTCGGCGAGGATGCGTCAATAGGTCTAGGCCAGTATAGAACCCAGCCCTGGTGCCTTGGAAACACCTCTGCGTCCCGTTATGTTTTATGTTCACCTATGTTTTATGTCTGTGTTCAACTTTGTGCTCCATCCTCACCTATATATGTTGTTTACGTTTACTTTCGTGTGCCATGATCACCAGTATGATTTATCTATGTTCACTTATGTGTTGTATGCTCACGTTTATTATTTATCTAAATTCACCTAGGTTTTCCATGTTTAACTATATGATTTGTCAATGTTCACCTATGTCTTCCACCTTCACCTATATATATTGTCTATGTTCATATATGTATTCTGTCTTTGTTTACACATGAGTTCTGTCTGTGTTTACCTATGTGTTCTGTCTATTTTCACCTATATATTTTGTCTATATTCGCCTTGGTTTTCTTTCTATGTTCACGAATGTGTTCCATGTTTACCTATATGTTTTGTCTAAGTTCACCTATGTCTATGTTTACCTATGTGTTCTGTCTATTTTCACCTATATATTTTGCCTATGTTCACCTATGTGTTCTGTCTGTGTTCACCTAGGTTTTCCATGTTTACTTATATATTTTATCTATGTTTACCCATGCCGGTCTCTCTGGCTGTGGGGTTATAACACTTTCTCTCTGTAATCCCGTTTATCACGCAGAGTCTCGCAGCGGAGCGAGAACTGAGGTGGTTCGACCCCCGCTCGTGACTTGCGGATACTGAGCCGGCCGCTCAGAAAGCAATGGCAAACTACTGAGCGTAATCTTGCCAAGAGATCAACAGACAGCTGAAATATGCTGCTGTTGACAGCTAAGTCCTGTAAAAGGATACGCAAAAAAAAAAAAAAAAAAACATGTTTACCCATGTGTTCTGTCTATACTCACGATGTCTCTAATGGCCTGAGCCGTGCCACATTATCACAAATCATTCATCTGTGCAGCGCACGGCTGCCAAGGCTGGTGTAGATATTGGACAAACTAGCTACATCCATTTCTATCTCTTGGGATTCGCAGTTGCCAACCAACCAGCTCCATAAGGTTATATCCATTTATCAGAGACGAGATTATTATATAAATAATTCGGCTCCACTTTAGGGTAAATAAAGCAGGATACCCTATTTTAGGAATTATATGGTCACTGGTTAAATCTTACAGTGCTTTCATATTAGATGTTAATGCTTGTAATTATATTTAGAAATTAGCTTCCATCTCATTTGCGTTTGGACAGCAGGATTATGGGAATGGCACCATCTATCTATAAGTCTATATATCTATATACATATTTTCAACCCAGCCGTCCTACTTTCCCCCTATTTTCTACCTACATTGAATTTTATAGAATTTTGACCAGTCATGAATATGTGGGGTTTTAATTATCAATGGATCAAAACTTTCGAAAATATCCAGGGATTAATACTCTCATAAAATTCCAGAGTAGCCATCAATACGAGAAACCCTAAATGTTTAGTTACCACAAGATATCTTTAAACAGGGAACAACCTACTTCCTGCATTTGCGGCTCAAATCTAAATACAGATGCTTTATAAAAGCACATTAACTTTACAAATGACAGATAAAAGGGCTTAAACACACCTGCTGAAATTATAAAACGGTGTATATTATAGTAAACTTGTTTTAATGACAATTAGAGGTGGGCATCTATGATAGCTTCACAACAAATAAACAATAGATTTAGCGCACTGCGCATTAAAAATGGTGATATCATTAACTGGCTTGTCCAGATAATGAGTTAGTCTGGGACTTGGATGTTGGTCAATCCTCTTGTAGCACAATTCAGATCTCCTTGAATACACACTGCTAGATTTTCAAGTGTTCACTTTGTTTCTTCCTGGTTGGACGAAAGAATGGATATCGATTCTGTGATGCACAAGTAAACATTAGAACTATCGTTCACTTGACATGGGAATCGAGTGTTCTGAGGTTATGATGGAATACAAGTCAACCCAAGAAGATACAAACATTAGAACTATCTATCGTTCAGTTGACATCACAATGGCGTGCTCTGAGATTAAAATAAAACACAAGATGAGCCCAGCAAGGTACAAGACATATACATCTGGCTTTGGTATTTCGCGAAGAAACAATAGCTGACCTTCATGGGCATTGAATACTAAGTGTTGATTGAGACATCTTTACGAATAACTTCTGCTCTCAATCTTAGAGTGTGGCTTGTCAGTTTTAATTGCTTCCTTTTATACTATAATAGCTCGTAGCGCACATCCTCTCATAGGATACGTCCCAAAGGACATATCTCATCGGACCTTTTCAGAAAATACACACAAATACTTTCATGCATATGGGATTATTTAATAATAATAATACAACCCGAAACAAGTTAGGACCCACTTGTTCTTCCGGTAGTTACCAATACTGGGGAGAGTATGAAACTGATTTTGCGTGTGGGTTAGCTTTCCCTATTACCAATATCCCTCGTCCTCAGGCGAACCCACCCCGACTTCTGAGGTACTTATAATTTACGTCCCTATGTCAAGGACAAGAAGTCAACATTTTAGTCCAACTGACCAGTGTAGAGGATGAACCTACTACATGGTCACCAGCACACCGAAAGTTTAAGAGGAGTGTTTTTATCCATTAAGCTATGTTGGCCTCTTTATTATGGGTTGAGAAACGGCCGTGGGCATTACTTTGAGAGAAACCCTCGTACAAAATAATCAATAAGAGAAAATAATTATCAACACCGTGTGCACGTTATGAATATCAAACAGCTCTCGATAATTGTAAAGAGTATATCCTTCTTTCGCCAGCTTTCCATCTTTGCTAAGTTTCTAGTAATAAAAACTCTGCAGCTCAGCTTTACGATTCTGAATAGACCATCATCGACAACAATTCATCCACAAATGGAAATCGAACCACTACCTCCCTACAGGCAAGTCAGTGATTTAGTCAAGATATAAAACGCACAACATAAATTAATAAAATAGTATACTGTTCTGTGTGGCTGTATGTTGATTATCCTTGCGGCCTTACCTTAAATAAAACTCAAAATTATCATACACAGCTGCACAGAATTTCCAAATACCTCAATATTATTTCACACCAGGACACTGTGAACATTTAGAATGCCATTGTATAATTTATATTTCATGGCATAACCTCGTGTGTTCTGTATTTTCCGCAGGCGATGACGATCTTCTTTCTTCAGAAGACCTTTCCAGACGCTTGATGAAATAGTGATTTCTGCTCTTTCTGGAGGACAACTGCATAAAAAGACACGTTGCATTTGAGTGTTCCTTGAACAATTTATCTTTGTATTGTAGTCCAGTTTTAGGTGTTAACTATATCTTTATGTGAGACAGCTTGTGATATGAGTTTACCTTCTATTTCTCCTGTATGGTTGTCTGTCTTTCTGTCGTCTGTGCTCGTGGTGTCTTTCTTGCGCTTGGGGAATGTAGATTCAAGGTGTAACAATAAGATCAGAAAGTTATGATACGTAAAATCAAGATGAATGCAGCTTTCTAAACTATTACCATTTTGGCTATATCTCATTACAGCAAAATTTGTGTAATAGATTACTATTATATAAGGTAAAGGGTAATCATTGAACACTGCAATTCACAACAATCAATTTAACAAGTAATATCTTTTTCGAGTGTAATAATGTGTTCGCTTCATTCTCTAAAGTGCCACATCAAAGATACTATTGTGACATACTAGCAGAGTGTAGCAAAACGGTGGCCCTCCAATTAACATGTAACAACCATCAATGAATTATGTATCATCTTCTTCATCACAGAGCAGGCTAATTCATTTGTGATTGTACTTTAGTATGAAGTATACGAAAGGGCTCAACTAACATAGTAAATAAAGTAAAGTAAAGTAAAGTAAAGTAAAGTAAAATAAAGTAAAGTAAAGTAAAGTAAAGTAAAGTAAAGTAAATAGTTCTTTTACATGTCTTAGGCGGATGGAGCATATTGTGTTAGACCCGTATATTTATAGACCAATTGAAATTATGTGGATTATTTGACCAGTAACACCCCGGCCGCCTTTACTTCCAAAGAAATTTCCTGGTACACATTTTAGACTGGACGTGAGAGCTCCGTTAATTTTCAACATCCGCCCTGATACAGATTCACGCCCATGACCACCGAAGCGGCAGGCAACCGTCTAGACATGACGTCATCTCGTCTCCCAAGTAAAATGCTAGAAATACTGGAGCTATAGTTATAACAGAATGAATTAACTCGCTAACTATAACTGTAAAGTCAATAATACTGTTTTGAAGCAAATTAAAAAAGAGAGTTTATAAGGCAATGTGATCGACTTCATTGCACCGGGTTTTATCCCATATGGCTGGCTCTTTTTAGCAAGGGCGTTCTGCCGAAAGCGTCACACAAAGCACGAACACCGTAGCTCTAGCAATGGACCCTCTGGAGCTCCGAGAAAATTGCAATGTGAACGTAAACCGGAATATGACCCAAATTGTTCAGAGTGCGAGGCAGGCGACGCAATTACTACGCCACGGAGGCTCTTGCTTGAAGCAAGCTGGAACTGTTAGTATTTTGTATATCGATATCGTCATTGGCCTGACATGGAGACTCTTGCTTGAAGCAAGATGGAACTGCTAATATTTAGTGTGCCGATAGCATCATTGGCCTGACATGCAGACTCTTGCTTGAAGCAAGCTGGAACTGCTAATATTTAGTGTGCCGATAGCATCATTGGCCTGACATGCAGACTCTTGCCTGAAGCAAGCTGGAACTGCTAATATTTAGTGTGCCGATAGCATCATTGGCCTGACATGCAGACTCTTGCTTGAAGCAAGTTGGCTAGAACTGCTAATATTTGGTATGCCCACAGCGCCATTGGCCTGACATGGAGACTCTTGCTTGAAGTAAGCTGGATAGCGTCATTGGCCTGACATGGAGACTCTTGCTTGAAGCAAGCTGGATAGCGTCATTGGCCTGACATGGAGACTCTTGCTTGAAGCAAGCTGCAAGCTAGAACTGCTAATATTTGGTATGCCGACAGCGCCATTGGCCTGACATGGAGACTCTTTCTTGAAGCAAGCTGGAACTGCTAATATTTGGTATGCCGATAGCGTCATTGGCCCGACATCGCACGTGAATACACGTGTTCCTTCATCAAAGCATTGTCGTGATCTGAAGAAGACTGGTTCGAACCCCGGTGTACCCATAGAGGTGAGATTTTATACTGCATAGCCTGTCCAAGAATATACAGTTCTTTCAGTTACTATTGTCAGTGTTCATGAATACCTGAAGACTTATTTCTCAAACAAAATGCACCGCAGATATAAAGGAATGACAACAGGGCTTGCATGTTATCAACTGAAAAATATAATTTGCTATGGATATTTATGTTTACGAGTCAGACAAATATTCGTACTGTGCTGCATAGCAGCAATGGTCTGTAGTGGCTGTGTGTAATGGAAGTTGTGTGAACAGCAAAGCAAATTTAGATGCAGTTTTATATAAGAATATTTACAATACTTACAATACCAATCACCACGAATAATGGCGTTTTATTAAAGCGGCCAAAATATACAAGAGATTTGACAACGACTCTTCTTTATTTTCAGTTTTTTCCTCCTCCTCTCCCCAACCCATTTCCCTCCTCCTCCTTCTTCTTTTCTTCTTCTTCTTCTTCCCCTCCGCCTTCTTGCTTATGTTCTACACAAGGTGTCCCGTTGCACATATGCTACTGTAACTGACAGCTCGTTAAGACCATTAAATAGCTTTATGTGGATGTCATAAACCACAGAATGAAACTGTCAACATTCTTAGGCGTTATTAAAATCTTTTAAAAACTACAAAATATGAGAACAAACGGGAAGACTAACTGAACAAATTAATAAGACTAACTGAACAAGCTGGTAAGATTAACTGAACAAACTGGTAAGATTAACTGAACAAACTGGTAAGATTAACTGAACAAACTGGTAAGTTAACTGAACAAACTGGTAAGATTAACTGAACAAACTGGTAAGATTAACTAAACAAACTGGTAAGATCAACTGAACAAACTGGTAACATTAGCTAAACAAACTGGTAAGACTAACTGAACAAACGTAAGATTATTGGAACAAACTGGTAAGATTAACTGAACAAACTGGTAAGATTAACTGAACAAACTGGTAATATTATCTGAATAAACTGGTAAGATTACTTGAAGAAACTTGTAAGGCTATCTGAACAAATTGGTAAGATAAACTGAACAAACTGGTAATATTACTTGGATAAACTGGTAAGTTTAACTGAACAAATTGGTAAGATTAACTGTCGAAACCGGTAGTATTTACTGAAGAAACTGGTAAGATCACTCGTTGAAGCCGGTAAGATTTACTGAGCGAATGGATAATATTAACTAAACACGCTAGTAAGATTACTCGAGCACACTAGCAAGACTAACTAAACAAATGTCAACAGGAACAGCGGAGGGCCATTATAGTTCGAAGTTTGTCATCGTTAGTAGAAATGTATAAATATATCAGTCTGCCTTAGGTCATGAGATGTGGAGATGCATGATCGTCCACGCCAGTCAGTAAAGTACGTGATAATGGATGATGATGATGATGATGATGATGATGATGATGATCAACATATGACTTGATACATAACATTGGGTGAGCGAAGACAATGAAGAGGCATGACTGCCCATGTCAGTCGCCAGGGCATGTTTGAAAAACACAGGGGTAATTTTCAGCTTAATAGCACAATTAGAGCTTGGGCAAGCACACTGTAAATTGTTGCACTGATAACAGAAAGAAAAGATCGTTGGAAGCATTCGTTTTACCGGTGTACTGACAACAGAAGATCTTTAGCAGAAGACGACAAAACAGAAAGAAATACCGCGAAACATTATCCTCCTGACTCCCCCCCCCCCCCCCCACACACACACGCACGCATGCACACACACACACACACAAACAAAAACATACACACACACATAAACACACACATACATGCACACACCACACTGTACTGTAAAGCAAAGAAAAGGAACCATAAGTGCTAACAATCAGAAAACATGAAAGTGCCTCATGGAAAATGTTATGTGTACACCTTAATAAATGAGCGTTGGCTTTATATTGATTATAAATGATAATGGCAATGGGCATCTGAACACTCTGCCATCCACACAATGGTGAACAGAGCGGCAGGTTTACGGTGCACACTCTAACACAATGTTGAATAGAGAGTAAGGTTTACGGTGCACACTCTAACACAATGTTGAATACAGCGGAAGGTTTACGGTGCACACTCTAACACAATGTTGAATACAGCGGCAGGTTTACGGTGCATACTCTAACACAATGTTGAATACAGCGGCAGGTTTACGGTGCATACTCTAACACAATGTTGAATAGAGCGGCAGGTTTATGGTGCACACTCTAACACAATGTTAAACAGAACGTCATGTTTACTGTCTCTATTTTAGTCAGAGGTGTAACATACGTTCTGCTAGACCTAAGTATTGAAGATACCTGAATCATAAACAATAACATATCTCCGAACCAATTTACTTTGGCCACATTACAAACTAAGAAGGGTTTGGACGAATCAGAGATGTGGTTTCTGAGATGAATGTTGCGAATACGTTGGACTGCCGGGTAACAAACAACGATTGAATTGAAACGGCCAATGACATTAAAATAGTATATACAACAATAGGAAGAAGATAAACCGTTCTCCTAGGTTACATAAGAAGAAAAGAGCTACTGGAAAACATCATGATGACGGAAAAAAACAATTGGGATGAGGAAGTAGGAATGAAATGATGCTGAATATACTGAGACGGTGGCATGGAGGGATATCATCAGCAAGGTTGATACAAAACACCAAGGACTGAGATTTGTGGGGAGATGAACGCCTACACCACGTGGCAAGGAACATGGTGATGATGAACAGTGGTTTTTGGAAAAAAACAAGTATGTAATGCATAGTTTTCAGAGAAACAAAACTGAGCACGAGATACTACACGATGGACACGTAGTACTGAGAACATTGTGAATATGACTACGTCACCTTCCGTAGTCTTGCCTAGCTGATCGTAATTAGTAAACACGTAATCAAATATAGCATCACCCAAATTCAATCTACCAGATAACTTTACGGAATGTATAGAACTTGTAAACAACTATGTTTAAAAAAATATATATATAGCGACATTAACATGGGAGACAGATTGAGAACAAGGCAGAAGAAGAAGACGAACGAACGAACGTACTTTATTTTAAAAGGGTTAAGAATTGGGCACGCAGGCCCGTCTTATATTCTGCTCTTCTATCACTCACTTTCATACATTATTTCATTCATACATCTTTCAAGGCTAACAGAGAGCAGCAACAATATAAATGGCATGCATTATAAAGGCACGGGCCAAATGCGAACATCAATACTACACGATTCAGTAATATTAGATAATAGTGTGACACTTGGTATTAGCTATGTGGAATATACTGGTCTACAAAAAGAAGAAGAAGAAGAAGAAGTAGAAGAAGAAGGAGGAGGGGAAGAAGAAGAAGGATGAGGAGGAGGAGGAGAAGAAGGAGGGAAAGAAGAAGAAGAAGAGAAGGAGGAAGAGGAGGTACAGGAGGTAGAAAAATATTACAGTGGATGAGGTGGAAGAACTAGAGTAGGATCGAAGGTCATTCATACTGATTATGGGAAGAGCAACGTTAAGCAACATGCGACATGATGGCCATGGTATCATACTATATACGGTGCTGGCTAACAACACTCTGACCACGTTTTAGTAACCAGCGATGGTCATACTGTTGTCCTGACTGTGTAAGCTCTGTACTCGTTCAAGTTTTGTAAAATCGGTAGCAATTGTTTCGCTGAGACATCCCTGAGGAAAAGAGCTGACAGTCTCACTTCTTGATACTGTGACCTAGAATTTACAAGTTGATATTTTATACTCCTGTAGCAGTACGTTCCATGAAATACTCTGTATATTTTCTTCTTACAGTTACACATTAAGATCAATCATAATATTAACTTTTGGTGTCTTATGTCTGAATGCCGGCCATTCTTGCTGGTTCTATTGTAACTCGACAAGATTCATTAGACACAAGAGACACTCGTATCCAGTCGGGAGGCTGGCAAGAAGAGATTTTATATAAGAGTGATGAGAACACCGTTGACGAATAGAAAGAGTAATAAAGAAGACTAAAGAGAAAGTAACTCATAAAGATAGCTTATTTTCACGCATCAAACTAAGACAGTCTACACTCATTGATCGTGTCATGGTACATCGTGCCAACAGAAGCGTTGGAGGAGTGCAGCGGCAGGAGATGATGCTGAACGGCTTGACATCATGGCATGGAAGAACATCAACGTCAGAAATTGTTGGCAGTACACAAGACAGAAGGCTGCAGACAGATATGATCACACACGCTGCACATATTGGACTATCTTTGAGTTGGGAACAGAAATTACAAGTACCTCAGAAGTTCAAATGGGTTCGCCTGATGGCGAGGGGCACTGGTAATACTGAAGTTAATATTTCAATCTAGTTCACTAGAAATTGTAGCACGTTTATGGAGTACGCTTGAGTTCAAAGCAAGTAAAAGAAGAAGAAAAACATATTTCCTAACAGTCTTGACCATAAGCCAGCATGTGTAACTAGAAACAGATTTCCTGACAGTCTTGACTGTGAGCCAGCATGCGTAACTAGCAACTGTTACCCGCCATTTGTTTCATAGTGTTATGGTTATTCTTTCTTAAGTCCCTTTATAACAAGTGATACATGCTTGGAAATAATTGACTGTTAAATTGATAACCGAAACAAAAGATTACACTGGATAAAATATGGGAAAACCCAGGCGTCCTATATGAATTAACTTATACACTGAATAACATTTTGTTAAACACCTTGATAATCTGGTATAACAATGCCAGCACTAGTTAATTGGTATTATTACGGCACACAAACCGATCATGTATTTTAAACACACACATACTGATTAATATAAAGCAGACTAGGCCAGTGAATTGCCGGTATTTGATATCGAATCGCTGTGGTTCATTGAACTATCAATGTGCCTTTGTAGTCTTTAACAAGAACAGGTAAGAACGATCACTGAACAAGTTACTGAAAGATCCAGTACTACATAAAGATCTTAACCTCAATCTATGATCAATATCAAATAAAACAATCATGAATGAGACCAGCCGTTTTGTTTTTAATTATGTGTGTTTTATTGAAACGGAAAATTACTAGCACCTGAAGTGGCTGGGAGCCGCGGTTGCCAAGTGGCTAGACAGTCGCCTAACGGCCTGGAGGTCAATGGTTTGTTCCGCAAAAGGGCGGGTTCATATATTTTTAATCGACCTGGGCTGCAAGGTCGAACCAGAATAAAATTGTTAACAGAAAAACGCATGGGAAGTAAAGGCGGCCGGAATATTACTGATCACATAACGCTATCATCTATAACAATATGGGTCTAGCACTACGTGCACAATGCACCTGGCAGTGTAATAGGGACGTTTACTTCATTTACTCGAAGTGGCTCATAGAGAACGACATTATATGCATCAAGATTTCGGATAACTCTAATGACCTGTCAATAAAAAGACTTCTTTACCTTTTTTGTCAGATGTTATATATACGATGAACAACTAGGGTTAGAACTGAATATTAAGAAGACACAGATTATGGTCGTCACTGGGAAGAAGGAAATACTACAATGCGATATACGAGTAAATAGCATATTATTAAGCAAGTGAATCGATACAGTTATCTCGGAACAGTCATAACATCTGATGGGAAATGCCTTGAAGAGATTAGAACAAGAATTATCATTGCGAAGGTATTTGCAAGATGAAAAACATATACTGACCAATAAAAAGATATCAATTGAAATGAGAAAAAGAGTGTTGAAGTGCTACATAGAACCCATACTTTTGTATGGATGTGAAGCGTGGGCAATGAGTAGTCAAGCTGAAAAACATCTGATGGCTGTGGACATGTGGTTTCTGACGAAAATGCAAAGAATACCATGGACAGACTGAAAAACCAATGAACAAGTCCTTCAAGAAACAAATGAAGATCGTAAACTGATTAGAGACATTAGACGTAGACAGTCAAAATTTTTTGGGCATGTTATGAGAAGAAATGTCTTGGAGAACTTGGTGACGACTGGCAAGATCGAAGGGAAGAGACCAAGGGGAAGCCCGAAAAGTAAATACTTGGGTGGCTTGGCCACGTGGCATGGTCGAGACAGGAACGCGGAACTGATCCACGACTCTGGTGATCGAGTGAGATGGCAGAACATGACCGCTCATGCTTATCGGCATGTCACATGATGGATGGGTGGTTATATACGAGGGTCGGTCAATAAGTAAAGGCTCCTATCTCTTATCTATGTAAATACTTTATTGGTGTGCAGTTTATTAATTTAGCGGGATTCCTCAAACACTCTTCTGCAATTGGTATCACTACCAACCTGTTGCGCCACAGTATCGATTTAAATATGGCCACCAAAGAAGTTCGGTTAAAGTAACATAATGTCATAGAATATCTCAATGCTGAAGGCGAGACCTCGCATCCACGAACATTTGAGTATTGTTTACGGAGATTCAACAGTGGATGTTAGCACTGTCCGACATTGGGTACGTCATTGTGACTCACTGGCTGACGCAAAGCGGACTGGCCGTCCTTCAACCGCATTGACTCCACACAATATTCATCGAGTTGATGACATCATTCGTGGTGACTGTCGGGTAATACTGGATGAACTTTGTTCCGTGTTATCCATTAGTAAAGGCAGTGCCCTGACCATAATTAAAGACGTTTGTTATTCAAAGGTTTGTGCACGGGGGGTACTCAGAATGTTGACAGACATACAGAAGCAAGAAAAACAATAGCCATCAACATCCTGCACCATTACGAAACTGAAGGAGAAGGGCTTTTATCGAATATTGTGACAGATGATGAGTCCCGTAAGCGCGCCATATGCCAGTGATTTAGGAAAAAGGAAACGAATTTTTACCATGCAGGGATACAAGCCCTTGAGTAAAGATGAACAAAAACTATAACGAATAACGGAGACTACATTGAGAAATACATTTTTGAAGTACAGACTTAGGGCTTAATTTCAATGTGGATTTTATCTTTTTTTTTTTTTTTTTTTACCTATTCAATAAAACTGAAAATTACAAGACATTACTTATTGACCGACCCTCATATGTGTGTGTGTGTGTGTGTGTGTGTGTGTGTGTGTGTTTATGCGTGCGTGTGCGTATGTGTGTGTGGGCATACGTGCGTGCGTGTGTGTTGGTGTGTGTGGCGCGTGTGTGTGTGTGTGTGTGTGTGTGTGTGTGTGTGTGTGTGTGTGTGTGTGTGTGTGTGTGTGTGTGTGTGTGTGTGTGTGTGTACACACGAAGGGATTTCAAATAAAAACATTCAACTTTGTTTTTTTTAGGTGAATATATTCTGAAAAAGTTAAGGACGAATATATCATTTTTAACTATGCAGTTACAACGGCGTTCAGTGAAATTCCTCCAGCGCCGATCAAGTGCTTGGATTCCTGTAGAAAAACAAAATGCTCTTTGTCTTGTGTGTAACCACTCATGCCCCACCTGCATTACCTTTTAATCGGACCGAAAGACTCTCTCTCCCCCCCCCCCCCCGAAGGACTCATTCAGTTGTACGAACAGGTGGACATCACTTGAGGCTAGGTCTGGCCAGTACGGCGGATGTGGGACACACTGAAAGTGGGAGTCTTCGATGATTTCAATCGTTGCACCGGCAGTATAAAGGTCGAGTATTGTCCTGTTGCAAAAGGGCACCTTTACTCAGAAGTCCGCGTCGTTTGGATTTGATTGCGGGTGGAAGATGATTCCTGAGAAGATCTGTATACTCATCACTGGTGTCAGTTTTCCTTCTTGGCATGCAGTACTCTAAAATAACGCCTCGTTCATCCCAAAAGAGAGTCAGCGTAACCATCCATGCAGATAGCTGCATGTGAAACTTCTTTGGGTTCGGTTAAGAGGGATGACGCCATTCCTTGCTCACTTTCTTCGTTTCCTCTGGTGATCGAGTGAGATGGCAGAACATGACCGCCCACGCTTACCGGCATGGCACATGATGGATGACGGAGTTGTCCTTGCATAACACATCACAGAGTCATTCTTGCATAAAACATCACAGAGTTATCCTTGTATAACACATCACACCATCCTGCTTGCATAAACATCACAGAGTCATCCTTATATAAAACATCATACCAACGTGCTTGCATACATCACAGAGTCATCCTTGCATAAAACATTACAGAATCATTCTTGGATAAAACATCACAGAGTCATTCTTGTATTAAACAGCACAGTCATCTCTGTATAATACATCACACCACCGTGCTTGCATCAAACTTCAGAGAGTCATCTTTGAATAACACATCACAGAGTCATCCTTGTATAATTCATAACAGAATCACCCTTGCATAAAACATTCCAGAGTCATCATTGTATAAAACAGCACAGAGTCATCCTTGTATAAAACATCACATCATCGTGCTAGCATAACATACCACTTAGGCATTCTTGGAACGGAGATCAGCGTGGCCGAATGGATAAGAGCGCAGGTTCTTAAATACTCGGTATGATGAGGTAGCGGCCTCAACCCATACATCGGCCATTTGGACTAAAATGTTTCTTCTTCTTCTTTCGTTCGCCTGAAATATGTTTATAACTGCAATGTTGTCTCTTGTATGAATCTAACAGTCTTTTTTAATTCACTCAGCGGTCCATAGAGTTTATCTGCCACTGTTGTCTCTCTAGGCCAGAAGGTTCGCCTGGATATGTTGTAGTTTGGGCAAATGCTGACTTCAAGTCTTTGACTTGGGAACGTACATTACAAGTATCACAGAAGTCGGAGTGGGTTCGCATTATGGCGAGGGATACCGGTAATAGGGAAAGCTAACCCAAGCGCAAGATTCAGTTTAGTACCACCAGATTTAGGGTGTTTGGACTACGCTTAAGTTCAAAGCCAGTGAGCGCAAAAAAAAAAAAAAAAAAAAAAAAGGAACCTTCGTGCATGCATAAAACATGGCACATTCATAATTATATGAAACATCATACTATCATCCTTCCATAAAACATGGCACATTCATAATTATATGAAACATCTGTCAGGGTCTTACGTAAGGCAAGAAATGTAGCTCGTTTACTGACAAGTGAGATACTAAATATTACTACTAAATAACTCGACGTGAATACCCGATGATATAATTCGCACTCTTTATTCGCGCAATGCACTCATCAGCAACAATACAAGCATCGCGCAATCATAATTCACAATATCATCTTATATATAAAAAAGACTTGTGCGTATGTATCTCTGTATGTATTTATGTATCTCTGTCCGTATGGCCTTTATTTGTTCGCGAACGGCCCATCCGATTGAGATGAAATTTTCTACACGCCTTCCTTTCATTCCAGAGCTGACAACTGTGATATTTTGTTAGTGTGAAATCGCCTGCTTACTCAGTATTATTTCATTTTTCATTTTTCATCATAATTTCATATATTTCAGGGGACCTAACTCTGTAAAAGTTATTTCAAGGGGCATAACTTTTCTGTATAACTTATAGTCATATTGTGGCATCGTTTTCAAAGATTTATAAACTCTTTGTCCATAGTTATGTACCGGCATATCAGTTATAATAAATAATGATACAATCTGTAAGGCATTTTCAAAGTTTTCATAAAAATGATGCACAATGCATAACATTGTAACTCATCTTTTTTTGCTTAAGAAGTTACTGTAGTCATGCAGGTGATTAGAAAGAGTTTTCATTAAAAATAATGGATGGTGAGGACATTCTTTTAAGTTACTTTTTTTGTTGTATGAATTTAATGAGAACTTATATGACTACTTATATGAATTAAATGAGATGCTCCCCACCAGGGACTGGGCGAAGCCGGACAGGGTCAGGCAGACAGATAGACAGACAGACAGACAGATAGACAGTCGGGAACAGGAACTTATATGACTACTTATATAAATTAAATGAGATGCTTCACACCAGGAGCTGGGCGATGCCGGGTCAGACAGACAGACAGACAGACAGATAGTTGGTAACGGGAACTTATATGACTACTTATATGAATTAAATGAGATGCTCCCCACCAGGGACTGGGCGAAGCCGGGCAGGGTCAGGCAGACAGACAGACAGACAGACAGATAGACAGACAGATAGACAGACGGGAACTTATATGACTACTTATATGAATTAAATGAGATGCTCCACACCAGGAGCTGGGCAATGCCGGGCCGGGTCAGACAGACAGACAGACAGACAGACAGACAGACAGACAGACAGGCAGTCAGTCGGTAACGGGAACGAGAACTTATATGACTACTTATATGAATTAAATGAGATGCTCCCCACCAGGGTCTGGGCGAAGCCGGGCAGGGTCAGCTAGTTATATCATAAATACAATCAATCAAAGAATACATCAATGCAATCCACTTACAAGTCAAACACACCGGCGTTCAGTCTCCAACAGTCATACAGGCTAGCTATCGATGCATGCTCAAACACTCAGGCCTCATTCTTCTTCTTCTTCCTCTTCTTTCGTTCGCTTGAAATATGTCTATAACTGCAATGCTGTCTCTTGTATGAATTGAACTGTCTTTTTCAGTTCACACAGCGGTCCATAGAGTTATCTTCCACTGTCGTCTCTCTAGGCCAGAAGGTTTGCCTAGATATGTTATATTTTGGGCAGTCTTGGAGTATGTGCTCTGCTGTCTGCGACGCCAATCCACATGTACACATGGCTGTTTCACCAATCTTGAATTTTGTATACATGTGGTTGCGTAATCTATTGTGCCCTGTTCTGAGGCGCAGAATAATGACTTGTTCTGGTCTATTCATAACGTGGTAGTCATCTTGAGCAGGTTTTGGTGGCTTTCTGACTGATTTGATCATTCTTTTCTTTTGGTGGTATGTTACAGGCACACCAGGTTGTTCTTCTTTGGCTCCTTCCTTAGCCAATTGATCAGCTCTGTCGTTCCCGGGTACTCCACAGTGGGATGGTATCCACTGTATGGTGACCTTATGCTGACTGCTAAGTTCAGAAAGTAGTGTCCTTAGTACTGGCAATTTCCCAGACAGGAGCGCCTCGAGTACTGATTATGCATCTGTCAATAGCACCACAGGTTGTGTACCATTGCTGGTATTTAGTAATTTCTCTGTTGCTATCTTGATTGCCTCAATTTCAGCATCGTAGTTATGGCAGTACTTTCCTGTCGGTACTCTAGCTGTGTCCCTGGTATTATTTGGATATTCTATGTACACTCCCGCTCCTCCATTTCGAACAGCATTTTGTGCTGACCCATCTGTGTAGACTCGGATCCAGAGGTACTGTGGGTATTGTTCATCAAGGAAGCTGAGAGTGGCTGTTCTGCGCTGCACAATGTTCTGTTCTTCCTTGTCAAATATTCCTCTCACTTTTGTCTGGATTTGTAATGATAGTCTATGCTCATCTTTCCATGGAGTTCGCTCTGGAATAGTTGTTAGGGGGATACCAACTGTGGGCAGATCGGTGGTTTCTCTGCAGAGTCGTTTGGCCTGGTGGATAAAACTACTTCTTTTCAACCGCCCCATAGCTAGGTTTTCAAATCTGTTCTTCATAGGGTGGCCTGGCAAGCTGAGGAACTTTTCTGCTTGTATTAGCGTTTTCGTATCTCTGCGCTCACTCAGTGCTTGTATCCTCCCCATCGTCTCCATTTCCACTATAGGGGTTGATCTCATCCCTCCTGTGGTGACTCTAAGTGCTTGATTTTGCACTTTGTCCAGCTCTTGTAGTGTGGTTTTTGCTGCCGAACACCATGCAGTTGACCCGTATTCCAGGTGTGGTCGTATGCTCTGTTGATAAACTTTGCTAAGTATTTTCTCACTGGCTCCCCATGTGGTTCCACTTAGCTTTCTCAGGATGGCTATTTTCCTTCTGGCTTTTGCTACTGCTTTGTTGATGTGCTTTCTCCATGTCAGCCTGCCATCATATGTTACTCCAAGGTATGTTGGTTCTTTATCTTCTCGTAGGGGTGTTCCATTTATCTGGATGGTCCCTGCCTTTTGTTTTGGGGAGAGGAGGGTAAATAGGGTGGTGCTGCACTTGTCGGTGTTTATGCTGACACACCATCTATTTGCCCATGCAACAAATGTATCTACAGCTCTTTGTAGTAATCTGGTGGCCACTGATGCATGTTCATTTGTGCTCCATAGAACCAGGTCATCGGCGTACATTGCGGCTTTAATTCCATGCGGTAGATTAGCAACGAGATCATTGATGAAGATTAGAAAGAGTGTGGGGGACAATACTCCGCCCTGGGGAACTCCGTCTAGCCTGCAGCTTGGCCCTTTGAAATTTGGCTTTTGCATGCTGGAATTTATTGTGGTGCTCTTGGCTGGGTGTGGCCTCTGCTTGCTTTCTACATACTTCATCATCATTATGCAACTGTTCCAGTTCACTACTCCAGTAGGGGTTATATTGTTTACGGGCTCCTCTTGGTACTGTTTCTCGCGCTGCCTGTAGTATGCATTTCCCAAACTCTTCAACTACTTTATTTATGTCTTTCTCAGTGTTCAGGTTACTAACCAGTATGCTGGTGCGATGCTTGTACACTGCCCAGTCTGCTTTCTTGTAGTTCCACCTCGAGAGGGTGCTGCTTTCACTTACAAGCTCATTTTCTACAGTTAGAAAGACTGGTCGATGGTCACTGCCACCTAGTTGTTTCCCAACAATTCGTGTAATGTTCCACTCCAGGTCTGGTGAATGAAAAGCCAGGTCAGGTGTAGTTGCAGAGTGCCATGATCTCGAGTAGAAAGTATGTGGGTCGGACGGCTTGTTAACCAAGATGAATCTATTCTCATCCTGCCAGTCTTCCAGTCTCTCTCCTCTCTGGTACATGTGATCATAGCCCCAACTCTGCGAGTGGCTGTTGAAATCGCCGCACACAATCATTTTTTCTGTTAATGGTAGTGTGTCCAGTGCCTGTGGACGGTCACTTGGACAGTAGTAATTGATCAGATGTAGGTCTATATAGCCTGTTTTAAATTTAAGTGTCTGATACTCAGCCCCTTCCATATAGACTTCGATTTGGGAAGCAGTGATGTTATTTTTTACAAGGGTAAGTATCCCACCTTTTCGCCTGTCCTTTCGCTCAGATCGGTAACACCGGTAGCCTCTGATTTTGAAGGCTATATTTTCGTTGAGGTGAGTTTCTTGCAAGCAACATATGTTTACTTTTTCTTTGTCCAGGATGTTTTCTAATTCTATTTTTTTGTTGCTGACTCCCTCCGCATTCCAGTGCATTATTTTAAGTCTTTGTTTAGTATGGCCAGCTGTTCTATTCTCATGTCTCCTGGCTCCACAGGACATCTGAGAAGGACCTCTAGTAGTTGGGGTTGGACCCTTTCGAGACATAGGGCCCGGCACTGCACCTGCCTGGGGGTCCAAAGCAGGGCGAGCACCATAACTTTTAGCAGCAGTCGACATATTCCATTTTGCGCAAGTGCGTGGCATCCTGATTTCTGTGGTGCGCCTCCTGACTGGTTGCCTCCGTCTTCAGCACCTTTCCTTTGCTAGAGCAGACTGTGGTCTCACTCGAGTTTAAATGTGTACACGCGCACACACGTGTCTGCACATGCATGTATGTGTATACACATCTAGAGCACACTGGTTATTTTCCAGCGCCAGATACTCGCCGTCGCCCCTTCTCCTGTTAGTTAAAACAGTTCCGCCACGTGAAGGCCAGGAGTTGGACTTTTGCTGCAGAGGTTATGTATTCACGAGCCATTGGGGTATTTAAGCAATGTTGGGCGCTCACCCCAACACTGCGCCCCGGCTACATACAGCAATTTGGAACCAGGCCTCATTCAATCGCGTCTGTCCAGTATGGCTCCCAAGCCATGTCTGACCAGCCGTTCAGCATACACGTTAGTTGGGGTCGAGTCACCTTGCGTGACCCACAATGTTCAAGCTGTGTTCCCGCTGACCCACGACTGCTTAGCGTCGCTCAGTGTTGAGCCCGGCTGGGCTTCTCTGGCGCTGTCGAAGACGACGCGTTATAACTGTAGTGTTTAACATAGCTCAGCGTTGAGCTCGGTTGCATTGCCTGGCGTTGGTACAGACAACGCTTTGCAACTCCGGGTGAGAATCTGACACATCATACTATCATCCTTCCATAAACCATGGCACATTCATAATTATATAAAACATCATACTATCATCCTTCCATAAAACATGGCACATTTATAATTATATGAAACATCATACTATCATCCTTCCATAAAACATGGCATATTCACAATTATATAAAACATCATACTATCATACTTCCATAAAACATGGCACATTCATAATTATATGAAACATCATACCATCATCCTTCTATAAAACATGACACATTCATAATTATATGAAACATCATGCTATCATCCTTCCATAAAACATGGCACATTCATAATTATACGAAACATCATACTATCATCCTTCCATAAAACATGGCACATTCATAATTATATGAAACATCATACTATCATCCTTCCATAAACATGGCACATTCATAATTATATGAGACATCATACCATCATCCTTTCATAAAACATGACACATTCATAATTATATGAAACATCATACTATCATCCTTCCATAAAACATGGCACATTCATAATTATATGAAACACAATACTATCATCCTTCCATAAAACATGGCACATTCATAATTATATGAAACATCATACTATCATCCTTCCATAAAATATGGCACATTCATAATTATATGAAACATCATACTATCATCCTTCCATAAAACATGGCACATTCATAATTATATGAAACAACATACTATCATCCTTCCATAAAACATGGCACATTCATAATTATACGAAACATCATACTATCATCCTTCCATAAAACATGGCACATTCATAATTATACGAAACATCATACTATCATCCTTCCATAAAACATGGCACATTCATAATTATATGAAACATCATACCATCATCCTTCCATAAAACATGGCACATTCATAATTATATGAGACATCATACCATCATCCTTCCATAAAACATGACACATTCATAATTATATGAAACATCATACTATCATCCTTCCATAAAACATGGCACATTCATAATTATATGAAACACCATACTATCATCCTTCCATAAAACATGGCACATTCATAATTATATGAAACATCATACTATCATCCTTCCATAAAACATGGCACATTCATAATTATATGAAACATCATACTATCATCTTTCCATAAAACATGGCACATTCATAATTATATGAAACATCATACTATCATCCTTCCATAAAACATGGTACATTCATAATTATACGAAACATCATACTATCATCCTTCCATAAAACATGGCACATTCATAATTATATGAAACATCATACTATCATCCTTCCATAAAACATGGCACATTCATAATTATATGAAACACATTACTATCATCCTTCCATAAAACATCACACAATCGTGTTTGTATAACGCATCACACATACTAAATTGCATGCTCTCAAGTTCAGTCATCCACCTTCTGTTTGGGGTACTCCACCTTGCTCAAGGGTGTTCTGTAGGCTCACAAAGGGAAGGAAGTGCTTTGTCTCTTCTCTGATGTAGGATATCCCCTACGTCGCCACCCCTAATGCATCATCATCATCGTCATGTGCCATGATGATCAGCATGGGTGGTAATGTTTCGCCATCTCACACGACTACCAGAGGTATGGATCAGCTCTGTGTTTCAGTCTCGATTATGCTATGTGGCCCAGCCATCTAGATATTAACCTCTCAGACTTCCTCTTCAATCTTGCCAGTTGTCACCAAGTTCTCCAGTCGATCTCATCTCATTACATGCCCTAAACATCTTGACCGTCTACGTCTAATTTCTATAATCAATTTAGGGTTTTAATTTGTTTTTTGTAGGACTTGCTCATTGATTTTTTCTGTCTTACCCCTAATTACTTGACCTATATCCCGTGTGTTGCCGGGGCCCATAAGGGAAGCAAAGAATAGCAACACTGCAGCCTACCACGCATGTCGTAAGAGGCGACTAAGAAGGCTTGATGGTTCCGTCGCCCTGCTACTGAGTGAGTGCGTGGCGCGACACTGTGAGCTGTGAGTTTCGTGTGAAATGCTTTTGAATCTGCCCAAGGTCTTTTGGAACATGACTGCATGTTCGGAGCGATGGCAGATGTCTATGTCCCAGAGTTGACCGGTTTTTGCCTTATGCAGAAATGCGTGGCTGCTGGGCTTCTGGTTGACTGCCACTGCCATTGACGATGAACTGTATTTCGTGGACTGTGTGGGTGAACATCTAGGAAACATCCAGATGGGAAAATGACTGCCGATTCCATCAGAAATGAACTGGGTGCTTTGTGGGGGACTATTGTGTTGACATTCTGGTGGCGGCATTATGCACAGTGTATCTGTGCGGGCTGTTATTTGTCGAGACTCCTGTCTTTTCCACTTTTCACATTGGGCAGTGGGGAGTGTTTTGTGTGATATTCACTGGCACAGGAATGGAGCATAATGGGGACGACCCGTTGCTGTGAAGTTGGAACTGCGACTAACTAACTAACTAACATACTAAATTCTATAAAACTTAATACTGTCTTCCTTGCATAAATCAGCACACATTTGTCCTTCTGGAAATAACAAAACAATATTGTAATAATTCTATAAAACATTAGATTATTACTCTTCTATAAAACTTAACAAAATCGTTTTTGTAAGATACGTTGAGTCCTTCTTTACACATGACCGCCCTCCCATAAAACAGCACAATATCATTGTTTGGTAAAAGATCACACTCTCCCCCGTGAGTATAACATTGCCCAATTATCCCTGTGCAAAAAAAAAATATACATTACCATTTACGTGTAAGACATCACACTATCAGCACTGAGTAAAACAAAGAACTATCATTCTACGTAACATATCAAATAGTAAAACAACGAACTATCAGCCTACGTAACATATCATACAAACTACTGAACGTAAAACTTGCCAAGACATCAACAACGGCAGTAAAATGATGGTGTTGACTGCAACGTTCTGTGGGGGTTATGCAACTTTAAAAAAAAAAAACACACCATATACAACATAACAACGAACTATAATCCTACGTAACATATAATTACAGTAAAACCGTATAATGTCCTCATTCTGCAATCTGTTGCAGGGTTTTGACAATGACTTTTGCCTGCCTGCACGTCGGTCTTGTATTCGATCGATTGATTGATTGATTCATCTAGGAACCGACTTCACAGCATTCGGAGCATTCCCATAGGCGCTCCGTCCCCATCCTCAGCAGCCAGCGAAGAGTTCCAACACCAATAGTACCAGTGGCAATCTGATTATATGTCCGTCTCACCTTTCCTCTGAGCGTCGAGCGTCGGACAGATCCCCTTGTCGCTCCTCGCTGCCTCATTCTTGCCAGACCATGGTAATCCATTTGCTCCTCCGAGGTGTACACGTGCTCCCACAAGGCCGCAACCACGTCTGCCTTGTCATGCATCAATACTCCACCAAGTTTTGCAGAGCCAGCCAATCTGTCCGCCTGTTCATTCCCCAGCACACCGGCATGCCCCAGAGAAAAGATCCAGGCGATAATTGCCACCCGTGACCTCTGAAGAGAAGAAATCCACACTGCCCGAAGCATGCCTGTCCTCACTTTCCTCAGCACGCTTTCTGAGTCAGTTACAATCACGATGCGCGCGCGCGTGTGTGTGTGTGTGTGTGTGTGTGTGCGTGTGTGTATCGCATTCTCGATCCAGTATTCGAAACTCACTCGATGCGAGGATATGTTTAATTGACCTTGGCTACAAGATCGACCCCGCCTACATTTGGTAGCTGGAATTGTTCTGGAAATTAAAGATGACATGTGTGATAATGACGACATTACCCATCCAGCAACGATTTGTCCATAAATAAGCGACCATGTACCCAATTCGCATCAAGGCCTTGAGAAGGGTCGTTTATAGTCTATTGTCATCCTTGTTTAAAACAATATCTGTATTGTTTAAAATGTAATACTATCGTGCTAATTTCAAACGCCATACAGCCAACCTTGTTTCAAACGTAACACAATGAACTGTGTTTAAAAGGTCACATAATCATCCCTGTTTTAAAAAGTGACACAATTATTCTTTTTTAAGTCAGTTTAAGATGTCACGCTTTCATTCTTGCTTAACACGTCACACAATCATTCGTGTTTAAAATGTTACCCAATCATACTTGTTTAAAACGTCACTATATCGTCCTAGTTTAAAACGGCTACCGGTACTTCAATTTTAATTCACCGTAAACAAAGGGAATTCCAGGGCACACGTCATATCCTGGCTGTATCTCGGTGTGCATGACCTTGACCGGAATAACGTTGTCGGTGTGCAGCAAATGGTTTAGTTATGTGTGTGAGTTGACCTAAATATTTCAATGGTTGTATACTCTTGTGCACACTTAGGGACTGTTATTGTGTGCTAATTTGTAACCCTGAAAAGGGCCCGTTCCGTTATGGCATTCTTCTAGTGGCCCTGAAAAGGGCCCATTGCTGGATGATACTGCTGTATGCATGAGTTGACAATCATATTCTGCAGACTAGTGTTGCGGTGGTGGCCAGACTGCAGACTATTGTTGGGGTGGCCAGAATCGAACAATGTCAGCTAGAATGGTGTTGAACACATCTAGGCCAGCACATTTAGTGCGACGACGCCACATGAATTCGCACGTGTAGGAATCGAGTAGATGCCTGTGTGTTCCATTCTGCCTCTTGTTTCTCTCCTTGGCCGTTCTCCACATGCGCTCGATGCACTGAGTATGTGCACCGGTGGTGGGGTCCACAAAGTTTTCAGAGTGATTGACGGTGAGATGCGTCAAACCGGGAATATTTCTAATTTCCCCGTATGCCAGCCAGAGGTCGGAGACTACTGTTGTGCAAGGCCGAATGTGTGTGCTAATAAGTGGCAGAAAGGCAACACTACTCTGCTTGTCGTGGACAGCTGCTGCCAGTTCAATAAAATTCATGACTGCAGAAAGCCAACGTAAAAATGTACTACACACACTATGTTACCGTTCGTCGCTCCTTTTTCGCGCCTTTTTCGCGCTATGACACGCACTGAAAAAAACTTTAATTGAACGGAGATCCCCCGCCAGTGCTATATATAGCTGCTAACTACGCTATATATAGCTGCTAAAGCTAAATATAGCCTCCTGACGTCTGTTGCGGTGAATTAAAATTGAAGTACCCGGCTACCTGGCGAAGGAGTTGTCATGCAGTTTGTAATCCCACATACCCGGGTTCGAAACACAGCTACGTGAGATTGGCAGAAGACCGCCTTGCGTTGGTTTTTTACGACTTGGTATGGGTGCCGGTCGTTCAAAAAGCAACAGCAAACTACTGAACGTAAACTTGCCAAGAGATCTCAACAACCAAAAATGTTCGTGTTGACGGCGACGTCCTATAAAGGATATGCAACGAACTTTAGCTTGAAATGGCACACTATCATCCATATGTTAAAGTACAGACTTTCTAGTCGTTTTGATCATGTTTTCACTGTGGTTTCATTACTGTTTTCCACATATGTAACATTTTAGCGTCTATCTAGTGCAGATATCACGTTGCCCATTTACATAATTTCCCATTTCCATGCTGCTGTATTTGTTAGAGCTCTACCATCTGATGTTTCATTGTATCTTGCCCTCGCCGATGGTAAGTATGCGGATAGTCTATTTCTGACTTATAAACAGGATCTCATAATACGCTATTAAATACACAATGCATCATATTAGGCACGGCAACAGTGCGCGATAGAAGTCGCAGTGGCAATGTATTTAGAGTGGTTCAGTTAATTTCATTTCAATACAGAATATTAATTATAATCTTGTCACATCTGTATCCACACAGACTACTCTGTAAAATGGTCCGCGGCCTACAAGGACAGATTGTACGATGACATCACTGCACACAGGACATTCCCAAACGCGCTCCGTCCCCTTGTTCAACAGCAAGTGAAGAGTTATTCTGCTAATGGTTCCAACTACCATCTGATTGAAAGTTCTCCTGGTCTTCCCTCTCAGCGTTGAGTTTCGTTCAGAGCCCTTGTCGATTCCCCGTCATATCATTCTCTCCATATGCGGGTGCCCAGTCTGCTCCACTGCTTTTCCCACCTGGTCTCACAAGCGCCCGACCACCTCTTCCTTGTCCATAGGTAATGTACTATCTAAATGTTCATTCACTACAAGCCTATAAGCCTATTCATTCCCCCACAATCTCGCATGATCAGGACAGAAGATCCATACAATTCTCACAATATGTGACCTCTGAAGCGAGGCAAGCCATTCCACACGAAGTGTTCCCTTTTTTCACCTTATTGTAGGATGTTGACCAATTAACATCCCCGCAAACTTCCTCAACTGCAAACTGTTCTAATCATAATGTAGCGGGTGCTTGGCAGAAGATTGCTCTCATCCATTCATCCACCATGTGCCATGCCGGTAAGCGTGGACGGTCATGTTCTGCATCTCACTCGATCACCAGAGTCGTGGATCAGTTCCGTGTTCCTGTCTCGACCATGCCATGTGGCCAAGCCATCCAGGTATTTACCGTATTTTACGGACTATAAGATGCTACGGAATATAAGACGCACCTTAATTTTTAAACAATTTAAAAAAAAAAAAAAAAAACATTTTTACCATTTTCATATTAATTTCGAGTATAAGACGCACCTGAATTTTGGAGGCAATTTTTTGAAGAAAAAAGTGTGCCTTATACTCCGTAAAATACGGTACTTCACGGTCTTCCCCTTGGTCTCTTCCCTTCGATCTTGCCAGTTGTCACCAAGTTCTCCAATTCATTTCTTCTTATAACATGCCCCAAAAATTTTGACTGTCTACGTCTAATGCCTCTAATCAGTTTACGATCTTCATTTGTTTCTTGAAAGACTTGTTCATTGGTTTTTCTGTCTGTCCATGGTATTCTTTGCATTTTCCTCAGAAACCACTTTTCCACAGCCATCAGCTGTTTTTCAGCTTTACTGCTTATTGTCCACGCTTCACATCCACATAAAAGTATAGGTTCTATGTAGCACTTCATCACTCTTTTTCTCGTTTCAATTGATACCTTTTTATTGGTCAGTATGTTTTTCATCTTGCAAAAGGCTACCTTCGCAATGGCAATTCTTGTTCTAATCTCTTCAAGGCATTTTCTCACGACATTCTATATATTTTTTGCAACGTGTAAGGATAATTCGGTACCTGAAAATGACAATGTTTCTCGAGGAAATGCCTAGAAAGGAAGGATAGCTTGAAAAGGAACTGTCAACTCAGCTCATTACGCCATTAAAATGAGAAGGTATAACACTTAACACCTGTACAGCACCTGCTTCGTGGCGAAGGAGTTTCGTACACAGTTCGTAATCCGGCATACCGCGTTCGAAACACAAATGCGGGCGATTTGGCAGCAGACCGCCTTGCGGGTTGTGTTTTATAAAATAGTATGGGTGTTGGTCGTTCAGAAAGCAACGGTAAACAATTGAACGTAAACTTTCCACGCTATCACAAAAAAACCAAACAATGCTGGAGTTGACTGTGACTTCCGATAAAGATAATTTAATATTAATTAATACAATTAATTTTATACAACATGTACAGCAGAATCTGCAACGGGATTAACTGTAATAATAACGTTGCTTGCCACTAGATGTGGCGTAGTGTGACCAAAATTACATACGCTATTCAAAAACATGGAAGTGCCTTAGGATAAGACCAACAAAATTATCTTCCTGGCTTTGAGACATATTGGCCATATGACGTCAGCACTCAGTGGGTGATGTAATTAGTATCAAGCCGACCGTCATTTGTTGTTGTTGTTGTGTTTTTGTGTGTTGCATATCCGATTTACAAGACATTGCAGTCAACACCAGCATTTTTTAGCTGCTGTTGATGACTTGGCAAGTTTTACGTTCAGTAGTTTGTCATTGCTTTCTGAGCGACCGGCTCATATACCTGTCCGTAAAGAACCAATGCGACACGATTTGCTGCCGAATCTCGCGCAGCTGTGTTTCGTACATTGGTATACGTGATTACGAAAAGCGTCCTTAACATCTTCGCCAGGGAGACAGGCCGACTGTCATTACTTGGCAGATATTTGCTGGTACCTATTTTAGACTGGGCCGTCTTCGGCGCCCTGGTCACACACATTTCTATCATATCACCGCCTCGAGCACATGATAACTACAGGGATACCTGTTCTTCGGGGAAGTTTCGGGAATTCTATTTTCCCTGATGCTGTAGAGTTGTGAAGTATATCACATATACCAGATCATAGAATACTGTGAGAAACTCACATCTTCACCGCCTTTGTAGTTTTTAAACACCTACTGGCAGCGTCTGAAACGTACCTATTAATATTGCGAGACTGGATAGGTGTCTTAATCCGTGCTGAAGTAAACCAGCTCATCCAATCATCATCATTATGTGCCATGCCGGTAAACTTGGTGGCCAAGCTTCGCCATCTCATTCGATCGCCAGAGTCGTAGATCAGCTCAGTGTTCTTGTCTCAACCATACAACGTGGCCAAGCCATCCGGGTATTTGCTTCTCTGCCTTCCCCTCGTTCTCATCCTCTCGATCTTGCCAGCTGTCACCAAATTCTCCAATTTATTTCTTCTCGTAACGTGACCAAAAAATTGTGATTGTCTACATATAATTTCTCTAATCAGTTTACGATTTTCATTTGTTTCTTGTAAGACTTGGTCATTGGTTTTTCTATCTGTCCATGGTATTCATTGCATTTTCCTCAGAAACCACATTTCCACAGCCAACAGAGGATTTTCAGCTTGTCTGCTCATTGTCCACGCTTCACATCCTTACAAAAGTACAGGTTCTATGTAACACCTCAACACTCTTTTTCTGGTTCCAAATGATTTCCAAAATGTTTTCACCTTGCAAAAGGCTGCCTTCGCAATGGCGATTCTTGTTCTAATCTCTTCAAGCCATTTTCCATCACATGTTATGATTGTTCCGAGATAATTGTACCGATTCACTTGTTTAAGAAATTCTCATTTACTTATATATTACATTGCGGTATTTCCTTCTTTTTAGTGATGACCATAATCTGTGTCTTCTTATAATTCATTCATTCATTCATTCAGTAGCATGTCCTTTGCAGAACCTCGCTCCCATAACAACCTTCCGGAAAACCTCTCGATCATAGGCAAGATGTCCCGTGTCTGATACATCCATCTTCTTACAATACGGGAGATTAAATCTTTGACTACTGTCTTGGTAAACGAGAGTGTCTATTACTGGGCCTCCAAGGCCTTATATGTCCTGACAGCAGTTCTCAAAACACCACAGAGACATCAATGTTACAGGGGTAAAAAACTGCTAGTTGATGCTGTCATCCAATTAATCATCATCAAGTGCCATGCCGACAGGCGTGGGCGTCATGTTTCGCCATATCTCACGATCACCAGAATAATGGATCAGTTCCGTGTTCTTGTCTCTATCATAGCAGCTAATTTAGTTTAGTCGACGGATCAACATCACGGCACACGGGTGTAACCCATAAGTGCTTCGTTCTACTCCTAACTCAAGCCTGAGTCCGGAGAATCTCAGCTCAGTACACAAACTCCGTAGCACTGGCGAGGATCCTGAAATACTTTGGGTTGATTTGTAACACTAAATTTTGCCCGGGCAGCGCCGTTATGCTACTCTTTTTCGATTTCCAACTGCCATGGGATTTTATTTACGTGAGCAACAACAGACACGGGCGTCAGATCTCACTACCCAGAGACCAGGGTAAATTTTGTTACTAGGAAGGAAGGAAGAAAGGAGGGTAGGTAGGTAGGAAGGTAGGTAGGTAGGTGTGAAAGTAAGTGGGTGGGGAGGTAGGTAGGCAAGCAGATAAGTATGAAAGTAGGTGGCAGGTTTTAGGTAAGTATTGGGTAGTATGTAGAAAGATGGGCAGGTGTATAAGTATTTTCATAGGTGCTAGGTAGGTATAAAAGTAGGTAGATAGATACGTTTATAATCAGTTAAACATATATATATATATATATATATATATTAATTAGATAGATTGCGCATTATTTGACCGACTTGACTCTAAATTTCAGAATTCACAGAACAATGGGAGAGACGCTAACCTGCTGATGTATTGATGGTAATCTTCAGTGCTACAAATGTTTATGTTGTTTCCGGCCCATACTCGGTGCAGAAGATGGAAGTCACACCCGATGATCTGATTCAAAAGCTGTTTGACACAATATCAGACCAACAGGTGAGAGAACAGTTTAAAGATCTGGACTACAAGTGAAGGAATAGATTTACAATCTGAACCAGAAGTAAAGTAATAGATTTATAATCTGAACCGGAAGTGAAGGAATAGATTTACAACGTGAACCAGAAATGAAGAAATCAATTTAAAATGTGAACGAGAACAACAGATTATAAATGTGAACCTTACTTGAAAGAATATATCATAAATGTGAACTAAATGTGAAACATTACACTTGTAATGCAATTTACTACTGACATGTATTACAAATGTGAAGGACTGGCGAGACAACATGTGTAGTACATGGTTCATCATCAAGTGCCAAGCCGGCTGGCATAGGCGTTGATGACTTTCCACAGATCTCGGTCTTTGGTTTTCTGGATCAACTCTGCTGATGATATTCCTCCATGCCACGGTCTCAGTCCATCCAGCATAATTTCTCTTGTTCTGCCTTTGCCTCTCTTCCCCTTGATCTTTCTTGTTGTCACGATATTCTCCCTCTTTTCTCATCACATGACCTAAGACAGCTGTTTGCCTCTTTCATATTGTTGTATATAATTTTACAGTTTTATTAGCGTCTTTCAGGCAGTCGTTGTTAGTTACTATGGCAGTCAAAGGAATTCGGTACATTTGTCTCAGGAACCACATTTCTGTTGCTTCCACGCGCTCCCTAATTTGTTCATTTACATTCCAAGATTCACAGTCATAAAGCAAAACAGGTTCTATATCGCTCTTCGGCACTCCCTTTCTTACATTCAATGATTGCGACTTATTTCATGAGATATTCTTCATTTTCTGAAATGCAGCTTTTTCTTGCCCTATTCTGTTCTTAATCTATGTTGTACATCTTCCATTTTATATTAAAAATGTCCCTGGGTATTTAAAACTATCCAATTGGTTAAGAATTGTCCCTTATTTTTCTATGTCACATTCTGGTGTAACCTTTTTCTTTGATATCACCATTGATACTGTTTTCATGAAATTCAAGGAGAGTCCTTTCTTTGCACTCTCTGTTACTACTATGTCCAACAATTGTTGTAGATCTTTTGCATTATCCGCCAAAAATACTGTGTCATCTGCATAGCGTATAATGTATATATTATAACCTCCGAATAGTAGATCTAGTCTACTTCTAGTCGATCTCTCTCATTATTACTTCGCTATAGAGGGAGAAAAGTTCCGTTAACAAAACACATCCCTGTCATACTCCCAGCCTTATTTGTTCATAATTGCCCTCTTCATTTCCCATTTTAATTGCTGCTACTTGGTTCCAGTTAATATTCTTTATTATTCTGAGATCTTTCCCACCAATGTTAATATTTTCCAACATTTTAATCAGTTCATCATATTTAACTTATCAAATGGCTTAGTATAATCTATGAAGCGCAATCATGTCTTTCTGAGTCTCTATTGATCTTTCTTTTAGTGTCCGTAATGTATATGTTGCATTGTTTGTTCCCTTTCCTTCCACAAATCCATAATTTTCTTCACTAATTAATAATGTAATAAATAATTGACATATGACAGCAGCAGAGAGAGGACATCTGGTTTACGACAGAGAGTGACACGATGTAGTAGATGAGTTAGAGTTGTGATAGATATTTGTACATATGACAGCAGTAGAGACAGGACATCTGGTTTATGATAAGAGAGCAATTAATAGGGGGCAGTTCTGCACAGGATTAGCCACTGGATGATGATTATGATGATGATGATTATGATGATGATTATGATGATGATGAGTATGATGATGATGATGATGTATCTGTACCCTTTTGTGTTTGTGTATGAAAGCCTAGTCTCTTATTTTCTATAAATGTGAAGAACTGGCGAGATGACACGTGTAGCACACGGTTATAAAATGTTGTTTTGTTTTTCGTTTTAGTGTTTATTCTCAAACGTTTTATTGATTCCGCAACGTCCATTCTGTCACTTATGAATATGTTCTTATTAAGCTAACCATCTCCGCTTCCCATGTTTTATTAATTTTCTCACAATATTTTCAAATTAACTTCAGTTAAACACATTTCATTTATCGGTAGCTAATTAACTCACCACCTGTTGCCATCCTTATACGCGTACATCTCCAGGAGTCTCCTCAATAGCTATTATGCTTGCGAATATATTAACCTCGCACTTAAGTCGGGGCTGACAGTATTTCTCTCAAGGCTGGTACTTCTGTTTCGCTTCCGTCGCGATAGGAAAAAGTTGCAAAGTGACAGATTAGTGAGTATGTATTAAGCACAGACACAGAATCACAGACACAAATCATCAACATTGTCATCACATGTCATCTCCGTAGGAAAGTATTTTAGGTCGGTAGGTAGGTAGATAAGTAGGTAGTAGGTTGGTTGATAAGGGAAGGAAGAAAGGTAGGTAGGTAGGTATGAAAGTAGATGGCAGGAATTAGGTAAGTATTAGGTTGGTATTTAGAAATATGGGCATGTATATAGGTATTTGGATAGGTGCTAGGTACATAGGTAGGTAGGTTGGTAGGTAGGTAGGTAGGTAGGTAGGTAGGTAGGAAGGTAGGTAAGTTGTTAGGTTCGTAATCAGTTAAACAGCTAGATAGATAGATTATGTTTACGCATTATTTGACGACTTGACTTTATATTTCAAAATTCACAGAACAATGGGAGAGACGCTAACCTGCTGGTATTTGGTGGTAATCTTCAGTGCTACAAATGTTTACGGTGTTTCCGGCTCTTTCTCGGTGCAGAAGATGGAAGTCACACCCGATAATCTGATTCAAAAGCTGTTTGACACAATATCAGATCAACAGGTGAGAGAACAGTTTACAAGTCTGAACCAGAAGTAAAGGAATAGATTTAAAATGTGAACCAGAAGTGAAGAAATAGATTTACGATGTGAACCAGAAGTGAAAAAAAAAAATCAATTTTAAATGTGAACCAGAACAATAGAAGATAAATCTGAAAATTACTTGAATGAATATATTATAAATATGAGCTAGACGTGAAACATTACATTTGCAATGTAATTTACTACTGATATGTATTACAAATGTCAGTGCATTGGCGAGATAACACGTGTAGCACACGGTTATAAAATGTTGTAAAGGATTTGAATGTAACTTTTTACCTTAATGCATATCAACGTATCAACCTTCGAAGTAAATAAAATTACACCAATAGAATAAGCGGAACAATAATAACGTCAGCTTTGAAAACAGTAATACATGCGTCAGTCATTCACAACTTCCATCCCTCCTTCCTTCCTTCTTTTACGATACTTCTCTCGTAATCTATACGGTTGTCTTAGCATCCTATCACACACACACACACACACACACACACACACACACACGCACACACTCATATACACACACACATCATACATTCTATACGACGTTTTCCGTCCGTAAGTGCGTGTCACTGGCAATACTTCAGTTTTCTGCTTTGTTTTGTCCTTCCTCTCTTGAATGTCATTCCCATCCGCCCACCCCCTCCCAAATGATGCTCTTCTTTCTGTTACATTCCCTCTGAGCACTGAGTTGAAGTCTGCCGACAAACAAATACGGAGGAAACATTACAAATCAAGGCCTAATCCCAACCAGCCCGTATCCGAACAATGACCTGGTCAGTATGCCTAATGTGAAGCCCAGGCACCGTCCTGGATGCTCCGCTGATTTCTTAGCTTGGAGAATGGAAGACGAACTCGGGCGCGGTCACACAAGTTACATCCGTACTGGGTCAGACAGAAAGATTCCCGATCTGAACCCGATGATGTACACCCGATCTGAAGGCCAAAGGGTCAGACTGAAGAGTTGAAACTTCTTGTTCCAGAGAATTCATCAGGAAACAAACCATCCAAACAACCAACCTACTTTAATTTTACATTTTGAGTTAGGCTGCGCCAGTGAGAGGACTGTTTCATAATCTACTTAGTATGACAGGTGACCACACATACGTCACATAATTTGGTGACTATATTGTATACGAAAAACAATACCATATGCAATTTCAGATCTTCATTCTTCGTGATCTGCAATCCCACCAGTGCTATTCGATGTTTACAGAAGCAAGACTGCAAGCATTGAAGCGCCAGAAATTGGAAGAATTCTGGCATTTGTAGATGAGGTCCTGTCGTATAAACAGGGAATTGAAAAGACAAATAGCGAAAAATTTGCAGGTGACAGTGAAATATGTGACCAACTAGTCTACAGCGGTGGGTGTTGTCATTAAATTCAGATAAGACATCTGTGCCACGGTGCTTTATGGACAATAGTATTGTAAAGGCGAACGTGGCATATCTTATAATAAATGGCAGAAATGTTAACAAAGAGAGTAGAATTAGCTGTCTGGTAATCACTTTCGACAGAGGTCTGTCGTTCAGGGATCACGTGGAAGGAGTTGCTATAAGATCTAAGGAGAGGCTTGCTGCTCTGAAAGTTATGGCACAAATGGACATGGAACAAAGACCGTTGTTCATACTTTATCAACATCTGGCTATCTCAGTAACTTTTTTTTATGGATTTGGACTGCTCACGGTGTCAACGGGTCAGCTGGTGAAACCCACCGGCAGTATGAATGCAATATATTATAGCTTTGTGAACGAATGCGACCAGTCTAAATGTGATGCAGGCTACGCCACATCTTCTAGCGGCCGAAGAATGGAACAACCCCTGCATGACGCCCCGGACACAATTAAGGGCCAGAAGCTGACAATAAGAAAATCACGGATGGCTAAAGCAGAGGACACAATCGGTGAAATGTGTATGCTCGAGAACATTGGGACAGGAGAGGAGCGGGTCAGGACGATGGACTGTGTTTAGTAAAGCAGAGTCTGGCATATGATGCCTCAACATCTAATCTGAGAATGGAGGTGCAGGCAGGCAGTCAATGCAACGTCTCACTGAGTGGCGGACAAACAGCACACATGTCGTGATTATAACGAAATTAAGAAGTTCCAGAAGAAATGAGGATAACTATGCTTTATGCAGAGTGGCTGTTGGATACGTCGAGATTGATGGCTCAACCCCAAAGAGATAAAGGATGCAAAATCCTTTTTCCCGATGTGATCCTGCCCGTTTAATTAATTTAACTGTACTGACTCAATTGGTTGAAACCAATAATAGAGTTTTAGAGAACCAAGGAATACCTTCAGGAAATAACTGAAAAAAGTTGTATTCTCTTTTATACCCAAAATATACTTTAAATGGTTCCTTGCCTCTCCTCTACCAACTAATTAATTCTATCTAGAGTAGTTTAAAACTATTTGACTATGACAAGTAAAAAGACAATCAATACATGACATGACCTCATTTTTTATGATTTAATAAACACAAACATGGATTTTGTAAATTGCATTCAAAATTACAATTTCATGTCATAAAATAAGGACATATACATATAATGGTAATTATACAGAATTGATGTGCCAATTATAATGTGTATACTAACAGCTATATTATTTCCAATGGCACTCAGGGTTCTCCACTTCCAGCTTTTGGAATCCCTCTGGCTCTCAATTAATTGCTGTATGTTCTGTAGTCTTAGTGTTCCAGGTCTTAGTAAAACATTATAAGTTGGCTCTTGGTTCTTTTTTCCATTTTGGTAGGTAAATGTTTAAATAAAGATTACCTCTCTTATGAGACAAATGGAATGTTTGCAGGTAGATAAATTTCTGCTCTCCTCTATCAAGGGCATCACTCAACAATGTGCTCACTCAACAGGTGCTGCATTCAATCTTCACCAAGTCAGGTCTGGATTTACATGAGTATGACCACTACCTGAAATTCCATCAATCACATAATTCTAATGATATCATAAATATGACATTAGAAATGAAATGCAAAAGCCTAAGAACACAACAAGTGAAAACAATAAAATGAATCTTGTTCTTAGAGAAAATAAACATAGAAGAAAGATAGTCTTGGTGGTCTCAGTTAGTTATCACCAACATAGTTGTTTGCTCTCACTCCAATCTTCCACTATCAGGTGTTCAAGGTTTAACTAGAAGATATGCAGTTTCATCTTCACTTATGCCTGTCCTTCAGATCTATAGTTTAAGTAATACCTTGATTGATTTGGAATTTGACAACTATGTTGACCATTCTCTTCTGTACCTAATTTTGTTCTCTACATCTTTTTTCTATTCAGGAAAAAAGGGTCTCATACATTATGGGTTTTAAAATAATTTCCCATTGAAATGAGTAGTTGCTTATAAACAATATAAGTACATCATGGAATCAATTCTTGTATAGCATTCATGTGCATTCTTCTTCATTAAATGCTTCAAGTGAAAAGTTATCTTCCATTCTCATGGATGTAATATTTATTATCATCAACATCATCATGGTTTCCTTATATCATTGTCATTACAATCATTATCATTCTTACATTATTATCATTACATTACAGTCATCATCATCATCATTGTATTACATTATTATAATTACACTAGACCATATGTGTTAACATGAGTGACATGAAATACAAAGTGGGATTTTGATGCTGTTAGTATGCGTAATGTAGGATATTGGTTATGTCGTGCTTAGCGCACAAAACCAGATGATTATACGATAAGTGATATTTAATATAATGTGTGGTCATGCGTCGGAGTGTAATAAACTATTATTCAGTTTATGGGTTACGCTGAACAAGTTCTCTGGTGATAGTCATGGCATTACACATCAAAGTTGCCGGCTATCCTGAGACTGACTGTTGGCCTATACTCCCTCTCTCTCAGCATGTAACTTCACTCACTCACACTCCTCATGCATCAGTCACAATATCCATCTGTGCATGTGGGGTGAATTCACTTATCTCAGACATCATTCATATGCATGGATGATCATTCAGGAATCATTCCTCAAACATCATTCATACTTGCAAGTAAAGTGGGTAATTATACTTATGTGATTTCCCAATGATAATTTAAAATGTTTAACATCAATGATATCACAATGAAATATCGCCTTTCACAATCACTCATCAGACACATCATATCTGTATGAATGGCAATTAGTATATGTCTGAACTTTACACATGATAAATTCACAGATTTAACCACTATGACATTACATTAGAACCTCATTCCTCATCAGAAATTATAATATTTTCATACTGATGGGTTTTATCTAATGATACATTCACATCTGTTTAACAATAATGAAACACACATGACACAAGCATGCTCTTCAATGACATAGACTTATGTGATCATTAGGCATACTTATGAAATTCACCAAGGATTTATCCAAATTAAATCCATGAGTCACCACATGCTTTCATCAAATACATACAATTTATGTGATTTACTCAATTCACATTCAGGCATTATGAATCATAATCATTCTTGCATGGCGGTTGATTACGCACTATTATGTGACACAAATATTATTATTCCACATGTTTGACAACCATGAAAATATATATGCCTTACCACATGTGTGCATCACACAAATTATGATACCTATAAACTCTTTTTGGTTCCCATGTGTTCAAGAAATATAAGAAACTACTGGTTTGTTCATGTGCTTATGTATAAACAATTATCTATTGACTAACACACATTACACTAGTTTGACTTACCAATGTTTACACATTTACAAAAGTTTCCTTAAGTCTTAAGTTACCACTCTAATTCATTGTAGATTGAGTTTCATGCTTAAGAAATAAAATGTATAACATGTGTCTAATGTTTACATTAACTAAGTTGTTTAGCTGGGAGAAAATAAAACACTAGTTTTCTCCTAATGTACAGTTATCTATGATTATGATAACTGAATATAATATTATTTAGTTTGTACTAGATTAATGTCTTAAGAACTCACCATTCTAAATCATTGTAGATTGAGTTGCTTAAGAAATAAATGTACAACTTGGACTGATGCTTATACATTAAATCAGTTGCCTACTTTGGGAGAAAAATAAAACTCACTATGGTTATACTTAATGTACAGTTTATATATAAACTATACCAATTAAATATATTATAATTTAGTCTCCTACTAAATTATATTTATTAAGAACTCACCACATGGGTTCAGCAAGTCGACTTACCAACTCTTCTTCTGGGGAAAAGACTCACAACTAATCTAAGATTTAAAATAAATATTTATATTTACCTTTCATGTAACATGAATTTCTTCCACACTTCGGCGCCAGGATTCAGATTTTCCCAATGCGATGTCGTGGGCTGATGTTTGTCTTCTTCTATCTAACTTATTCTAAATTATCTTTGGTAAGTTGATTTTGAAGAGACTATCACTCCCTCCGCTCATCGAATCTCTCCTGGTCCCTTGCTTGGTATGGTATACAAACAGGCTGTGTTCCGGTTGTTCGTCCTTTTTACGCTAGTTTTTCCTAGTCCAGGTTTTACGCCAACAATGATTTATATTAAATCTTGGATCGTACAATTGTGGAACAAAATAACGTTCTTGCGGTGTCAATTTTTGAATCGTCTTGGAAATACTTACCGCGATGTTACGCTTGTGAAACATTATATTACAGTGGCATGCTTCAATTTCAAAATCAAAGATAGAAAGCATCCTTTGGATCTTTTCCCCCAGGAAAGGCGGGTGTATTAAGAAACGAGATAGAGTCCAGAATAGCTAGGCTATACCACTGGGTAGCCGGCTCCGTAGAGAGGATGTTACGGAGGCAGTTTGTAATCCCGCATACCATGTTCGAAAGAAAGCTGTTGGTGAGTTGGCATTAGACCGCCTTACGTTTGGTATCGGTCGTTCAGAAAGCAATTGCAAACTACTTAACGGAAACTTCCCAGGAATCACGAACAACCAAACAATGTTGGGTTGACTGCTACGTCCTGTAAAGGATATGCAACTAACTTTTTTTTTAAACCACGGAGTGGAGTATTGGTATAAGGCAGAAGTGGTCAAAGTCCTTTTCTATCATGTGAGTAGTGTGGAAATACTGCTAAATCACCTTGGTCTAGAGAGTGTAGAGAATGGATCGGGAGAGAATGACCAGAAATGCTGGTTGATATTCTATGATCAGAGGAAATACCTGACATACACATAATCAGATGTAATTGGTACAATCAGTATTGGGACCCTTCACTGGTTATTGAAGATGGGTAAGAAGTGTAAATACATTTTATATACAGTAATGTGTCTTTGCATTTTTAATTATGTCCGTTTCTCATATAAGTGACACTCTATGCCCGTGAGTGTATTTCCTATTCTATTTCAGCAGCCCCAGCAGTTTCCCAAACCTTGTTATTTCTAGTATAGAACAGTCCTAATATTCTTCTGCAGGTAAAAGAAGATGTTCCTCTGGTACCATTCAAGCAGTTCTACAGAAAAAAGGGCATCTACCCTAGCGTGGTTAAGCTAAATGCGCACGGGAAACTCGACATTGCTGTGGTCCGGATGATGCTGAGTGTATTTGACAACAACAACTTTTTAACGCCTTGGGTTTCTTCGGTCTTGTTGGAGGCCTACCGGTATGGTCATGCTCCCCAACCCACAGAATCACAGTTGATGCTGGCTATCAATGTAAGTGTTTAAGCCCTTGAACTCTGTTTACATCATGCAACTCGATGTACTCTGATTAGTTTAATAGAGGTCCAGCTGGCCATGACCTTAAAAGTCACAAAAATCAGGCCCCGCGATCATGATCTTTGAACCTTGCTAGAACAAGCTTGGAGTCTAGTTTGCCCATGTTCAGTATACTACGATGTAAGCCTCATTCACGCAGGCTATCCGTGATCACTTATCAAAACCATAAGGAAAAGATAAATGGAATGTATGTGGCATATCAACAGTAGAGGTTTTATAATGATATTAGCCTTATGTTGTGACAATACTAGGCAAAAGAACGAAAGTACGAACTAATGAAGAAACTTTATTTTCAAAGCGTCAAGAATTGGCTACACAGGCCCGTCTAACATTCTGCCCTTCTATTACTCTACTTCATACATTATTTCATCCATTTATCACTAACGAGGCTAACCGTAAGCAACAACAACAACATCAAAATATGCATTATAATGACCTTAATTTTTATACCTGTTCTTTGGTAATTTTGTATTGCTGATTCCAAAAATGTAATCATATTTTTTCCTATCAGCTCTAGTTTTTGAGATAACTAAGAATAACCTTCTTAGTAGGGCAAATGTTATGTACAAGTCTGGAGTTATGTGCCATTTTTCGCATTTTGACTGTAATTTGCAACAATAACATTAAAAAGTAACCACTCATTTGGTGTGTAACTTACACCCATTTCTTTCACAACACCTCCTACATTAGTGGAATGGATTAATTATTAATTATAATTAATTAAGAAATGGAAGAAACCCTTGCTCTCTGTTGCGATAACATGTAATCTTTGTTTCAGCGATCAGTAATTTGTTTTCTTTTATTCTTGAAGCGGAACGTTCTAAAGATTCCTTGGAGAGATATAGATCTCGGGTTAGATCATTAAGTTCAATCTGGTCGAAGCATTGAGCAGCTAGAACATCATCTTTAAAATCACTATCACTGTCACTTGTCGTTCCACGTGCCACTGCTGTCTCATCTTCTAGCAGGGAATCCAAAATCTGGCTGAAAGTTGCTACTTTCGCCATGACATTTTTGGTTCTAATCTCTTCAAGGCATCTCCTGTAAAAAATGTAATGACTGTTCCGATTCACTTGTTTAAGAATATTCCTGTTTACTTGTATATTACATTGTGGTATTTCCTTCTTTCTATTGACGACTATAATCTGTCTTCTTATAATTTAATTCTAACCATAGTTGTTCACTATGTGCAACAAACGCACTTACTAAATGTTGCAGATCTTGCTCATTGTCTGCAATCAATACTGTGTCATCTGCATATCTAATGTTATTGACGTTACATCCCCCAATGGTGATTCCGTTCATATCTTCTACAATATTTTCACTGTATTGAAAAACTGATCTGGACAAATCACACATCCACGTAGCACACCTCTCTTAATTATTCTGATCCATCGACCTGGCACTTGTATCCCAAGAGGCGGCACCAGACATAAAATGGAGTGTCCTGGGAGACCATGGAAGTGACCACCTCCCCTGTTCTGTGCTGATACCTAAGTCCAGCACAGTTCGGGCCATAATAGCCCGCAGGGCATTCAGTTATGATTGCGATCACTCTTCGCTCTTGGCGCGCCTTAGATCACAGGGAAGATCTAAACCAACAAGAAGAATTTTCACCCAACCACCATGGTGGACACCAGAGGTGGAGAATTCATGGAGGGAAAAGAGGGTGACCATAAGGAATTGGCAGAGGGGGGCGGAGAGCAACCAATTCAATTGACACATAACTTGAGGAGGCTGCATGATATAAAAAAGTAAAAGTGCAGGATTTTAAATTCCAGGCAGCAGAGGCATAAAGGATTAAGTGGGAACAGTTTATCAATGAAGTCGGTGGGGATGTGGCATGGGGTAAATTCTGGAGGCTGCACCGGCAGATGAAGACAGGCGATGTCTGGTACACATGGTACCGTTTATGATGATAACAACCGACCTATGACAACTGACAAGGACAAAGGGGAGGCTCTTCTTGCACGATTTTTAAAAAGGCGGATCAGCAAGATAGAGCTATTAGAGATAACGTCAGAGAAGCCTTGTCACGGGTCACTAGGAAGGAGGACTGTGAGATTAAGGTGGAGGACATTAGACGGGTACTGAAGGGGACTAAAGACACAGCGTCAGGCCCGGGTGGGGTGAGGGTAAGGATCACTCCAGACTTAACGGATACCGAATCATAACCCTGCAAATCACGTGTGGCAAAGTCCTCGAAAAGATAGTAGCACGCAGACTTTGGAAAGTCGTAATCTGCTTCCCAAAGGGCTCGGGAGTTACCGGCCTGGGAATGACACCTGGGCCAATGCTGCAACTTTATTATTTGATGTCTATGAGGGCTTCCAGGATAAACAAGAGACAGTGGCGGTGGCTCTTGACCTAGAGGATGCGTATAACAGGGTTAGGTATGATCGGTTGATATACACACTGTTAGACATGGATGTCTGCCCTTGCCTTGTTAGATGGGTTGCAGCGGTCCTTTATGAGCGTAAGGTTGGACTGCGCATGGGTTCATGGACTTCTGACCCGTGTACTATTACACATGGGTTGCCACAGGGATCTGCCTTGTCCCCAGTGCTCTTTAATATCTTTTTTTTTTGTTTTTTGCATATCCTTTAAAGGCCATCGCTGTCAACAGTAGCATCTTTCAGCTGTCTGTTGATTTCTTGGCAAGATTACGCTCAGTAGTTTGCCATTGCTTTCTGAGCGGCCGGCCCAGTTATCCCGCAAGTCACCAGCGGGGGCCGAACCGCTTCCAGCTCTCGCCCGCTACGAGACTCTGCGTGATAAACGGGATTACGGAGAAAGTGTTGTAACCCCTCGGCCAGAAAGACTGGCCTTTAATATCTACACCAGCAAAATCGCGGCTATTGAGACACCAGGTGTGGGTAGAATCTTGACATTTGCAGATGATGTGCTGGTGTACAGACAGGGCAGAGACAGGGCCAGTCTGGCGAAAGATTTATAGGTGGTAGTAAATAGGGTCTATAGTATAATAAGCCCGTCTTCCTGGCCTAGGGGTTAGCGACTTTCTTCGTAATCCCGTATACTCTGGTGAGTAAAGTGACGTGCGCGAGAATCGGTGGCGGTTCTCGCCGCGTCGGTAACTTACGGGGTATGTGAGCCTGTCGCGCAGAAAGCAATGGCAAACTACTGAGCGTAATCTTGCCAAGAAATCAACGGTCAGCTGAAAGATGCTGATGTTGTCAGCGATGTCCCGTAAAGGATATGCGAACCCAAAAAAAAAAAAAAAAAATAAAGTAAATAAATAAATAAATAAATGGTATGGCAGGGAACAGTAATAACATCTGATGGGAGATGCCTTGAAGAGATTAGAACAAGAATCGCCATGGCAAAAGTAGCCTTTAGCAAGATGAAAAACATACTGACCAATAAAAAGATGTCAATTGAAACGAGAAAAAGAGTGTTGAGATGCTACATAGAACCTGTACTTTTATATGGATGTGAAGCTTGGACAATGAGCAGCCAGGCTGAAAAATATCTGATGGCTGTAGAAATGTGGTTTCTGAGGAAAATGCAAAGAATACCATGGACAGCCAGAAAGACCAATGAACAAGTCCTTCAAGAAACAAATGAAGATCGTAAACTGATCAGAGACATTAGACGTAGACAGTCACAATTTTTTGGGCATGTTATGAGAAGAAATGATTTGGAGAACTTGGTGACAACTGGTAAGATCGAGGGGAACAGACCAAGGGGAAGACCTAGAAACAAGTATCTGGATGGCTTGGCCTTGTGGCATGGTCGAGACAAAAACACGGAACTGATCCACGACTCTGTTGATCGAGTGAGATGGCAGAACATGACCGCCCACGCTTACCGGCATGGCACATGATGGATGGATGGATGGCAGGGAGAGGGGGGGGGGGTGCAGGGACGCAGGGTCATTATACACCCAGACAAGGTTGTGTGGTACTCCCTGGATAACCGGATCGTCAAGGCAGATCTCCCAGGTATTATGTTGAATGGATCTCTTCTTTGTCGAGAGAATAAATTGAAGTACTTGGGTATCACCTTTGACAAGTGTTTGTCTTTTAGGATCATGTAGAGGCTTTGGTGGCGAAGGCTGGTAGGGGATTTAATGCATTGAGGGCTATGGCAGCAACCGGGGTAGATCAGAGGATGCTGTACAGGCTCTTTTAACAGTTAATAATTTATGTCATTTAGTATGGCTTGGGGCTGCTAACAGTGTCAAAGAGCCAGCTTGAAAGGTTGGAGCGCATACAGAATGCTGCCATGCGGGTAATCCTGGGGTGCACAAAGGACACACCAATTATATGCATTGCGCTACTAACAATGGCGGATAGGCATAGGGTCCTTCAAGCCAAATGGTACCTGAGAGTTGCTGCAGACAAGGATCACCCGCTGCATGCAGCCATGGGTATAGTTAAGGGTCAAAGACGAGGGGGATCCTGGATGGCACAGGCAGAACTTTCTATACGTCAGGTGTGTGATCTAGAGACCATCAATAGTGAAAAAGAGTGGGTTGAAGTTCCGGAAGACATGTCGGACTGGCACAATGTAATAATAACACTGGGTCGCGAGTGCAGAGAATGGGCAGCGGGCCGCACTGAGTTTGAAGTGCAACAGCTGATCCAGAGTAACACACATCAAGGTGACATAGTCATCTACACCGATGGGTCAGTGGTGAGAAACAGACATAGTGGTTGGGGTTTTATTGCAAAGGCTAATGGACGGGTCTTGAAAAAGGCGAGTCTGGCAAATGAGACTACGACCTCCAGCATGAGAATTGAAGTGGAGGCAGTAACAGCGGCATTCCGTTGGCTGGAGGAGACTACTGCAACACACATTGCATTCATTACGGATTTGAAGAGTATGATTAGTAAGGTGGCGACAGGAATGTTTCGTGTGGAATGGCTATCGTCGCTTCAGAGGTCACAGATTGCGAGAATTGTATGGATAATTTGCCCTGGGGTGCGGGGGAATGAACAGGCTGATAGGCTAGCAGGGAATGCACCTCTTGGTGGTAGATTACCTATGGACAAGGTGGAGATGGTCGTGCGCTTGTGGCACCAGGTGGAGAAGGCGGAGGAAAAGATTGAGAACCCATATGTTGAAATAATGAGATTGCGGGAGATCGGCAGGGGTTCTGGAAGAATCTCAAAACTGAGAGGGAAGACCAGGAGAACCTTTAATCAGATAGCGGTGGGAACGATTAGTAGTATGACTCTTCGCTGGCTGTTGAACGAGGGGACGGAGCACGTATGGGAATGTCCTGAGTGCAATTATGTTGGTTCTTAACTCAACTCAACTCAACGCATCTCTGATATAGACCTATTTCTTTATCCATCTTTATGGCAGCTTGTTGTTTCCAATAGATGTTTTTAACAAACCTAAAGTCTTGCCCATCAATTTGTAGATCTGCAAGCATCTTCGTCATGTTGACATGTCTTACTTTATCGGACGCCTTTGTGTAGTCAATAAAGCAAAGGTGTTGATCTTTGTTTATGTCAAGAACCTGGATTCTTACAGGCATGCTGGCCACTTCATTCATACCTCACGATCACAAACACGATTGTATGAATGGTAATAAGACTCAATATTTATTCTACACAGATATATACTGCTCGCTTCTCGAGCATACATTAATCGCACTCATAACTCAAATACATTCTTCACACTCGCTATGTCTAACTGCACCCTTTCTAAACCACACAGTGGCTAGACTAACACCACATACGTCTTGTCGCTCTAACTGTCAAGCCCGGTCTGCCTGAGTTTACAGGTTTCGCTAACTTCTTGGTCCTCAAGTTCTCGTGCGGTCAGCAGCGCGGCGTCCAGTAGTCTAGTACTCGTTAACCTACAGTTGTACTACCGTTCAGACTGTTTACTGGTAGTTCCCCATGGTTAACGTCCCCTGTCGTATCCTGGGGTGGATCCCCGTTATGTCCTAGTTATGACATCTCCGTCCTAACTATGTCCTGTCTTATAACGGTTTGACGTTCTACCTCCTGGTACTGTCTCCCTCTATCTATTCTCTTGTAAAGGTCCTTATCTATGTCCTGTCTCTGCCCTTTCCTTACTTCTGTCTTTGTCCTACTTATATCTATATATCCAGCTCTTTGACAGTTTACTTCCATAGAACGTTCAATTAATATTCTCAGCAAATACACAGCATTTACTCGTGGAATCTTCTCCTATTTCGGGTTGAATTTTCTTGCTAACTCTTTACATGCCAATGTTTTATTTTAATTATAATACTTAATTCTTTAGCTACGTATATATTTGTATATTGTTTCAATATACTGGTGCGTGATTAATAAAAGGCATTACAGTAATGCTTCAAATAATTTAGAGCCCATGTTTTGATGATTTCCAGGTGACGCAATACGTCATATCAGCTAAGTTTTGACAACTGTGAGCATAGTATGTAATACAAGTCTGCAAATCGGCACATCAGTTTGTATTGTTTTAGTGTTTATTCTCATACTTTTATTGATTCACACCATAGGCTGGGAAATCTTGAAATAAATTTTCGCATCAACCTGTTATAAAGATAACGACTTATGGGTGGTTGGCCACCGAATATAGGACTTGACTGCGGTTTGCTACCGAGTGTAGGAATTGCTAGCGATTGGCCACCGAGTGTAGGAAATGACAGCGGTTGGCCACTGAGTGTAGAACTTGCCCGCGGTTGGCTACTGAGTGTAGGAGTTGACAGCTGTTGGCTACCGAGTATAGGAATTGCCAGCGGTTGGCTACCGAGTGTAGGAATTGCTAGCGATTGGCCACCGAGTGTAGGAAATGACAGCGGTTGGCCACTGAGTGTAGAACTTGCCCGCGGTTGGCTACTGAGTGTAGGAGTTGACAGCTGTTGGCTACCGAGTATAGGAATTGCCAGCGGTTGGCTACCGAGTATGGGACTTGCCAGCGATTGGACGCCGAATGTAAGGCTTACGAAGCCGACAGACACCAACTATTGGACATATAAACAGATGGACACCAACTGTTGGACATATGAACAGATGGACACCATCGGTTGGACATATGAACAGATGGACACCAACTGTTGGACATATGAACAGATGGACACCAACTGTTGGACATATAAACGGGTGGATACGAACTGTTGGACATATAAACGGGTGGACACCAACTGTTGGACATATAAACGGATGGACACCTAGTCTAGGACATGCGAGCAGTTAGAAACTGAGAGGAGGGAATGGGTTGTTGGATACAGAGTGTAGGATTGTGTACGGTCTGATATAAATTGTAGGGTTTTTTAACAGTTGGACACCGAGGGTAGAACTTGCGAGTAATTAGGCACTGGGTGCAGGATTTGAGCACGTTTGGATATTGAGTGTCGGATCTACGAACAGTTAGTCACTGAGTGTAGACAGTGGGTAGTGTTGAGTGTTGATCCTGCAAGCAGTGATTCATTGAGTGTCTATTGCCTCAGTTTTGCACTACGGTGATGAAAAATCCAAAATGGCTGAAAACAGCACAAACGAAATTGTTTTTGTTGTTCGCAGGTACTACGCCACTGTATGGACTTGAACAAACCCTACAACAATTCTTTGATGGTCTTCTGGCCACTGGCGTACAATGAAACTGAACAGTTCTGGCAAGCAACAGCTCTAAATCTTGATGTAAGTAAACTAACGTACACACATTTCTTTAATATTTCAGCACGTAAAGAAAAGTAAATGTGCTACACTCATTTAGGCTTATTTGGCATATTGTTTCAGCCCCACATTTGTATAGATCATTGGTCACTCAATAAGTTTTGTAGTCAATATCACACCCGCCACTTTTACTTCCAATAAAGTTTTCTGGTACCAGATTAAGGCGAGATTGACCTGTGAGTCGAGGTCGATTTTTAAAGTCGGCCTCGATGTGAATTCCAACCCATAAAATCCGATCCCACAGGCAAGCGTAGCAGCCACAGTGATAAATCGGCTCCCCTATTCACCATAGAGTATAGTAATAACGCTTTGAAATTAAATGTTGCACAAACATACTTAGTGAACTATCAACCAAGAACAAGAAAAGTGCTGACATTCTTTAAGATTTGAACATCGAAGAAAACTGGCTCATATATTGCATTATGTCTCTATAAAATAAATCAGCATCATCATGTGAAATGCCGATAAGAGGGGGTGTTGAAGTTTTGCCATCTCACACGATCACCAGAGTCGTGGATCAGCTCCATGTTCTTGTCTCAACCATGCCCACGTGACCAAGCAATCCATATATTTACGTCTCTGCCTTTTTCTTGTTCTTTTCCACTCAATCTTGCCTGTTGTCACTAAGTTCTCCAATTTATTTCTCCTCATAACGTGTTCAAGAAATTTTAACTGTCTACGTATAGTTTCTCTAATCAGTTTATGGTTTCCATTTGTTTCTTGTAGGACTTGCTCATTGGTTTTCCTGTCTGTCAATGATATTCTTTGCATTTTCCTCACAAACCACATTTCCACTGCCATTAGATGTTTTTCAAATTCTCTGTTCATTGTCCGTGTGTCACATTCATACAGAAGTTTAAGTTCTATGAAAGCAGTCATGTTTTGTTTAATTTAGAAACAGAAATAATGTGGTCGGATTAAACACCACACGCCTGTGTGTATTGCCGGGGCCCATACAGGAGAGCAAAGAATAGTAACACTGTTGCCTACCATGCACGTCGTAAGAGGCGACTAAGGAGGATATAGTTCCGTCGCCCTGCTACTGAGTGAGTGCGTGGCGCGACACTGTGAGCTGTGAGTTTCGCGTGGAATGCTTTCAAATCTGTCCGCGGTTATTTGTAGCGTGAACTGCATGTTCGGAACGATGGCGGCCGGCTATTGCTGGATTGACTGGTTTGCCTTTTCGGCTCACGAGAGCATTTTTCAGGAGACTCCTGGGAGTCGCCGCTGGAGCTACGGAGTTGGTGCTTTGTGCGGCGCTTTCGGCGGGTGGTCCTGTGGAAAGAGACCGAGCAATATGGGATAAAACCTGGGTCAGTGAAGTCTTTCTGATGACTGACGTTTCCATAGACGATGAACTGTATTTTTCATGGAGGACTTTTGTGTTGGCATTCTGGCGGCGGCATTATGCACGGTGTACCCGTGCGGGCTGTTGGCTTGCCGATACTCCTGTCTGTTCCATTGTTCACATTGGGCTGTGAGGAGCATTTTGTGTGATATTCACTGGCACAGGAACGGAGCAATATGGGGGCGACCCGTTGCCGTGAAGTTGGAACCACGACTAACTAACTAACTAAACACCACAGTGGATTGGGAAGGATATTGTTGGGTCGTAGGGGAAGAGACAAGGGTCAACCAGCACCATAATGGTCGCAAGGTACAGAAGACACAGTGATCATGAAAATGCATGAAGCCTGGGCACTAGGACAGGATCGAGAATATATTCGGCGGGTCGTTGCAAAAGCGACGTTCTGCAGACTGACCTGAAACGTCACGATGTTGCCACATTCGGATATTACTGCAATTCCTTCTTGCTTACGAAAGCTCTGCCACTGCTTCATTACTTGTGTAGAAGCGATGTTACCTTATGCAGAGGAGTCATAATGAAATAAGCTTATATGCAGCAACGTGTTGACAAGTTTCCTCTGTTCGTCTTTAGGATCTAACCATTACACACGATCAGTTATCAGTTCAGTTATCAGATGGGGTATCTTCATTGCACTCCGGACAGGTCCATAGGTGCTCAGATCCCCCCCCCCCAGCATATGCATCAGTGTCCGGTAATAGTGCCAGTTCTGTGTTGGTTTATCAGTCTTCTTTGGCTTCCTGCGTAGTGTTATTGTTTGGCCACCCCTCTTTTAATTTGCTGTTCTCGCAGTCTGGCCATGATTGTAGATTCACAGTCATCACTTGATTCTCGCAAAAGTCTTACTTCTCGTAGAGCATTCAGAATGTCAGCCTGGTCCTTGGCGCGTCCGCCCTCCACAGTAGCGTTACCTGCGAGCTTGTCAGCCCGCTCATTCCCTTGTAATCCCACATGCCCTGGCACGAAGATGAAACTAATCTTTGCCAGCCGAGACCGCTCCAGAGACAGCAACCATTCTCTTCGGATTACCCCCCCCCCCCTCCATCTCTATCCTCTTGATCATATTCATTGAGTCGCTAATGAAACATGCCCTAGTGAATGTCTGTGTCTCGAACCATGTTATTGCTTTACTTACTGCCATGACTTCCATAGTCAGGCTACTTGTGGTCTCAGCAAAAGCACCAGAGTCCTCCTTCACAATTCTCCATCCGGCCACACTTGTACTTCCGCCTCCACAGCTGCCGGGTTTTCTTGTTTGCATTTTCTGTCTAGTTGGATGCAAACTGAAAAGGATGTGCAGAAATATGTTGGCACTTGTACCCACTCCTCACCAGGTTCTAAGTCCTCAAGTGAACACACCTGTTGAAGAATGTCTTGACCCATCAAAGACCGTCCTCTTTTTAACCTGCTGCCCGTCACCTTCATAATTTCACTATGCAGTGGATGTTGTGTGTTTGCGTTAACTCTGAGGAGGCGTGAGCTCTGCAGAGTTGTATTCTGTCTTCAATGGTTGGAAAATCAAGAAGGTAGCGCATCGCCCTGCATGCTGTATCTCTTGTACATCCAAGAATAATGCACATAGCTTCATTCTGTATCCTTTCCATCCTTTCCATCTGCTTACGGCTGAGAGTCAGGATTGCCATCGCATACTCAAAAACAGACATAACCAGCCCCTCGTACAGAAGACATAGATGGCGCTGCTCACAGTTTGCTGCCGCTATCACCCATATCACAGACCCTGCATGGCCTTTGTTATGACCTGGTCTATGTGCTCATTATATGCAAGGCTTCGATCAAACCGTATCCCCAGGTAATTCATTGACTGCGTTCTTTCCACCGTCTCTGAAGACAGATTTACAGTTGATGTTGGTGTGTTGACAATATGATTATTCAACGAGAACCAAGTCACTGTTGCCTTTGTTGGGTTGACCATTGCCCCAGCCTCAACACACCAAGTACTTATGCGATTGAGTTCGGTTTGTAGTTCCACATCAACCTGATCTCTATCCTTACCCTGGCAATACACTAAAACATCTTCGGCATATGACAATGTCCTACCAGGTCCAGTGATCTGCTCACTGGTGATTCTCACAGTGTAGGCGTTGAACAGTACCGGAGATAATGGTGATCTCTGTGGTAGGCCAGGATATATTGTTGTTGGTTCCGACGTCCGACTGCCACATCTAAAATCTACGTTCCTTTGGAAGAGGGCTACAGCGATCCAACTAAAGAGAAATGGACGTATTCTGAGTTCAAAAAGCTGAAGCATTAAAAAATCCAATGGTACTCTGTTGTACGCGTCCTCAAGATCAATCGCTGCAGCAAAGGTTTCAATGCCTGAATGGAAACCTTCATAGACATCATGAGCAAAAACTGCTGCATTGGTCCAGGTTTCTCTTTTTGGACGGTACCCACCCAGTGTAGGTGGGAAAATACCTTGCCTCTCTAGCTGGCTTGATATTTTCCTGACAATTAACTTCTCCAGCAGCTTGCCTATTGTATTCTGCATGGTTATAACTCGATATCCCTGAATATTTGTGTAGTCTTTGCCAGGCTTCGCCAAGGGAATCACATAGCTGTGTAACCAATCCTCCTTGATGCTAGCACTCCCTATACTGTTGTTGTACATGTCTGCTAGTTCCTCTAGCTCGTTGTCGGTACACCTATTGATGTCGTTGTATCTTATGCCATCTGGCCCTGAGCGCTGTTTTTTGATCATCGAAGCACAGCCTTGATTTCTTTCACTGTAACTGTGTCTTCATCCGAAGTGTTCTGGTGTGCCTTGCACCTGTCTGACGTGACCTCCTTGGCAAAATTTCGGCCTCTCATGTCTGTCTGGCTACTCTGCTCTAGATAGCGTTCAAAGAGGGCTTTCCCTTGTCCACATCAGTCCTCTGCCAGATGAGGTCAGCACCTTGGAAGTCAGAAATGCTCTTATTCATGACTACCCCGCTCATGCTTTTATGTAGCCGCCAGAACAGTTTCAGTGACTTGTCTTTGCTTACTCTTTGACACACTTCTGCCAATTTTTCACTTTTAACCACCTTGACCAGTTTTTTGAAATAGCTTACTTTTGTGTGCATCTCTCTTTCTAAGTACACGCAGGGACTGGGATGGCCAGCTTTGTTCTTCTTGGCATTTTGCCATCTCCTTACAGCACCACGTTTATCCAACCACGCCTTCTGCACCTCAAGATTCCACCACGGTGGCTGCTCCCAGCTTTTTTTCCTGCTCTGAAGCTTTCTGCGCTTGTCACGTCTTATTTTACTCACCACATCTTGCCCTGTACTGTCATACTGGAAAGTCTTGACCGTTAACTTGTGCTGCCTGGTTCTGCTTTTCTCCACCAATATGCTGCAAGGGTGGTGGTCGTTGCCGTGGTGTCCTAGGACACCCCATCTACACACTGTAGTGAGTGAAGGAGAAACCAACGCCAGATCAATAGCACTGTCCTCATCCCCTGGACGACTTGCTGTCCTGGTGATACAGCCACTGTTGATACAAACCAGGTCAATGGTTTCAAGTGCAATCTCGTGCTCCTCCCCCTGTGTGTTGGAGGAAATGTTTCCCCATGATCTGCCTTTAGCGTTGAAATCACCACAGAAAATAAGAAGGTGCCAATATGAAGGTAATAAATGCACAGTAATTACATATAATATTAATGCAGATTACAGTCAAAATGCCACTGATAGCACCTAACTCTAGGCCCGAAATAACAATTGCCCTAAGAAGGTCATTCTTAATTATCTCAAAAACTAGAGCTGATAGAAACATTCTGATTACATTTTTGGAATCAGCAACACAAAATTACCCAAGAATAGCTATATAATTTAAGGCACCAAAATTTGTGTAAACCAGTATTATCTATTAATCTTTAGTTTGTAAGTGTCCAGTACTCTGTAGGCTTCATCATGTCCGAAACATTCAGCTCCTCTTCGTTAGCCAGACAGTAGTCTGCCAATGTATCCTCTAGTGGAGGTGAAGGCAGATCTTGGTCAGTAAATACTCGACTCTGACTTATCAGCATTATTGCATCATAACTTGTCATACTGCAACTTGTCAATAAACGTAGGCGTCCATCGAGTTATCATAATCACCTGCCTATTTTTGGTATGATTTTATTGTTTTTCACACAATAGTATGTGTGCAGGTCGTTCAAAGACAATGCCAAAGTACTGATCGGAAACTCGTTGGAAATTAAAAACAGTCTAAAAATGGTGGGGTTGACTGGGACGTACTGCAAAGTATATGCAACTAACTAACTTTCATTTTTCAGGCTGTATTGAATGCCACTGACTACATTCCTCTCAATTTGACTGTGGAAATTTTGGATTTGCTGGGTTTGAAAAATCTGACCATTTACCTGAAACAAATAATTAAAAAGAAGTGGGTATTTGCTTGTTGATTTAACGATGATTGTAAGCTTGTGTTCATATTGGCTGTAAATGTATGCTCATCTTCAAATGTCTTCTTCGTCTTCGTTCCTAATCATATCTTCAGGTTAATCTAGGAAATAAAAGCAGCAGTAAAAAGCATGTACATGACATTTCAGTATTTGCGTACTTTAATAACAGCAGATGAAAGATGTATTAGATGAAGAATATATCGTTGCCTAGCTGACTAGTACAGAATTTTGGTTTAAGCAACATCCAAGAAGATTATGGACATGGAGGAGTCCTGATGGCAGAAGTAGAAACCAGATTGATAACATCCTGATTAGCAGAAGGTTTCGAAATATTTTTACAATCGCAAAAACAGTTGCAAATGCAGACTGTTACAGTGATCACAGATTCATTACATGCACGGTGAAGGTAAAGATAAATACAGTCAAGTTTACATCAGGAAACACTAAATATGATCTATTTTAAAAAATGGCAAGGAAATACAAGACAATTTTAACATAGAAGCAAAGAACAGATTTGATATTTTGTCTGATCTAGAGATCTTATTTCAAAATTTGGATTATCAATGTAAAATGTTGAAAAATTCAATCAATTTGGCTGCAGAAACAACTATTCCAAAATTAAAGAAAGTAGATTGTAAGAAATGGATGACTGAAGACATTTTACGACTAATGGAAACAAGAAGACACAACAAAAATAATAATAATAAATATGAAGAAATTCACACAAAAGTCAACATTATATAAAGAGGCCAAAGAAGCATGGCTCAAGAAAAATTGCATAGAAATTGAAAAACAACAAAAAAAAGTAACAATACAAAATTAATGCACTAAAGAATAATAGGAAAAGATCAGATTTTAGATGTATGGTCAGATTACGTGAAAAACCTTTATGATGATGCAAGAGAAGGACAGTATGATATTCGAAATAAAATGAAGGACCATCAATTATGAATATTGAAGTTCAAAATGCTCTTAACCATATGGAAACTGGAAAGTCCTCCATTTCAGACAACATCACAACAATAATGATCAATGCCTCAGAAGAATATGGAATAGACCAAGAGTAGATATATTAACCAAAATGTTGCATATTTACAACAGTAGATATTTACTCAATGATATGCTGATATCTGCATTTATAGCTATACTATAAAGACCAGGAGCAATTGAATGTGCATATTTTCGTACAATTAACCTCATAAAACATATCACTAAGCTTTGACTCAGCATTATAATGAGAAGAACCAGAAAGAAAATAAATATGGAAATTAGTGAAGAACAGTATGGATTTGTGGAAGGTAAGGGTAAAAACAATGCAATATGTACATTACGGACACTAATAAAAAGGTCAATAGAGACATAGAGAAATATATATTTGTGCTTCATAAATTACATTAAGGCATTTGATAAAGTAAAACATGATGATCTGATTAAAATTTTGGAAGATATCAACATTGATGGGATAGATTTACGAATAATAAAGAATATTTACTGGAACAAAGTAGCAGCAATTAACATGAGAAATAAAGAGGGCAGTTACGAACAGATAACGCTAGGAGTACGACAGGGGTATGTCTTGTCACCGGATCTCTTCTCCCTCTATAGTGAAGTAATAATGAGAGAGATCAAAGAGTCTTCAGGAATACTAATAGGAGGTTAAAAGATAAATAATATACGCTGTGCAGATGACGGAGTATTGGTGGCGGATAATTCAACAGGCTTACAACAATTGTTGGTCATTGTGATCACAGAGAGTGCAAAGAAAAGACTCCTCGAATATCAAGAAAACAGTAACAATGGTGATATCAAAGAAAATGTTAACACCAAAATGTGACATATAAATAGAAGGGAACATTCTTAACCAAGTGCATAATCCTAAATACCTAGGGGCATTTGTAACATCATATGGAAGATGTACAACAGAGATTAAGAGCAGAATAGGGCAAGCAAAAGCCGCATTTAAGAAAATGAAGAGTATCTTATGCAATAAGTCACTATCACTGAATGTAAGAAAGAGAGTGCTGACATGCTATATAGAACCCGGTTTGTTGTATGACAGTGAATCTTGGAATGTACATGAACAAAGTAAGAAGAAATCAGAAGCAACAGTGACGTTGTTGCTGAGATGAATGTTGCGAATTCCTTGGACTGCCAGAGTAACTAACGACGACTGCCTGAAACAGGCTAATGAAACTAGAAAATTATATACAACAATAAGAAAGAGACAAACAGCTTTCTTTGTTCATGTGATGAGAAATGAGGCATTGGAGAACATGGTGACAACTGGAAAGATCGAGGGGAAGAGAGGCAGAGGCAGACCAAGAGAAGTGATGCTGAAAGGATTGAGACGGTGGATGGAGGAATATCATCAGCAGAGTTAATCCAGAACACCAAAGACCGAGAGAGCCATGAACGCCTTCGCCAGCTGGCAGGTCACTTGATGATGATGAAGTCACCAGACTGCTAAACACAATATATCATACTGGAGATATACATCCTGAATTATGTAATTCTATATTTATTGCAATCCCAAAAATATCGGGAGCCCTGAAATGTGATCAAACTTGAACAATTAGTATAATGAGCCACATCACGAAGAGTTTTCAATGAATTATCATACTAAAAGATAGAAAGCAAATACAACCCGAAACAGGAGAAGAACAATGTGGTTTTGTAGAAGGTACAGTAAATGATGTCTATATACTGAGAACAGTAAATGAACGTTCTATAGAAGTAACAAAGACCTATATCTTTGCTTTATTGACTACACAAAGGCTTTTGATAAAGTAAGACATGTCGACATGACAAGGATGCTTGCAGATCTACAAATTAATGGGACAGACTTTAGACTTGTAAAAAACATATATTACAAACAACAAGCTACAATATGAATTGATAATGAAGTAGGTCAATATCTGCCTATTAAGAGATGTTTGAGACATGGATGTGTAATGTCTCCAGATATTATTCCCTGTACAGAGAACATATATTCAATATATGTATACAATATTAATTGCAGACAATGAGCAGGATCTGCAACATTTGGAAGATGTTGTTGTTGCACACAGTGAACAACTAAGGTTAGAATTAAATGTTAAGAAGTCACAGATTATGGTCGTCACTAGGAAAAAGGAGATACCACAATGTAATATACAAGTAAATGGGAACATTGTTAAACAAGTGAATCGGTACAATTATCTCTGAACAATAATAATATCTGATGGAAGATGCCTTGAAGAGATTAGAACAAGAATGGCCATGGCGAAGGTAGCCTTTTGCAAGATGGAAATCATATTGACCAAGAAAAAGATGTCATTTGCAACGATAATAAGTGTTTTCAGGTGCTACATAGTAAGTAAGTAAGTAAATCTTTATTTTCCAAGGGTTAAGAATTGGGCACGCAGGCCCGTCTGACATTCTGCCTGTATGGATGTGAAGCGTGGACAATGAGCAGACAAGCTGAAAAACATATAATAGCCGTGGAAATGTGATTTATGAGGAAAATGCACACAATATCATGGACAGTCAGAAAGACCAATAACCAAATACTACAAGAAACAAATGAAAATCGTAAACTGATTAGAGAAACTAGGCGTAGACAGGCACAATATTTTGGTCACGTTATGAGAAGAAATAAATTGGAGAACTTGGTGACAACTGGCAAGAACGAGAGGATGAGAACAAAGGAAAGGCAGAGAAGCAAATATCTGGATGACTTGGCCACGTGGTATGGTCGAGACAAGAACACTGACTGATCCACGACTCTGGTGATCGAGTGAGATGGCGAAACATGACCGTCCACACTTATCGGCAGGTCATATGATGAATGAAGAGCAAAGATGGTATCTGCGCGTCCTCTTTTTCATAAATCCAAGTTGTGTTTCGCTTAGCCAGGGTTCTAAGGCAGGTCGTAATCTTTACGCAAGAATTTTGCAATTTGTCTGTGCCCTGATATTACAAAGAATTATACAGACAGATATTTCATATGTGCTCTGATATTACAGAGAATTATACAGACACATCTTTCATCTTTGCTCTGATATAACAGAGAATATTACAGGCACATTTTTCATGTTTTCTCTGATATTACAGAGAATAATAAAGGCAGATCTTTCATATTTGCTCTTATATTACAGATGTTTATACAGATACATCTTCCATATTTGCTCTGATAGTACCGAGAATATTTAAGACATATCTTCTATGTTTACCCTGATGTTACAGAGAATTATACAGACCGATCTTTCATATTTGCTCTGATATTGCAGAGAATATTACAGATACATCTCTCATATTCGCTCTGATTTTACATAGAATGTTGCAGTCTGCTCTTTCATATTTGCTCTGATATTACAGTGGATTATACGGACACATCTTTCATATTCACTCTGATATTACAGATAATATTACAGGCAGATCTTTCATATTTACTCTGATATTACAGAGAATTTTACAGGCAGATCTTTCATATTTACTCTGATATTACAGAGAATCTTACAAACACATTTTTTCTATTGGTCCTGATTTGGATACCACATTTGTCAACCTTGGGTTTGGATCTCTGCTGTATGAAATGAGAAACAAGCTACCAGTAGCATGCACACTTTGGAAAAAACAACATAATAATCTTACCTCAAGTAAGTATACATTTAAAGCCATCTATTCAACTTATTCTACCCAAAACAGAATAGTACAAATTTATCAATGACTGCTACCAAATATGTACACATTTTTGACTCATTTATTTCACACATAACATGCTGTCATTAGTTACCCGTATTTCAGATCCTTGTCCTTCGAAAGTGGAATTGTCTCAGTCTTGTCAAATTAATTATTGAAGTGATATCAATCAATCATGTGCCATGCCGGAAAGCGTGGGCGGTCATGATTCGCCATTTAACTCGATCACCAGAGTCGTGGATCAGCTCAGTGTTCCTGTCTCGTCCATGCCATGTGGCCAAGCCATCCAGGTATTTGCCTCTCGGTCTTCCTCTTGGTCTGTTCCCCTCGATCTTGCCAGCTGTCACCAAGTTCTCCAGTCCATTTCTTCTCATAACATGTCCAAAAAATTTTGACTGTCTACGTCTAATTTCTCTAATCAATCTACGATTTTCATTTGTCTCTTGTAGTACTTGGTCATTGGTTTTTCTATCTGTCCATGGTATTCTTTGCATTTTCCTCAGAAACCACATTTCTGCAGCCATCAGATGTTTTTCAGCTTGACTGCACATTGTCCAAGTTCCACATCCATACAAAAGAACAGGCTCTATGTATCCCCTCAACACTCTTTTTCTCGTTTCAATTGACATCATTTTATTGGTCAGAATGTTTTTCATCTTGCTAAAGGCTACCTTCGCAATGGCGATTCTTGTTCTAATCTCTTCAAGGCATCTGCCATCAGATGTTATGACTGTTCCGAGATAATTGAACCGATTCACTTGCTGAAGAATATATCCATTTACTTGTATATTACATTGTGGTACTTCGTTCTTCCTAGTGACGACCATAACCTGTGTCTTCCTACAATTTAATTCCAACCCCAGCTGCTCACTGTGTACAACCACAGCGTCTACTAATTGTTGCAGATCCTGTGCATTGTCTGCAATCAATACTGTATCATCTGCATATCTAATGTTATTTATGTTTCGTCCTCCAATGCTGATTCCATTTAGGTCTTCTACATTTCTGAAAATATTTTCACTGTATAAGGAAAAAAGATCTGGAGACATTACACATCCCTGCCTTACACCTCTCTTAATAGGTTGGTATTGTCCTACTTCATTATCAATTCTTATGGCAGCTTGTTGTTTCCAATATATGTTTTTTATAAGTCTAATGTCTTTCCCATCAATTTGTAGATCTGCCAGCATATCCACAATGTTGACATGTCTTACTCTATCAAAAGCCTTTGTGTAGTCAATAAAGCAAAGATGTATATCCTTGTTTACTTCTAAAGCACGTTCAATAACTGTTCGCAGCATATACACAGCATTTACTGTACCCTTTCCTTCTACAAAACCACATTGTTCTTCCCCTATTTCAGGTTGTATTTTCTTCCTCACTCTTTGCATGATAATTCGTAACAAAATCTTTGTGATGTGACTCATTATACTAATTGTTCTATGTTGATCACATTCTAAGGTTCCTGATTTCTTTGGGATTGCAATAAATACAGAATTACATAATTCAGAAGGTATATCTCCAGTATCATATAATGTGTTCAGCAGTCTAGTGACTTGCTCTAGTCCAAATTCTTCTAAAGCTTTAATCATTTCTGTTGTGATGTTATCTGCACCGGGGGCCTTGCCAGCTTTCATATGCTTAAGAACATTTTGAACTTCCATCTTTAAAATTGCTGGTCCTTCATTATTAAATCTAATAGCATACTGTTCCTCTCTGTTATCATTATACAGGTCTTTCACATAATTAGTTAGTGATATATTTGGTAGATAATGTGTTATGGAAGCTGCTATAATATGGTGATTTGTTTGGTATAGAATGCGTGCGTGTTATGAAAACTGAACCGGTATGATAATATATATATATATATATATATATATATATATATATATATATATATATATATATATATATATATATATAAATATATATATATATATATATATATATATATATATAAGACAATGTGTGTGTGTGTGTGTGTGTGTGTGTGTCCTTTATGCGTTATCGAACGGTCCATCCGATTTAGATGAAATGCTGTACAGATGTTCTTCTCACTCCCGCGGATCCAACTGACATAGTTAGTTAGTTTAAAAACAGTTTTGTACGTAATAAAACAACATTAATTAAAATATTGCAAGGGGACTTAACTTAAGACAAGTAATATCAAGGTACATTACGTTTAGTAGCATTGCTATATTATGTAATTTAAATAATTGTTGTATTTTTCTCAAAGTTTTATAAAATGTTTAAAGAAGTTATCTACAGTCACATGCGTTATAAACAAAGTGATAAAAACTTTAAGGCTTCTTCACATTTTTCATAAAAATAATGCATCTATGTTAGATACGTAAAAATGTTCTAACTCATCTTTTTATTTCTATTCGACATCTATACTGAATAATTTAATTTACCACATGCATGTTACATAACTATAATTGTATTCTTTGCCTGCCTTAACAACCCCTGTAACACACCAGTGTGTGTACAATCACATGGCATATATTCCTGATATTTGTACAGCTCCACTAACTAAAACGGCTTATCCGTGGCGAAGGAGTTAATGGCGCAGTTCGTAATCCCGCATACCCGCGTTTGAAACACAGCTGTGTTGGCTTTTTATGAAATAATATGGGTGCCGATCGTTCAGTAAGCAATGGCAAACTACTGAACGTAAACTTGCCCAGGAATCACGAACAGCCAAAAATGCTGGGGTTGACTGCTACGTCTGGTAAAGGACACGCAACTAACTTTCTTTCTAACTAACAAACATTCCGCGTCTAATTCCTTTGCACTTCATTTTTATAACTGTTTGTGGTCGCTGTTTGTTTTATTAGCTACGATACCTTGGCACTGAAAATCTTATTCAATCTCTAATTTTAGATACTGCAAGTTGATTTCCGTCCGTGCCATGACACAAGACTGTCATGAATCTTCTCACGCTGTCTTCCTTTATCTCTTTTTCCGCAAATCTTTCTGGTTGTCACAACATGTTCCAGGTTTTGCTGCTCATAATTTGACACCTCCTCCCCACCCCCCCCCCCCCAAAAAAAAGTCTGACTCTTTATGATGTTTGTGATAAGTTGTCTCTGCGACTTAGCTTCCCTTAACACATCCTGATTGCTCATTTTGTTCTGGACAGCTGTTACTAAACCGCCTTCTGTCCCAGATATTTTTAATATAAATTAAATCTAAACAAGATAGAACGCCTTCATCAGCTCACAAAACAAACATAAACGAATCAAATTACATTAAAGAAAGAAAAAAAAAAGAAAGAACGAAAGAAAGAAAGAACAAAAGAAAGAAAGAAAGAAAGTACGAAAGAAAGTACGAAAGAAAGAAAGAAAGAAAGAAAGAAAGAAAGAAAGAAAGATGGTGGCCGTACACCATCACTGAAATTGCCGTTGAATATGCACATAACTGAGACACCAACATGCAATATCAGCAAAAATTCTGGAATGGGTAAAGTACTCCAATCATGTAAACTCATTATATGGGACGAATGTACTATGGCACACAAAAAATCATTGGAAGCGCTTCATCGTTCACTACAAGATTTCAAACGTCTGCAGTTTCCTGTGCGAGTCGCATTTGTTATGACGATCAACAAAGCACAGGGACAATCGCTACAAGTTTGTGGAGTAAATTTCGAAAATCCATGCTTCACACATGGACAGCTATATGTGTCCTGCTCACGTGTCGGAAGACCTTCGGATTTATTCTTGTACGCACCAGATGGAAAAACAAAAATATTGTTTATCCAAAAGCACTTCATTAAACATCATATTTGGGTTCCAGCCATAACTTAAAAATTATACGTTCCAATTTCCAGTTCCAATTTTCAAAACAAAAATTCCAAATTCGTCCTCGTCTAACCTGCTTCATCAGCTGTGGTTATTGTTGAGGATCGTGGTTTTTGTGGGTTTATTCACCCTAATTCTTGTCTTGTGAGTCCTATCTCGGACTGGTGATGTAGCGTTTGTGTCTGTGACGTCAGCAGTGGTCGGCGGCTATCCTTTGTGCTCTTCTGTTCTTGTGGTTTTCTTTGTTTGAGTAGGCTCCTGGCTCGTCTGGCTGCAGTCCTTATAAGGACTTTTCGTAATCCCACTCCAGCTGGGGATCGGTCGGCGGCTGTCCTTTGTGCAAAGTTTCCTTTTGTTTTCGTTGTTGGTGCAGGCTCCAGGCATGACTGATTGCAGTCCTTAAAAGGACTTTTTATTTGGTATTCTGTCTCCTTTTTTGTGCATTTTCTGTAAGAGCTTTTCGACGTTTTCTTTTTCCTCCTTGAGGAAACAGTTTTCACTGTTGCGTTTGCGTATCTGCTGCCTAGCGTTTTCTTCCTCCGTGGTCAGCCATGGGACGATTTCACCGTCCTCGATATAGTACTCGAAGTCGGCCTCACAGTTGTAGTGTACTAATGGGTATATCATCGGTTTCCCCAGGAGTTTTTTAGGCTTCTTCTTTTCTTTTTCTTCCCAGCGCCTTCTGAATTCCTGGCGCTTGAGTTCCTCCTTGTCGACTGGGTATTCTGTGCCTCCTTCAGAGATCCGACGGTATAGTAGTTCCCTCTTGGGCGTTGTGGTTGGGCTGCTGGCTTTAGCTTGCTGTTCAGACTCGGTCTCTTGGGTTTCTTCTTGCGGTTTTTCTGTGAGTTCTTGTGTGGCTTCTGTTGGTTTGTTTTGAAAGAGTTCCATTTCAGCTCTATGCAGTTCTCTTTCGGTCTTGATAATTTGTAGGATTTCTTCGTTCTCCTTCTTTATCTCAGCCATGCGCTGAATCTCTTGTTTGATGTTGAGCTGGATTTTTTTCATGTCGGCCAGCAGCTTCTCATTATCGATGGTCGGAGTCGTCGTCAGCAGTGCCTTGACTTGTTTCTTCAACTCGTCTATCTGTTTTTGAAGTTGATCTCTTTCGGCTTGTGCTATACCCGTGGCTGTCTCGCCCCTCTACATTGCTTCCTTGAATGGTGACTTTGTGATGATGGCGATCTTTAAGACGTCTCTGTGTCTCTGCAGGTACGGACAGCCCAGGTATCTTGCTCCATGTTTGCCCAGGCAGTTGGCGCATTTTCTTTTGTTGTTGGGTGCTCGGAAGTCCGTGTCCAGCTTCGCCAGCGGACACTCCTTGAAGGCGTGATTCTTGGTATGAATCTCTCTGGTTGCTGCATTCTCTTGTTGAATGATACTGTGTTCGGCATCTCGCTGCCCTCCGACGTCACTACTGCCAAGGTTGTAGGTATCTTGGAGTTGGTGAGAAGTCGCTCCGCCTTCAAGAATCGGATGTGAAGATTCTCTTCACGTAGCTGCTTCAGGATTTCTTCATCTGTCAGCTGCACAGGAATCCGCTTGACAACCCATCGGACTGTTTTTGAGTCGGTGTTTCCGACTCTGGTGTCTTTCTCCTCTTTCTCTGCTGTCTTGGTTCTTGACTGTGTTGGGCTGTCAATCTTCTCCCTCTTAGTAGCTTCAGTAATAGCTGTAGTATCAGGCTCTTTGATGCAGCTAGCAGGTGGGCTCTCGACGTTCTTCTTCTTCTTGTCGGCTCCCACGCTGCACATCTTGGCAACAGCGTGTTTCTTGTTGTTGGTCTTTCCACGTGACATTTTCCCGCTGATCAGGCTTCTTGACAGAATAATGCGACTTGACTTGTTTGCGTTCGCAGTGCGAATGAAAAATTATACAACATAAAATAAAAATATACTTGGATTAAGCGGAATTTTCTAACTGCAACTATATAATATATTTAAAATTAATTAACACACATACTTTTTTATTTTTTTTTCTTTCTAATTAATAAAGAGTGGATTCTAAAAAAACATTTTAAATATTTCATCTTGTTTATTTGTTATTTTTCATTAAAATTACAATTTTAAAATTGCGGGCACCAAAACATTATTAAGTTATTTAAAAAAGAATAAAATAAAAGTGTATAGAGATAATATATATTGCAGTAAAATAGAGTCTATTATATTTAAGACTATTCACAGAAACAAAATAAAACAGTTATATTTATTCTCTGGTAATAAATAAAATATCAATAAATTAGCTGTGAGGGCCCAGGAGCCGAACGCGTACTCTGTGCGCTTAGAGAAATGTATTTGAATGTATAATGACTACTTATATGAATTCAATGAGACGCTCCCCGCCAGGGGCTGGACGAAGCCGGACTGAGTCAGCTTGTTTATTTGATAAAAATGTGTTATAAAAGCTAAAAGGGAATGTCGATTATTTTAGTAAACAGTGTGTTATGAAAGCTGGAAGTGTATGGTGAATTATTTGGTAAAAGATGTTTTATGGGAGTTGAAGGGGCATAGTGATTTATTCTTAAGAAATGTGATATGAACGTAAAGGTGATTATTGATTTGTTTGGAAAAGAATGTATATGAAATCTGAAAAGGCAAGATAATTTGGTAATAAAGAATATTATGAAAGCTGAAAGAGTATAGTGATTTATTTTTCGTATAATATATACATGTAAAGTACGATGCTGGCCTAAGCAATCACAATAAAACGAATAAATATAACTCATTATCATTGTACACGTATAAGAGGGTAAGTCAATAAGTAAGTCACAAATGGCTGTAGAACGACAACAAAATATAATAACAACTTGAAACGCGTTTATTTTTATACATGCATTGTCGCTTTATTTATCAACATAATTTCCACCAACACTGATGCACTTATCCCATCGTTTTCCCAAACCGGCGGCATAGAACTGCGTGCTCTGTTTTCTAAACCACATTTTCACTTCACATTCAACTACGGCGTCATTCGCGAAATGTCTCCCGCCAAGGTGGGTTTTCAGTGGACCAAAAAAGTGGAAATTGCTAGGGGCTAAGTCGGGGCTGTAAGGTGGATGATCCAGAACTTCCCACTTTAGTTGGTTAATTATCTCCTGAGTCAATCGAGCCGTATGTGGTCTGGCTTTGTCATGAAGAAGCAAGACTCCTCTAGTCAGCAGTCTTGAACGTTTTCTTCGAATTGTATCAAGAAGCATCGATAGAACTTCACAGTACGATTCAGAATTCAGATTGTCACCTTTCTTCTTAAAATTGGTTAAAAGCACCCCTTGACAATCCCAGAACACTGTCAGCATAACCTTCTCTGTTGATGGCGTAACATTGATATTTTGGACACAGGGCGAAGGATGTTTGCATTGCATTGAAGTACGCTTTGATTTGGGCTGGTAGTCAGCATAAACAGGAAGCATTTCCTTATGAATGTCCTTTGTAAGGAGTCCTTTTACCCACACATAAAATGCACAACAGCACGTTGCTCTTTGCTTTTGCATTCTGTAACTACAGTCACCATTTTGTTTATGCGCCGTGCATGCGCATGAGACACCTAGCGCCACCTTATAAACGGGAATATAATGTTCGATGTTGCTGTCACCTAATGACACCTGTAGAAAACACCAACTACATTTACCTGCCATCCCACAGAACTGTGTGACTTACTTATTGACTCTCCCTCGTATATACCATATCTCTGAAACAGTTAAAGAATTCAAATATTTTGGAAGTATGATCCCAGAAGATGTCAGAATAGTCAGAGACATCGACATCAGATGTCATAAAGTAATTGCGCTTATATATCAGCTATCACCCATACTGTCATCATCATCATCATCATCAACATCTTCCACTTCTGCCGTCAAGCGTCGTGGGGAGGAATAATTTGCATACCAGCGCCCGGTGGGCGGTACTGGATACTGTAACATCTAAATTTATCTAAATTTACCTATGTTCGCAAAACGACAGATAATTAGTAGTATTTTAATACCAACCCTTTTCTACCGGGACTTCCGGTATAATGGCGACGCGATGACTCGTTGTTCTTGGGGGAGACGCTGTTCAGTGTTTTTCTGTGGATTTCCTTTGGAAATTCCCGTGGAATTCGTGTGGATAGTGTTTTTCCTTTGGATTATGTGATGTTATTTCGTTTTCGTGTATTGGAAGTGTTCAAAAGAAGCCACGGAAGGCAGGTGGTGGATGAAATTTTGAGGGCAGCCGACAGATATTTGTTGGGTATGGTCTCGAGTTTCGCGACGGCAAGCAGAAGATCTCTTTCGAGAGACAATGATTGCGGTCATCCGGCCAGTATGGTCACTGCCATAGAGGAAAGCAACGGCAAACTACCTCTTTGAAATTGCCTAGTTTATTATGATTCGCTTAAAGACTGATCATCGCAAGACAAGGACAGAGACATTAAAATTAGGAACATGGAACGTTAGGACGTTAAACAACGACGGAACATTAGAGAACATAACACAAGAAATTCAAAGAGAAAAAATTAATATATTAGGTATATGCGAAACGAGATGGACAGGAGCAGGCATCAAGATACATAAAGATTTTAAGATTATTTATTCTGGAGGTGAAGATCGACATAGGGGAGTGGTATTAATTTGGGACCGGAAAACATCAACGTCTGTTCAGGGATATTGGGCCGTGTCGGACAGAGTTCTTCTAGTTAAATTGAGTGGCAGACATTTTAACATAAATGTTATTCAAGTATATGCCCCAACAGGAGAGTCCAGTGAAGATAGTGTAGAGGAATTTTATAATGACATAGAGTCTGCCTTAAAGAAATGTAAAAATTCAGAAATAAACATCATAATAGGGGACTTCAATGCAAAAGTAGGAAATCAAGGGGATAGATACACAGTAGGAAACTATGGTTTAGGAGAGAGAAATGAAAGAGGATACAGACTAGTAGAGTGGGCAAAAGAACAGGAAATGATTGTAGGAAATACCTGGTTCAAGCAACACCCTAGAAGATTATGGACCTGGAGGAGTCCTGATAGCAGGATTAGAAACCAGATTGACTACATTCTCATTAGCAGAAGATTTAGAAACGCGCTAAAAGTAACAAAAACAGTTCCCAGTGCTGATTGTTATAGTGACCACAGATTATAAAACTTGGATATTATCCCAATTACAAATACGCAAAATCAACACCTATGAGATGAGATGCTTGAGAAGAGCTGTCGACTTAACTATCCGAGACCGGATAAGAAATGAAGTTATCAGATAGACAGAGGATCAGCACCTCGTGCCACTTACATTGAAAGGCAAAGATGAAATGGTTCGGCCATCTCGTTAGAATGCAGCACCATCGTCTATCAGCATTGGCCCTACACCAAAGAAGATCTGTTACGAGAGCAAGAGGTCGCCCATGATAAAAAATGGATTGACGACATCAAAAACAGTGTACAATCACATAGAATAACACTATCCAGTGCCACCCATCGGGCGCTGGAGCGATAATATTTCTACCAACGACGATTGTGGAAGATGATGATGATCACACCGAAAAGTTCTCAACTCCCTTATAGTTTAATTACGTTATTTTCGTGGCCCAGGTGGGATGAGATGATTTTAGTGCCTAAAATATAAATTATATGTAATCAGGAATGCCGGTCTCCCGTGCATAGGAGTTAACGTCTTTCTCCGTAATCCCGTATATTCTCGCAAGTAACGCAGCTGCGCGAGAATCAGCAGCGGTTCGCGCCGCGCTGGTAACTTACTGGGGTATGTGAGCCAGTCGCTCAGAAAGCAATGGCAAACTACTGAGCGAAATCTTGCCTAGTACATCAACAGCAGCTGAAATATGCTGGTGTTGACTGCAACGTCCTGTAAGGAATTTAAAAAAAAAAAAACAATCAAGAATGAAGTGTATATAATTCTGATCATAAAATCTAACCGTATGCTTTTAAAGGCTTGTGGCCTTTCCGCGGAGTACTGAGGCGTCGGTCAGATCCCCTGGTCACTGTTCGCAGCACCATTCTCTCTAGGCAATGTTGATTTATCTGTTCTTCCACACTGTTCACGTGATCAGGCATCTGCCTTATCTTACACCAGTACACCGCCCCGCGCATGCAGACCCAGCCAATATGTCCGCCTTTTCGTTTCCTACAATACCAGAATGTATTGTATAAAACACGTGCCTGACCTTTACAGAACGTTTCGATCAATCCCAGGTTGATTTTCTAAACAATTTTACTTTCATTACTTGCCTTTGCTTTCTGAACGAGAGTCCAACATTTATGTCCAACTGATAGATGTGGGGATACATCACACTACCCCGGCCATCAGCGCTTCGGGAGTGTACGTGCAAGTGCCCATATTTAGCAAATGTAAACGTAGTTTACTTACATGTCAAAAAATTTATATTGAATGAGTCTTATGTTGATTTTCCGGTTAATTTATACGATTCAATTTTTATTATTGAGTATTCGATGCACTGAAGAAGTATGCCTACAGACCATTCCACAATGACCCACAGACTGATTCAATTGATCCAAGGACATATATGTACCTCAGATTCTTTCTGGATGATGCTAAATCTGCTGGCAATGATGTGGCAGTGGCGACCACTTGGGTATGTATTGTCGTTGTTGTTATTTTTAATGTTTTATATGAGTGTGCGTGTTTCCACCCCTTCTCATTCTTGTTCTTGTTCATGTTCTTATTCTTCTTTTTCTTGTTCTTGTTCTTGTTATTGTTCTTTTTCTTCTTGTTCTTGTTATTGTTCTTCTTGTTCTTCTTGTTCTTGTTCTTGTTCTTGTTCTTGTTCTTGTTCTTCTTCTTCTTCTTCTTCTTCTTCTTCTTCTTCTTCTTCTTCTTCTTCTTCTCCTACTTCTACTGCTTCTCCGGCAGCTGGTGACTCGTGTCCTCGTTGTTCATAGAGAAACAGGAGATGAAACGCGCGCATTAAATGAATAAATTAGGAAACGTTACTACAGATGAGATATATTTTTTGAGATGAATGTTGCAAATACTTTGGACGGTCAATGCATCTAGCAGCAGTTGTCTGGTAGATGCTAATGGAAGACAACTGTAAGGAAGAGAAACACATAATCGTGTTTTTAAACATTCAGAACAGTCTGAGTTGTATACAAAGAACACAGATATATGAATGAGACAAACATAATCTGGTTTTAAAACATACATAATATTTAAGTCAGTATACAAAGAGTTGCCGGTTTCTCTGGCCTAGGGTTTAAACAACATTCTCCGCAATCTCGTTTATCCACGTAGGGTAACGCTGCGCGCAAGAATTGAAAGCAGTTCTCGACGCGTTGGTAACTTACGGGATAAGTGAGCCGGCCGCTCAGAAAGCAATGGCAAACTACTGAGCGTAATCTTGCCAAGAAATCAACGACAACGGTAAAATGCTTGTGTTGAGAGCGATGTCCTGTAAAGGATATGCGAAAAAAATACAAAGAGTTAACACTGGGCTAAATGCATAGAATAGCCTGACTTGAATCATCATCATGTACCATGTCAATAAGCGTGTCAGGTTGTGGTTAGCCATCTTACACGATCACAAGAGGCTTGGATCGTCTAAGTTCCTGTCCCTTTTATGCCACGTTGTCACGCCATCCAAGTACGTACCTTTTTTTTTAAAAAAAAAATCAGTTTTAACAGTTGTCACTACATTTTCAAGTTTATGTCTCCTCATAATGTCCAATCGTGATTTTCTTCAGATTCAGATTCAACTCTTGAAACGAATGGCCCCGTTCAACCTTCGACTGTATTTCGTTGTAGTTGGGGCCCTTATAGCGTAACTATTGCTTCGTCTTACGTAAATATAGTTGCGTATATCTGTTTCCTTGAGAAGGTTTGAATGGCTGCAATTGTGTTCGTTTCATCTGCACGGTGCGACTCTCTATGGGGGAGGTTTGTAGATTTAGTCTTTGTTATCAGTCTTGTACTCTACGTTTTTTACCTCTAGGAGTTTAGTTTTACAATTAATGAGTCGCCGTGGTTATTTCTCGGCTCAATAATCTTTGCTACCGTGTGTATTGTTGCGCACGTAAAAAATCCCTTGGCAGTTGGAAATCGAAAAAGAGTAGCCTAACGGCGCTGTCCGGGCAAAATTTCGAGTTAAAAATCTGCCCAAAGTATTTCAGGATCCTCGCCGATGCAACGGAATTCGTGCATTGAGCTGAGTTTCTCCAGACTCAGGTTTGAGTTAGGGGAAAACGGAGCACATATGGGTTAAACCGTGTGCCGTGATGTTGATCCAACGACTAAACTAAACGACTAAACTAAACTAAACTAAACTCTGTAGTTGGCTATGCGTACTGACGTTGCAGACTGTATTCAGGCTTTTACTTTAACAGGCTGCTTTCATTATTCAATGTCCATCCTCTCCACTGTCATACGAAAGACCACAGTATGAAATATATATACTTGGCATAACTAGGAATCAGTTTCACTGTATTTTACTCACGTAATTTCTGTCATCAGATATTCATACTTTTAACATCACATGTATAAAACATCTCTGTCTGTACACATCTAACATACGGCACTATTTAAGGCCTTTGTTATATTCATAACGGGGTGTCAGCCCTCGACAACAACCAGGACTTGTCACCTTCGGGAATCATACTCATTTGCTCCGGTGACAACTTCGGCGTGCACCCCTTGGCTTAAGATCAACAATTATCACGTCCTTCAGTGTGACTCTTTTTTACCATGCCATGAGCTGAACTTGGATCATGGCACCATCCTTGTGGTTTTACATGTCTGGACAGTCGCACACTTTTTAAGGCCTGACGTAATTGTGTACCCGCCCCGTCATATGGTAATGTTTCCTTCAGGGATGATTACCAGTCATCATCATTCGTCCTGCTATCTTTTGATCTTGGTAGTCTGTTATCGTCTCTTCTCGGTCTTCTTTGATTTCGTTTGTCGTGGACAGCTCGATAGTTAGATCTTGGTGGAGAGTGATACCCATTCATGACCTCCCAACACACTTGGTCTTGATCTGGGTAGCTGTCGTCTTCTTCCTCCTCTACTATTTATTCTTCTGTTGCTTCTTCTTCTGTCTGGGACTTTGGGCTTTCGGGTTGAGATGTTTCGTTCTTTGACTTGAGCAGTTCTCTTTGTTCTCTTTCTTCGTGGACCTGTTTAAGAGTGTCTTCTGTCTTTTCTCTCTTTTCTTGTATTGTTTATAGAGTTTCTTATGTCTCAGCCTTAATAGCAGCCATTTATGCGACATCCTGCTCAATCTTCTACCGAACTTGCTTCAGTTAGTCCAGGCTGCGCTGAACGGCTGTCATCTTTGTCTCTTGCGTCTTGTCTCTTTCTTCCTCCATGCTGTTGAGCTTTGTTCTCAGGTCCTTCAGTTGGTTTTCTAGTTGCGCTTTGTCACTTTTTGTAAGTCGATTGGTCGCATCGTGCTGCCTCCTAGCCTCTTTATATGGTAGGTTGGATTTGATGGCGATCTTCATAATTTCCTTGCTGTCTTGGTGGCAGGGACAGCCGAGGTACCTTGTTCCGTGATTGCCGAGGCAGTTGGCGCACTTTCTGTTTGGGTTCGGCCTCCTGAAGTTCATGTCGACCTTCGTTTGAGGGCACTGACTGTAAGGGTGGGGTCCAGAGCAGTATCTGCATATCCCCATCTCACATTTGCACGCGGCACGGGTATGCCAAAACTTTCGGCATCTGGAGCACTGCAGCATTCCCGGTATGTAGTGCTCCGGTGTTTGTTCTCTTATGCCCCATCTGACTGTTTGAGGGATCACCCGGTCCTCCATTGTGATGATGACGACTATGAAAGGGGGGGGGGGGGGAGGAAGTGGGGTTGATCTTGCCGATGATCCTCTCAGCACTGGTAAACTTGAGTGTCGAGTTTTTTATCGTCAGCATCTCCTTGATCTGGGCGTTGGAGAGGTGGGTCTTGACTCGTTTGATGACCCATCTTTTCATCGTGCGTAGTCGGGTGGCTTCTACTGTGATGCCGTAGGGCAGCTTGACATTGGCATTCTCTTGCTGTGACATCTTCTGCATTAGTGCGGTGGTCTTGGAGTCCATATTGATGGATACCACTACTCCACCAGGTGTCTTGTGGAGCTGGGTGACACTGTGTCTTCCCAGCTCGTTCTCCAACAGACTCAATATCTTGTCTGTTGGTATCTCCGACAGTTTGGCCTCCCCAACGCTTGTTTGTTTCAGCAGAATTTTGCCGGCAAAGCCCTCTGTTGTGGTTTCCTCTGATGTAGAGGTCTTTGGTGAGCTGCTTGGCTGCTTCTCGATAGTTTTGTTGTGGACTTCTCCGCTGCTGCTGGATTCATTTGTAATCGATGTAATCTTTGTTGTCGGTTCAGCGACAGGAGCGGCCTCAGCAGGTGTAGGAGTGTTAGCTTCTTTGAAGTTGCTTTGAGGTTCTGGGGCTTTGCTGCAGCTCGCAGGCAAGTTCTCTTCTGACATCTTCTTGATGGTCTTGGTTCAGCTTGAATGTCGGGTGTCTTCTGGTGTTATTATTTCCACATGTCATTTTCTCCCCAGCATCAGGTTTCTTGAACAGTTTAGGTGACTTGTTCTCGATAGCGCTGAGTCGGGAATGAAATGAAGAAATGAAATGATTTTCTTGGTACCTATAAAGAAGGTATACTGCCATTGCTTTCCTTCTTATCAGTGAACGCGTTGGTCAGTGATTGAAGCCCATGTCTCTATAAAGAGATCCTCTGCCAACCCTCGCGGACTTGAGACCATAACCAAGAGACAGGCTTATATCATCACCATGTGCATTGCCGACAAGCGTGGGTGGTATGTTTCGTCATCCCACACGATCACCAGAGTCGTGGATCAGCTCTGTTTTCTTGACTTGACCATCCCACGCTTATATTCAAAGAATTAATCTAAATTCTAAACTAATCGGAATAACCAAGGCAGATAATAGTCACTGTTGCTAGCCCATACTGACGCTGTCCAAGTGATTAAGAATGTCAGGTTCTCCTTCGCGAGAACCGGGTTCGAATCCTCGGTGAGGTGTGGATATTATCTTTTCTCTCAGGGGAAAAGAGAAAACCCTAACCCGCACAATTCACGTCGACTGCACTAGCTAGGCGGCCTTAATTCCTCACGCTCAAGACCCCTCTTTCCTACACCTCAAGTTACTATTGGCAGTAGATGACAGTTTTTTACAGTGACAGCTGATCTATATTTGATTGTCGTAAGTTCTTTACGGTTACATTGATAAAAGATTAACTTGTACTGTTGTCACTGGATCAGGAAAGCAATGTTTAATTCTCTAACTTAATACAACTGATTAGTGTGCAATCACCATTTGGTAGTGGACTGGGAACACCTCTGACCAGTAAAGCTGGAGTTGGAACAGCCTTAACGTACGTGCAGACATTTGTTCTGTGTTAACCCACCTCACTAAACTGTGATCTACTACACGTGAAACTGTCACACTTCACTAAACTGTGATCTACTACACGTGAAACTGTCACACTTCCGTCCATCGTCAGAGTCAGCTATTGGAGTTTTTAATTTTCTAGACAAATTTACGTTCGGTAGTTTGCCATTGGTTTCAGAACGAGACGTCAACATTTGAGTCCAACTCACCAGCATGTGGAACGACTCGCTACTCCGCTGTCAGAATAAAAATGTTAAACGTGTTAAACCTTTCAGCTACGCCGACGTCAGCTATTGTTTTGTTATGCAGGCACAAAACCTGGAGGAACTAAAGACGGGAATAAAGAAGGGGACAGCAATGCCTCACAACATCAACAGTGTAGACGCAGTTGTCTGTGCTAACATTGTTTTTGGAATCACGGCTTCTATTCTATCTGGACTGGTGAACCGAGACGTTCTTCAGGATGCAGCCATTGCTGTAAGTCACTTTGTGGGTCTTTATTGTCCTCATCTCATCTCATCTCATCATGTTCCTCTTGTACCCTGCGGTGTCTTTATTGCCCTCCTTTCATAAAATTAAACGATGTCACATTATCAATCAATCATCAATCATGTGCCATGCCGGAAAGCTTGGACGGTCATGACTCGCCATTTCACTCCATCACCAGAGTCGTGGATTGTCACATTATACATCTGTATTATTATGTTGTTGTTGTTTTTTGTTCTATTCCCTCTCATTGAGCTCAAGTTAGTCCCTACAGGTGCTTCTACTTCTAATGCACTTAACTGATTTTTGTGTATGGATCAATTTCCCCTTTTGTATTGTTCACATTTCAAGTAAAAGTAAAGGACATTTTCACTCGTCTCGAGGTACATTAGACATACGGTGCTAGACACATATTTGTATAGACCAGTCGGTACTCGGTGGGTGGAGTAGCCAGTGTCATGTCTACCGCCTTTACTTCCCAAGCTATCCTTGGTACATATGTTAGACTGTGTCCATTTTAAAATCCAACTCAATGTGGACTCGAACTCATGACCAACGGATTTGCAGGTGAGCATTTGTCGACTTCGCTTTTACTCTCCGCCCTGCATAAATGTACTGTAAATTTAATCGATGTCACACTGTTCTTTTGTCTTGTTTCTCATTTAGAAATATAAATACGATTGATGTTACATTGTATTGTTATGCTTTTATTAATATAAGAGCGGGATTCAAATGAAAATCTTACTTTTTTAAAATTTATTTTGAAAAAATAAAGAACAAATGTATGATTTTGGTTTTAATCTAGCCATCAATCTAGTTCAATGCAAGTCGTCCAGCACCAGTAAAAGTGCTTGGATTCCTATTTAAAAAAAAAAAAAAAAACTTCTCTTGGTCACAAATCGGTGTGCCTGATCCGGCCGTGAACAGTCTGTCACAGAAGTCGCGCCGTTAGAAACTGTCTACTCCACTCATATGCTTGCCAGACTGACAGACATGCACCATTATACTGGACCTTCATTCGCCGATCAATTTCTATAAGTTTCACCCCTTCACTGATAAAAAAAAACAGATAACAGAATGTTACTCCTCTTTGGTGCACGTCAAAAGTGGAGCGGCCATCTTTAAACTGTCATTATGACTTTACAGTGTTCGTCTGCGCCGTGACGTCGCGTGTTTAAAGCTCCTGACACCCGTAACAACAATATTTTCAGGCTATAAGACAATGGCATGGTTATTGTAATTTATATCACACTTTTACCTAGTATGTTTGCCTGTTTGCGATTTCTTGACAAGTTTACATTCAGTAGTTTGATACTATTTTCTGAACGGCCGGAACAATGTGGTAAATCTAATTTTAAGGCACTTGATTACAACAGTTCTGATTGTTAACTCACTACAGTAACGAATAAGCATTCAAATGCTTTAAAAACAGAAGATACGAAACAATCATCTACACCAAGTGTTATGCCGGCTGGCTTATGCGTTCATGACTCTCCACAGATCTCGGTCTTTGGTTTATTTTTGATCAACTCCGCTGTTGCTTTTCCTCCATGCCACAGTCTCAATCCATCTAGCATAATTTATCTTGGTCTGCCTTTGCCTCTCTTGCCCTCGATCTTTCTAGTGGTCATACTGTTCTCCAATGCCTCTCTTCTCATCACATGAGCAAAAAAAAATCTGGTTGCCTCTTTCTTATCGATGTATATAATGTTCTAGTACAATAGGTTGTATAATTTAATGTTTTAAACATATCTGACTTCATCTAGTCAGACGCATACTACGGAAATATATCAGATGAAGCAAATATTAAATCTCTTGACTGAACAAGATCTATTTCTTTTCATCGTTTCGATAAGTGTATGCAGCCATAATTGACTACACACGATCAATTGACCGCACAAGATCAGTTTCGGTTAAGGTTTTATTCTTAATTTAAATAAGGTATTTGACCAAGCAATCTAGTTTGCCGTGCAGTTATGAGTATATGGGAGAGATAATAAAGTATTCAATGTAGGAATTCATTGGAATGGTTTGTATATTTGTGTCTAGGCTTTGAAAAGTACATTGGATGTCCTTAAACAATTATCCACTACAATGAAACTCCGCATGTGTTTTAATCTTCCATTCTGACTCTATTTATAAAGCTCCTTGCTGGCATAGTGAAACCCCTCAGAGAGGCAAGGCAACTGAACAAATCAAGTGATTGCTGAATCTGCAACCTTGCTCTAACTGCAAGAACGTCCAAGCCAAAAGGGGTGAAGCCAAACAAGAGCGCTATCCGGATAGCCAAAAAAGAATAGTTAACCAAGACAAAATGGATGGCATCGACCGCTACATGCTGAGTGAGATATAAAGTAGTGAACTCAAACACTTATGGGTCAAATGGCCCGATGTGCAGTGAGAATAATCTGATGAATAACTCACTAACTAAACTAACTAACTAACAAACTAACTATAATCTGTTTTAAGTGTTGTAACATCAATTCTATATAAGCAATCAGTTTTCAAGTACTTATGTAATTAATGACACTTCTTTAATTTGATTTGTACGTACTGTCACATATGCAGCAAATCTACCACAACACGTCTGCCTTGCTTGCCTACCAGCTCGAAACTAACATGTCCAGCAGGCCGGACTTGGCGTTATTGCACTACACATCGCAAATGGAATTCAACTGGATCGTGACTAGGACAGTAGCAGCATTGGATACTGCCAGAACTAAGGGACCCCTGCCTGTACCAGTACGTGATATTGTTGTTGTGATGAGTCTGTTAGTACACCTGGATGGGCACTTGCTTTACTCTTGCCCCTATCGTTTACTCTTTCAAAGCAGGATTTGCTGCAGCATCTTTATATAGATATCTATATATTACTGGATTATGCATGTAGCTACCTATCACCGACTCTCTCTCTCTCTCTACAATATGGGTTAGTTCTCTCTCTCTCTCTCTCTCTCTCTCTCTCTCTCTCTCTCTCTCTTTATATCTATAATTTGGGTTAGTTCGACCTCTCTCTATTTCTCAATTTCTCTCTCTCTCTCTCAACATTTTATGTGTAGCTCTCTCTCTCTCTCTCTCTCTCTCTCTCTCTCTCTCTCTCTCTCTCTCTCTCTTTATATCTATAATTTGGGTTAGTTCGACCTCTCTCTATTTCTCTATTTCTCTCTCTCTCTCAACATTTTATGTGTAGCTCTCTCTCTCTCTCTCTCTCTCTCTCTCTCTCTCTCTCTCTCTCTCTCTCTCGTGTGCGGGCTTTCTCTCTCCTCTTTCTCTCTCTGGTGTGCACGCAGTGTTTCACCTCTCTCTTCCCACTCGTCCACTTTTCCGTGAATGTCTGTATAGCTATATATGTTGTTCTTTCTCAGTAAGTCTGTCTGTTCGTATGTGTGAGGATGGGGGGGGGGGGGTGGGTAACTTTCACTGATCTTTCTCTCAATATACCCTTGTCTATACTGTAGTTCTCTTTGCACTTTTCATTATGTAGCTATGTAAGTATGTGTGTGGTTGTGGGAGGGGAGGGGGGGGGGATTTCTCTGAGCCTTCTCTCAACATATCCTTATCTATAGTCCTCTTTGTAGTGGTAGTCCTCTTTGTGCTGGTACTCTCTCTCTCTCGCTCTTTCTCTCTCTCTCTCTCTCTCTCTCTCTCTCTCTCTACCTATCTATCTGTGTGTAAGTGATTATACCTACATGTTTTACACTTTCTATCCCTCTCTGATAATTTGAGTTGAGTTGAGCTAAGAACCGACATCACAACACACAGGACAGTCCCATACGCGCTCCGTAACTCAGACACGTAAGAACAAATAAAGCAAGAACACAAGGATGTTCTTTGTCATTGGATAACCACTGTCTCTGTCGCGAAGTAACGATCAGGAAGATCAGCGAGAGGCCAGGAATATGAGTTGCGTGTTATAATATAAACAACCTACAATAGCTGGTGAACACTGTAGTATTATAGAGTGCAAATAAGGACTTCCAGTGAATATCACGAAATATGAAATAAATTGGCATATCAAAAATAAGTGAATTCACCAACATGTGGTAAAACTATAGAATGGGATATTCGTAACTAAGCAAACAAATTCAAACACCTAGGAGAACCATCATATCAGATGAGAAATGCATGTTAGGGACTAAACGCAGAATTGACCAACGAAAGAATGCATTCAAACAAGTGAGAAGAATCTTTTGCAATAAGTCACTATTGCTGAATGTCGGAAAGAGAGGACTAATTTTTCACATAGAACCTGCTCTGTTGTATGGCAGCGAATCATGGAATGTGAATGAATAAATTAGGAAGAGCTTGGACATAACAGAGATGTGATGTTTGAAACGTAAAATTGCGAATACCCTGGACTGTGTTGAGGCAAGCCAGAAAATTAGCCTACGAACTGCGGGAGACTAGCCAGGAAATTAGTTGCCGAAAATTTGGAGACTAGCAGACCATTAGATACGGAACAATGGGAGACTACCGCGAAAATTAATTGCGAAACAGTGGAAGATTAAGCATAAAATTATCTACCGAACAGTGCGAGACGGCGGAAAATTAGATGCGGAACAGTGGGAGACTAGCCAGAACATTAGATGCGGAACATTGGCAGACTAGTAAGAAAATTACATGCGGAACAGTGGGAGAATAGACAAATATTTACATGCGGAACGGTGGGAGACTAGCCAGAACATTAAATACGGAACAGTGAGAGATTAGACAGAAAATTAGCTAACGAACAGTGGGGAGACTAACCCGAGAATTAGATGCGGAACAGTGGGAGAATAGACAGAATGTTAGCTGCCGATCACTGGGAGACTAGGCAGGCAATTATATGCGGAACAGTGGGAGATTAGCCAAAAATTAGATACCGTACAGTGGGAGACTAGTCAGAGAATTGGATGCGGAACAGTGGTAGACTAGCCAGAGAATTGGATGTGGAACAGTGGGAGACTAGCCAGAGAATTAGGTGTGGAATAGTGGGAGACTAGGCAGAGAATTATATGTGGAACAGTGAGAGACTAGATAGACAATTAGACGTGGAACAGTGGTAGACTAGCCAGAGAATTGGATGTGGAACAGTGGGAGACTAGCCAGAGAATTGAATGTGGAACAGTGGGAGACTAGCCAGAAAACTAGATGCGGAGCAGTGCGTTGGCGTTTGCTGACAATAAAATACTGAAATCCCGTGGAGGAAACAGTACTAGCTTATGTTTCCTGTTAACCTCTCTGTACATGTTTACTGACCTATGGCCGAGTTACATTCTACTATACATCTGCACAGATGTAAGTTCAATTACCTGGCTGACTCACCCCGCTGATTTCTGAGCGTGGAGAGGGGTAGGTAAGCTCTGCATCACAGTTCACTTGGAGAGTGTACTATGGCACAGGATCGACGCGAAACTCTCTACGCAACCTCACTCCGAGTGATGCAAGCTCTTTACGTTGTTCAAACAACTTGAACGCCAAATCATCGATCTTAACAGCTGTGTTGAGCTAAGAACTGACACCACTGCACTCAGGATATTCCAATTTGCACTTTGTCTCATCGTTCAACAGCCAGCGAAGAGTCATACTACTAATCGTTCCTACCGCTATCTGAAATTTCTGCATGTCTTCCCTCTCACTTTTGAGTTTCTTTTAAAACCCCTGCCGATCCCCCGCAATATAATTCTTTCCACATATGGGTTCTCAGTCTGTTCTCCCGCCTTCTCCACCTGGTTCCACAGGCGTTCGACCATATCTCCCTTGTCCATAGGTACTCTACCACCAAGAGATGCATTCCCTGCCAGTCTATAAGTCTTTTCATTCCTCCACACTCCCGCATGACCAGGGCAATAAAAACGAAGTGGTGCAAAAGATGTACCGATTAGCCAACCAGCCAGCCAGCAAGCCTAGTCAGTCATCTGTTCCAATCAATTAGATAAATAGTGTGGTCTCTATCAATGAAATGGACAAACAACATCGTCACGTAAACACCTAGATAATAGCGTGGACTCTCAAGTGCATTTGGCGCCGTGCCTATGGGATAGTGAGATGCGCAATTTCATAATTCCCCGCTATACCGAACCGAGGGTTAGAAATTAGTTGCAGGTCATTTTTAAGAAGACCTCTTTGTGTAGATTTCGCTGGTATAATGCGTCGGGCGTTCAGAAAGCAATGACCAACTACTGAACTAACATCTCATCTCGTCTTGTTCCTCTTGTAACTTGTTCTGTCGAGGTAAGCCAAAAACAATGGGAGAATGCCAGATTATGAGCTTCATATATCGAAATTCCCATGGATTCTGTTATTCTCTGATGATCGGCCTCTTCTTTTTGTTCCATCTGGTGTGTTCTTCAATGCTTGTTGTGTTATACCTGAACTACCAATCCCTATTATATCACAAAATGTCAATAAATTAATTGCAACCTCTTGTAAAGGGCATTCAACTATCCTCTAATTGAGTGGGGTGAATGTACACATGCATAATTCGATCTTTTTTTTTTTTACTTCAGCCTGACAGCTGTCATACTAACCCCATACATATATCCATTTCACAGGTAATGAACCAGGTTTATGCAATGTTGCAGAACGCTGCCAAACGAGGCATGACTAATTATATTCTTTCTGAAGCTAAAGAGGATGATCAGGGAGATGTGTACTTTGATGATTTTCTTGGCGATGGTGATCTCACACAGGACAATCAACCATTGGTAAGCGGTCTATGTACGGTCTAGCATTTCATGCCTTCGTCTCAACACAGTTTGGCCAAGGGCATCAATCATGAGTGAAGTCTGCGATGGCATATACCCAATAAGAGTCTTTTACTTTACTTTACTTTACTTTACTTTACTTTACTTTACTTTACTCTACTATATTTTACTTCGCTTTCCTATATTTTACTTCACTTTACTTTGCTTTACTATACTTTATTTTCTTTACTTCGCTTTAATATACTTTGCATTACTTTTTTTTTGTCGCATATCCTTTACAGGTCATTACAGGCCAGCATTTTATCGCTGTTGTTGATTTATTGGCAAGATTAGGCTCAGTAATTTGCCACATTACTTTCTGATCGGCGGGCTCATTTATCCCTAAGTCACCAACGCGGCGAGAACCGCTACCAATTCTCCCACGCTGCGAGACCCTACGTGGATAAACGGGATTGTGGAGAAAGTTGTTTAACACCTCGGCCTGGGAGACCGGGTTACTTTACTATAATTTAACTTACTTCGCTTTACTAAATTTTACATAACTTAATGACAGAGCAGATCATTGTTAATTTATCTTGCGTGACTATTTTCAAAGATATTCGATTAAGTAAGTCAGTTCAGAAATACACTTCGTTTGTTCTGTTTCGTGATATTTCCATTCACTTCAATCTTTTACAGCTTTTCATTTTTTTTTCTGAATGAAAATTAAAATTAACAAAAATAGAACATAGCCACACAAGAGTATATCATGTGTGATTCTATTATATGCGCTTTCGTATCGTCGCCAATGCAACAGAATTCGCGCACTTTGCTCAGATTTTTCCAGCTGTTTTATACAGGGGCACTTATGGAGATACCGGTGTACAATTGAAGTGAATTGTATCAAAACCAAAGCCAGCTACCGCGTCCACGTCAGCTTAGTTGATAGGGAGTTATGCTGATAATACTGGTCTGCACACATTTTTGTGCCTAAAATTGGTTAGTTTTCTTGGGTAATTTAGTGTTGCTGATACCAAAATTCCAAAAATGTAATAAGATTTTTTTCTATCAGCTCTAGTATTTGAGATAACTGAGATTGACCTTCTTTGTAGGGCAATTCTTATGCACAAGCTTATAGTTAGGTGCCATCAATGGCATTTTGACTGTAATTTGCATTCATATTGTAAGTAATTACTGTGCATTTATTGCCTTGATATAAAACTCCAAAAACATGTATTAAAACTTTATCACTAGCATTTTTTATCCGTAGTCAACACACAAAATGTTTCTTTTTGAGGACTTTCATGAATGTGATATGCCCAGGCAGTCATGCTTGAAGGTTCCACAGTAATCTGCCATCATGTGGTCATCCCAAAGTCACTGGTATCTCTCTTCCATTGTTTTATATCTTGGTGAAATCTTTCAGCTTGCTCCTCGCTAAAGTCACCCAGTTTCTCTGGAAAGAAATGCAAATGGTTATGTAAGTAGTGCAATTGTATGCTCATGTTGCATCTAAGCTTACAAAAACTCAACAGCATGTTTTCAACTAATTCAGAATCATTGTCTGCTTCAAAGTTACCCAGAAAGTTTTGCACAACTAAAACAAATGATGACCAGGCTGTGGATTCAATAAATGTGGATCGTTTATTAACTTTCTAATTTGAGGTCCATCAAAAATTCCAGCTTTAAGTTTGTCTTTGCTAAATTCCGAAAACTTACTGCATCGAGTAATTAAAACAGGTCCCATCTTTGTTCAGTGCCTTAACAAATTGCTTTATCAAGCCAAGCTTCATATGTAATTGTGGCAGTAGAACTCTTTTTCGATCAATGAGAAGCTTATTAACACTATTCCCCCCCCCCCCCCGACTCTAAATTCATCCCTCAACGGCTACTATTCCTTTGTCCAGTTCGTGTCTTTTGACCTCCTATCCCACAAACATATAAAGCATTGACATTTGGTGAATCCCCTTTGCTGGCCAAGCTTGAAGTTCATCATTTTAAGATCTACACAAACCATCCAGTTATGTTCTAAATACTTCATTTTTCCCCTCCAGAACAGTGCTTATTGTAGAATACTCCTCCTTCATCGTAGTAGAATGAGCAATTGAAATTGAGTCATATTTGTTACATTGTGTAAGAGAACACTTTTCAAACTTCGTTTAGATTTGTCAATGAAAAGTCGCCACTCATCTGGTGTGTATCTTACAAATACAGCCATAATATTAATGAAATACAAAAAGTCTGTATCTCAAAAACTAGAGCGGCTACAGACAAATAAATGTGATACTTTGATTTAGCAAGCTTTAATTATGCAAAATTAGGTGTAAAATGTTTGGCGCCAAATTATTTTTCCCCGTAGATTTGTGTAATGTTATTGGCACAGTGGTCATCTGGCTAAGTGAGGAACAGACTGGTCACCCATTCCTCCGTGTACTCTGGCCTACAAAATGTTATGGCCCTAGAATACCTCAGACCCATAGCAGTTTCCTGCTTTGGGACACATTTTTAAAGCTTGTTTAAAATAAAATTGTGACAGAAATGTGGATGATGATCTCCCAGACAGCTATATATGAACGGTCTGCGTGCCAGGAACTGTTCTGAGATGTAGAGCTGGCTGGTAGGATGTTGACGTCATCACCCATCGAGTGTCGACTGTCCTATACAAATATAGTGCTAGCACCATATACCCAATTAGCTTCGGGGGTCCTTTAAATGTTTTGCGTATCCTTTACAGGACATCGCTGTCAATACCAGCATCTTTCAGCTGTCTGTTGATCTCTTGGCAAGATTACGCTCAGTAGTTTGCCATTGCTTTCTGAGCGGCCGGCTCAGTTATCCCGCAAGTCACCAGCGGGGGTCGAACCGCTGCCAGTTCTCGCCCGCTTACGAGACTCTGCGTGATAAACGGGATTACGGAGAAAGTGTTATAACCCCCTCGGCCAGAGAGACCGGTTTGGGGGTCCTTTACTTGTACGTTTTATTACGTTCGCCACTTGAAGTAGCTCAAAGACAAACATGTTGTTACATGTTTTCTGTCTGTCCTTTAAAATCCGATACGTTTCTTCATTTTGGTCTTCTTTTCAACAGTGGATATAATTTGTTCAGACATGCTTTTCCGTTTTTATTTTTTAATGTCTCACTTTTATCTTTCTCTGTGTGTTTTCCTCGTACCACCCCCCCCCCCCCTCCCTTTCCGCCCCGCCCTTTTTCTCCTAATCAGTTTTGTTTACTTTAACAACTAATCCGTTTTATTTTATCTCCATATTCTCTAAATTACGAACATGTATGCATTCCTGTAATCTTATTGATAGGCTACACGTAACTGAATTCTTTTATTGTATATTTCTTTCAACAAGCTGCACTCTTGTCCTTGTGTTTGTAATTTGAAGCCCATGCCTATGTTTCTCCTTCCTTGTGGTTACTTCGTTTTTGTAAAGGGTACATTTATATCTTCCGCGTATTTTGTTTCATATGTTGTTTTATTAACCTTAAGGCTGAAAAAATGTATTTAACTAATTTCGTTGCAGCAACGAGGAGAAGATAGGATATTTACGACAGCAATGGCAGCCAATGCCTTATTGTCCACTTGGACCACATTTAATGAAACATCCAGAAAATCAAGCTGGAAAGAAGGTATAAACAATATAAAATGACACAAAGTACTGTGCAAAAATGACACACAGAAAGAAGGTAAATAGCATCATCATCATTGCCACCTCATCCCATGACCCTAAACGTCGGTCGTAGCTGTCATAACTGAAGCTTCATTAATCGTTGCTCTTTGTCCTCAGTAACATACACAAGTGTGGAAATATTACATCCTATTCACTTTTTAATGATCTCTAACCAGGATTTTCTCTGCCTTCCTCTTGTCTGGTTTTACCCAGTTGTTCTCCGGAGGATTACATTTGAGAAGGTGACATGGTGTGACATGCCAAATCCAGGTCACTACCGGATTTTCATCGGTAACATGCATACATATTTATGGATGTGTTCTGATATTCTATTCTGTAACTGTCGTTCCGCTCTGCATTTTTAAAAAGACTGGCATTTAAGTTTAAATGTATAAATATAATGTACTTTCGACAGGCGGGCAGTTAGAGCATTGCTTTGCTGATCCGGCAGCTATTGCAGCTTGCCTTGTTGCAGATGTATTGGTGTTACCTTTCCTCTGGAGTAAACTATGCAGGCCGAGAGAGGGATCATGCTGCATGGGCAACACAGGTCTCTACAATTCAACATACGCTTTGTGTTATGGAGAAGTATGACTCCATCCTTGGTCTTAACCGATCTCGGAATCAAAACGAGAGGTGACAGTTACAGATTATATGTCCTTGTCAATGTGCGTAGGCAAAGGGCGCCACGGGTTGCCTCTGATGGTGGGAGACACCTACATGTGTCACTTATAAGCTACAGCCCACCTCAAGCTGGGCATCCCCCGACCAATTGGGTGCCGATCCGCCTCAGCCTGCCTGCTTCAATGGTTGCTTGGGGCTAGGACAAAATATGAATTGCAGCCTGTAAAACCAATGCACCGGGCACTAAAAGGAATAATAGAAGCCTAACGCTACGGCTTGCAACCTGGAACATAGAACCATGTGTCTGGGATTTCCACTGATCTGATTAATATTGAAGATGTGAGAAAAACGGTTGTGATTGATGCCGAACTCAATCGTCATAACACTGATATTGTTGTCCCGCAGGAGACTCGCTTAGCTGAGGAAGGGTCACTCAGGGGAAACTATTACACCTTATTGGAAGGGTAGAGGTCAAGGAGAAAACAATGCAACATGGTGTGGGCTTTGCAGTGAAGAATTCACTACTGTAAATGATTGAAATTCCAGCTGGAGGTAATGAAAGGCAATTATCCTTGCGCTTGGCAAGCTCTTGTGATTTTGCCACCATTATCACTGCATATTCACCAACACTCACTTCCTCAGATGATGTAAAAGATTCATTTTATGAGGCGTTAGACTCTGTGATCAAGGTAGTTCCAAATTCAGACTACATTTAACTACTCGGTGATTTCAATGCTCGTGTGGGCAAGGACTCGAGTTCATGGCCAGTGTGCCTTGCAAATTACAACATCGGTCGCATGAATGAAAATGGGCAAAGGCTGCCTATGACCTATGTTTTACATACTTCGCTTTTAAAACAAAAGAGCGGCATAAGGTCACATGGAAGCATCCAAGATCCGGCCATTGGCATCAGCCGGTCTTCATCATCCCACGGAGACAACAACTGAACCAAACATCATTAACTTGAAGTTACCACAGTGTTGATTGTATAATACGAATCTTATCATTCTTTGGTTGTTGCAAAGGTTAGACTTAGACCAAAGATAATCTACACTGTTAAACACAAATCTATCACCAGGATCAATATTCTCAACACCAAAGATCCTGATAAGTGTTTTGAGCTCCAAAAGCAACTAGAAGACGCTCTCATTGATACATCAGAAAATTGTACAGCAAGTGAAAAGTGGTTTACTTAAGAAATCGCTTGATAAAACAGAGGTAGGGGTTTATGGCACTGTGGTTCATAAGAGGCAGGACTGGTCTGCAGCAAGCAGCCAAACACTGCAGCCCTTGATTGATAAATAGAAGATATCTCTTTTAAGAAATAAGGAAAGGACAACTCTAAACACTCACATTGAGCTGAAACAAGCTAGAATGGATGTGCAAAAGGCTGCCAAACAGTATGTAAACGACTAGTGGATAAAGTTATGTGAGTGCATTCAAAATGCAAGTGATAAGGGAAACATCAGAGGCATGTATGAAGAGATAAAGAAGGCCTGCGGTCCAATGTTTAAAAAAAACGTGCACTACTATAAACCTTGACTGGAGAAATCATCACAGATAAGAAACAGCAGATGGATAGATGGGTCGAGCACTATTTGGAGCTTTACTCAAGCGAGACTAAACTATCGGATGATGCTCTCAACGCCATAGAGGCCCCGCCAACGCTTGGCCGCCTGGACACACTTCCCACCATAACAGAAGTTAAATATGATATTAATGAACTTGCTTCTGGCAAGGCTCCAGATACGGATGGGATTCCAGTAGATGTTATAAGGAGTGGGTAAGACACACTCACTCTCCAGATCCACCAGCTAATAAAGCAATAAAATAAAACATGCTGGTAAAAAGGACAAGTCCAACAGGATTTCACAGATTCAGCCATCTTAACACTGTACACAAGCAATAGGGATCGGAATGACTGTAAGAACTAAAGAGGTATCTCAATTCTGTGTATTATTGGGAAAAATATTTGCAGATTTCAAGTCCTGGGAGATCAAGCCTACCCCGAATCACAGTGTGGCTTTCGACGGAACCGGTCTGCCATTGATATGATATTTTCATTGCAACAAATGCAAGAAAAATGCCCATCCATCCATCCATCATGTGCCATGCTGGTAAGCGTGGGCGGTCATGTTCTGCCATCTCACTCGATCACCAGAGTCGTGGATCAGCTCCGTGTTTCTGTCTCGACCATGCCACAAGGCCAAGCCATCCAGGTACTTGCTTCTAGTTCTTCCCCTTGGTCTGTTCCCGTCGATCTTACCAGTAGTCACCAAGTTCTCCAAATAATTTCTTCTCATAAAATGCCTAAAAAATCGTGACTGTTTACGTCTAATGTCTCTAATCAGTTTACGATCTTAATTTGTTTCTTGAAAGACTTGTTCATTGGTCTTTCTGGCTGTCCATGGTACTCTTTGCATTTTCCTCAGAAACCACATTTCTACAGCCATCAGATGTTTTTCAGCCTGACTGCTCATTGTCCAAGCTTCACATCCATATAAAAGTACAGGTTCTATGTAGCATCGCAAAGCTCTTTTTCTCGTTTCAATTGACATCTTTTTATTGGTCAGTATGTTTTTCATATTGCTAAAGCCTACTTTTGCCATGGCGATTCTTGTTCTAATCTCTTCAAGGCATCTCCCATCAGATGTTATTACTGTTCCGAGATAATTGTACCTATTCACTTGTTGAAGAATATTCCTATTTACTGAAAAATGCCGTGAACAGAATTAACCACTGTTTATTGCCGTTATCGATCTTATGTCCATTGAGACATCATTCCACATATACGTGAAGTGTATGATCACGTTTGATGGTACATCTTCAGAAGAGTTTGAAATCAAGAGTGGAGTTTAGCACGGTTGTGGACTTGCTCCAACCCTCTTTGGAATATACTTTTCATTTCTATTGAAATATGTCTTTCGTGATCAGGATGGTGGTATATACATTCACTCACGCTCAAATGGCGGCCTCTACATTGGTCAGAGATAGAAGGCCAAGACCAAAATCAAGAGGGTACTTTCATAGAGTTGCTGTTTGTAGATGATGCTGTAATTACGACCTACTATGAGGAAGAATTACAACGTCGACAATCTGCATTCTCCAATGCTTGTTCTGAATTTGGTTTAACAATTAGCAGAAAGATGACACATGTTATGTCACAAGGTGCACATGGCGTACCATCAATCATTATAGACGACGCCAAATTGTGGATAGTAGACCGTTTTACATATCTAGGATCAGAATCAAACAGTAAATTATCCCTAGATTAGGAAATCAACATTAGGATTGGTAATTGGCAGCAAGAACAATGAACAGTTGAACAAAAAAGAGGCTGGGAGAACGGGAAGCTTACTGTAAAGACCAAAGCCCTGGTTTATCACGTCTGTGTGTCTGTGTCCTTAGTACTCTTCTTTATGGCAGTGAAGCCTGGTCAACTTAATCACACCAAGAGAAACGTTTAAGCAGCTTTCACATGTGGTGTCTGCGAAGAATACTTGGTATTAAATGGCAAGATAAAATCACACATACTCAAGTATTGGAAAGATCAGGTTGTATGGCGGTTTGTTCCATGCTCAGTATTCGTAGACTTAGATGGATAGGACACACTAGGAGGATGGATGATGGTAGAATACCAAAGGACATCTTTTGTGGTGAATTACAGAAGGGTAGGAGATCTCAGGGTCGGCCTCTACTACGATACAAAGATGTGTGTAAGCGGGACATGATTAATACAAGAATTGATATTGCACCTTGGGAGCAAGTCGTCGCTGATCGTATTGCATGGAGGGCAAAATCAGAAATGTAATAAAGACAAAGGAGAAAATGATTGCAGATAGGACTCACACTGAACGTGTGAGACGAATGATGGTGCGTGATGGTGGAAATGACCATGATTTCACATGCAACCATTGCGGACGACCATTTTACAGCACGAATTGGTCTGATTAGTCACATTCGCTACCGCCATGGGCTTGAGCTATTATGCCATTTTGAAGCACAGTGTAACAAACTATCGTCTGTCAAGACGGCAAGGTGCCAATATGAAGTGCCAGTGAGTGAGTATAAATGCACACACAAACACACACACACACACACACACACACACACACACAAACACAGACACATTATTTTGAATTAGAATGAAGTTAGAGCCGCGACTAACTGACTAACTAACTACATTTATTAATGCTGGAATTATATTACTCTGCAATCTACTGTCAGGAATTAGAGAAGATATTCTAGTTCTCTGCGATAGATCCTGATTCTTCTGATTTCTATATATGTTCTTTTCCTGAGACTGGGGACATTGATGGTTTTCTCCTTCTTTTTGTCGTTCTTTTTCTTCTCTGGCTCAAGTGCAGTCAGTGTTGTACATATTTACTTGGTGTTTCTTAACGATGGAAGAAGCTGTGAGCATTAGTCCTCTGCTTTCTTTAAAGCTTTAAGCTTTAAAGCTTTTTTTCTTTCTTTCTATGTTTCTTTCCCTTCCTCCCCGTATTGTCACATTAAGTAAATCTACCAATCAGAAGAAACCAGCATAGCACACCACTTATTAGAATGTGCGCTTGATGGTAGACAAAGAGGCTTTCATTGTACTTTTCAGCACACAGCCAACAGTTGTTAACATTTGCAGAGGTGTCTGTTATATATTCGGGTAGTCTACAGTTACGCAATCAAAATGACATGACAGTTACTTTATAACTACCTTGATGAAACTATAACATATGGCGTGTTTTTTTTAATGTTTTTTTATTTCAGCCACTACAATGATTTATTTTACTTTGCTTTATTACATGTTGAATCTGTTCTGTAGTATGTACGTGTCTAGTGCAACGATTTATGCCTGTGTTCATTATTCTTCCTTTTCACAACGGAAAAGCATTGTTTTGAACTGTCATAATCTTAACAGGGACAACACTTTCATGAATACTGACAAAATTGTTATTTGCTAAAGTAACGGAAGCCCACTTACATGCCATTCATTAGATATTTGAGGTATGGTCATGACCAACGGCGTATTGGGTCTAGAAATATTGGTTGCCATGACTAAAGGGACATTAACAGTGTTAACATATTTCCAAATGTTGAGAGGGACCCACTGAATCACATGCCATCGGGCAAACAGACATTCTTGCGAGCCTTCCAATGGTCAAGGCCCAGCATTATCATTCAGTGACTTTCATGTTTTCCTCCAAAGCACTCTTTAGAAATGTCTCTCAGTTATAAATCAGACGTGCTGCTGTATCCGTCATATGTAAAGTATCTATTAGATCTTGAATACATATACCGTTGTGATCCTCATCGTCTCCGCTTCGCCAGTAACTGTCTTCCATAGTTATCTTTCCCAGACATTCGTGCATTATTCCGGCCTACAGTATTTCATAGTAGAGTCTATGGGAATACCGATACACGAAGCCCATAATCGGGCACTCTCCCGCTGTTTATACTTCACCTCGACACCGCAAGGTACAAGAGGAACAAGATGAGATGAGATAAGATGAGATCATTATTTCATTTTCATCGAAGTATTTGCCTTGCTAATCAGTCTTCTTCAGTACTGTGTTCTTGTTGGTTAGATCTATTTGTTTTGTTACAGTACTCTTGGCATCGCGTTGGTGTAAGGGTTATGACGTAACGCTGACAACGATATGAGCACGCACAGACCAGGGTTCGATGCCAGCTCTCGTTGTTCGCCACGGAAGGGAAAGCCTAACCACCCATCATGTCATGCAGTCAGGCCAAGACAAATGAGGTGGTCACATACCCATGACAGCTTCCGGGTATGATACTCTTTCCGGCGATACACTGCTTGTGAGGGTGTAGCTAAACGGGTACTTCATCTTGTCGAAGGGTGTGGTGTAAGCTAGCCTAAGGCAGGGGGTGCCTTGCTTCTTGCATACCCATTATCCTGCCAGCTCATTAAAGTATGGTACAATGCCCATATCGCTGATGGCTCAGTGCCACATAGATAATGTAATCGCCATTACGCTGACAGACTTTACTTTCATTGAAGACTGCGATATCCATTCTCAAAGTTGGCTCCATCCCTGACAGTAAAGGTCAGAAAGTGACAACTCTATAACTGATTTGAAAGCAAACTTAGGGCTTCTGTGTTGATAAGCATATGTACTAACTACTACACCGCCATAGTACCAAACTGTCTTTCAGACAACACTGAATTTTGCAGATGTACCTCCACAAGTGAAACGGGTTGTTTCTGGAAGCATACAGTGGCTAACTAAATACACATTCAGTGGTAGATATAAACCTTGGAATTCTTTCTTCACTACATCAACCAAAGGAGAAACAGTAAGTATAGATCTGTCAATTAAGTATCATGTATACAGTAAAGTTTGTCTGATATTTTTCTCCCCACTTTCTGTCTTACATTCCTGGCTGTATATTTGTATGCTGCTGTTTTGTCCGCTTCTTTACGTTATCTTCCCACTTGTATCTTTGTCTACTTCCACATGTATATGGCATCAATGAAATGTCCTTATTTCTTGTTCGTCGTTCACATTTGTGAACCGTATAGTATTGTAGAGAAATGGCGTCCAGGAAAAGAAAATGATCGGTTTCTGCATTGAAGTATTATTGTACCGAGAGGAGAACTTTTGGACTATTGTAGCAGATGCTGTACTGAGATGAGAACCTCTAGACCAGGGGTGGCCAACCTTTTCAGCAGGCGGGCCAAATTTCAGAAATATTTTCTGCCGGGCCACGCACCTAATTTTTTTGGGGGGTTAATTAAAGTAAACAAGCAAGTGTGCTACAGCCTCGACCAGATCATCGCTTCCCACTTCTCGGGCCGCAACATGACGTCCGGCGGGCCGCATGCGGCCCGCGGGCCTCGTGTTGGCCACCCCTGTTCTAGACTATGCAGCTGATGCTGTACTGAGAGGATAACTTTCGGCTTTTGCAGCTGATGCTGTACTGAAAGGGGAACTGTTGGGCTATTACAGCAGATTCTCTACTGAGAGGTGAATTTTGGACTATTGCAGCAAACGCTGTACTGAGAGGAGAACCTTTACTGGACTATTAGTGATGATGCTGTAATGCTAGGAGAACTACTGGGCTAATGACGTTCATGATGTATTACTATAAGAACTCATCATCATTATCATCAAGTGCCCTGCCAGCTGGCGTGGGCGTTCATGGCTCTCCACAGATCTCGGTCTTTGGTATTCTGGATCAACTCTGCTGATGATATTCCTACATGCCACCGTCTCAATCCACCCAGCATCATTTCTCTTGGTCTGCCTCTGCCTCTCTTCCAGTTGTCACGATGTTGTTCTCCAATGCCTCTCTTCTTATCACATGACCGAATAAAGCTGTTTGTCTCTTTCTTATTGTCGCATCTAATGTTCTAGTTTCATTAGCCTATTTCAGGCAATCGTTGTTAGTTACTCTGGCAGTCCAAGAAATTCGCAACATTCGTCTCAAGAACCACATCTCTGTTGCTTCTAATTTCTTCTTAATTTGTTCATTTACATTCTAAGACTCACTGCCATACAGCAACACTGGTTCTATAGAGCATTTCAGCACTCTCTTTCTTACATATAGTGAGAACTACTGAACTATTAGTGTTGATGTTGTATTTCTATGAAAACTATTGTACTTTCAGTGTTGATGGTGTATTGCTAGGAGAACTGCTAGATTATTAGTATTGATACTGTATTCAGAAGTGAACTATCATACTATTAGTGGGGAGCCGTGCCTGAGAAGGTTCGGTATAGATGCGAGGCTAGTCGACATTATATGGCTGAAATCTTGTCGAAGTACCATATGTATCTACTGTAATCCAGCGGCATTTGGAAATCGTAAATAGTAAGCCTCAAGACTACTACTGTCCTGGGAAAAATGTTAGAAAGGAAAACCTACCCACGGGTAAATAGAACCCGTGACGTTGGATGGAATCCGTCTAGAGGAAGCAGACGTGAAACAAATGCATGCCGAAGTCGGACACACTGACTTTTAAAGTGCATAACTAGCCATGAGGTAGTTCCCTCGAAAGACGAATAAAGAAAACGAGGACTCTACCTTTTATTTTAATTTAATTATTTTAACACATACAATGTTTTCACTGTTAAAACACTGCATTGAGGCTATTGAAGTCTAGATATACAGAAGAACAATGGATTATATTTAATAGAAACAATAACAAAACAATTTAGAAGTCACAGACAGGCGGAGAATTTAATAATCGTTGATGGGAGAAGTTTTGAAAACACAAAGAAAGTCGAATATGTTGTTCACGTTAACGACGTGACACTCTTAATCTAGATCTAGGGGGCCGGCTTCCTGGCTTAGAGGTTACGAATTTTCTCCGTAATCTCGTATACTCTCGTGGTTAACGTGATGACGGTAAGAATCAGCAGTGGTTCCAATCGCATCGGTATCCTACGGGGTATGTGAGCCGGCCGCTCAGAAAGCAATGACAAACTACTGGGCGTAATCTTGCCAAGAGATCAACATACAGCTGAAAGATGCTGGTGTTGACAGCGATGTCCTGTAAAGGATATGCAAAAAAAAAAAAAAAAAAAAAAGATCTAGGGGAAAGAGAAAGGCAGATTAACACGACCTAAACTTGGACAGTCAGCATAATGCCAGAATGTTCTGCCAAAACAAAAATCCTAGCTACGGAGATCCAAGAGAAGAGTAAAAAACGATGATGCTGGACTGTGCACACACAGAGAAAACCTGATGACAATAGAACTAGACACTCTCTTGCCTGGAACCCACAAGAAAAACGAAATGGCCTGAAATCTAAACACATACACGGAAAAGAGAATTACAGACAGTGATGAATAACATTGGGAAGACATGGAACGAGTTGCAGGAGAGAGCCCAAAATAGGACTGCTAGATGTGATTTGGTTGATTACACCTGCCTCAAAGAAGGAGGGGAGGGAGGGGGGGGGATAAAGAATAAAATGAGAAGAAGCTACTGAGATTCATTGCAGTCAACATGCGGTACTTGATTGACTGAATGATGTTATTATATAAAAGAATCATGTAAATATTGATACTTTATTTTGCCCATTATTGTATTTAAGTGGCCTGATACTGACTGCACCACCGACCGAGTGCCGATCGGTCAATCAAATTATTGGTTTAACACCATTTGCCTGAAGCGTCTTGAGGCATTTAAAAGTGCCATTTACTACTTATTGTTTTATACTTCAGTTGAAAATACTGGTACAAAACGGTACGGAAAGAAAGGGTTTATAGCTGCCGAGATGTTCATCCGAATCAACACACAAAATATACTGAGAGCTCGGAGGATAGAAAAAACACACACACACACAGTAACGATCTATGTCTACCCGACTTGTTTCTCCTCCATATTATATGTTTTCATTCGGATTCCTAAAACTCTCACAGAATGGCCACAGGGATTGTGGGGAGGGGATGGGGGAATTGATGGTGAACTAATTCACTCGTGCAATTAGTTTCTTGTGCATGATCCTTGGAAACACCTGTAAGTAGCAGCCCATAGAATATTATGAACTAGAAAGATCCCTGTCAATAAGATAAGAAACAATATTGAATTCATCTGTAGCGACATATTATTTTGAATTGCTTAAAATAAAAGTTTTTATCTATTGCAGACTAATTATAGGCAACACACACAAAGTTACAGAGGTTCAAATATTAACTAAAAATATTAAATTAGAGCTTTGTGCACTGATGAATTAGAAATAGATAACCGACAAATTCAGCATAGGGATAGTGAACAGCATTGGTACATTATCTGATCTAGACATTCTATATCAAGCTGTTAAATGATCAATAGCAAATATCGAAGGACTCCATCAAACAGGCTGTAGAAAAGAACAAACTATCTTAAATCATAAGAAGATATGCTATAGAAAACTGATTCCTGAAGAAAGTGAATGTAAAAAAGAGGAAGCAACAAAAATAGTCACGAAAACTATGAAAGTTGGTGAGGAAACTGGCAACACAACCTCATTATTTTGTGGCTCTGAAATATGTCACGGTCCAACACTTCACACCCAAACAGCAATATCTGTTATGGGTTTACCATTACCTGTACAAACTGATGCAATTAGTAATGATAATCAAATGTTTTCCTTTCCTAGACCGTCATCAACCAATACCCGGCCAATCTATTTCAAGATGTCAATGGCACTGTGCTACCTTGGTCACAGAGCTACAATAGCATGACAGACACCCTTGCTGTCAAAGGCTACATCCCACCAACAGAATATGCTGCAATGTTGAAGGGCAAGAAGTCTTCTATGGTCTTCAATGGTTATAACACTCCCGGTAGTTTCTTTCCCGTTTGGAGTTCAGAGACATTCACCTATTCTGTAACACTGTTGGCTTTGTCTAGATATAACGGACTTGACGGCGGCAGCCCAAACGTGACACACAGTAAAGCTGATGGAGAAGGTCTAGAGAGAATATCTCACAGGGCATAGCATCGTGCCATGGAGAAACAACCGAATAAGAAATAATTGGCATAACACGATTATTCAGACTAATGGTACAAAGACGATGAACAAAGCCAAGATTGAAGAAGACAGTTATACAAGCTCTCATAACTTATCCATTCTTCAACGTGGAATTTTGCTCCACGATTACATAACTTTCTCACTTACATACTTTTTCATATACAATTCTGAGAATATATACATGTAGCATGGCAGACGTATCAAATCAAACAAACATTTTAGCTAATTTTGTTTTATTTTACAACTCGAACTATGCAGTACAATATTTGAACTGATTCAAAATTTGCCCCATATCTTCCAAACTACAGATTGAGTGGCTACAGTAGTTGAAGGTCTACAATACCAAATTAAGTATTCCATTCCAGTATTTATTTGTCACCTCTGTTAATCTGGGGGTTGACATGTAATGAAATGTTCAGTTGTAAGCCCATATGAAGCAGGCAACCTTATTACAAACCTATCTGTAGTTATTAAAGTACCCAGATACTGACTTGTTTTTTGATTTGTTCAATTCTCTTTGATGTGGCATGTGGGTTTACAATGTTTCTTTGTAACATCAGTCTGACATTACTTCTATGTTTCTGTTATCCAAACTAAGTCCTTTGTTTTGACTTTCTGTTGCCATTATATTTATAATTTCGTGTATCTTCTTCTTCTTCTTCTTCTTCTTCTTCTTCTTCTTCTTCTTCTTCTTCTTCTTCTTCTTCTTCTTCTTCTTCTTCTTCTTCTTCTTCTTCTTCTTCTTCTTCTTCTTCTTCTTCTTCTTCTTCTTCTTCTTCTTCTTCTTCTTGACGAAGACCCTGGCAAGACTGATTCTGTCTCGCCCTCTCTCCTCCGTGTACCACACAACTCCTGTCACGTGATACGCAATTCTCGGAGTCACATCCCTTTGTCCCTCATCATCATCTGTTGCTCACCGACTTCTCTCAACTTAATCGTGTGTTCTTTGTTCATAGTGATCATGTGAACGGTTCTCACTATGCCAATTCTTCTTCTCTTGTAAACATGTTCTTACTCTATCAGTTTACCTCTGTCTACCTCATATCGGTACATGGCACCTATCATCGTTAACAGCATCAACATGGAATGATGTGTTAGAAGGTGAAACAAAACCTGAGTTTGAGTTTAGTCATCGAAGGTTTCAAGTGAACCCTTTGTATCAGCTCAAAACACCCATGGATTTTCTCAAAGTGTTTTTTGTTGATAACATAGTGGAATGTTTATTCCAAAACATAAATGGATATGCAGAAAATATTTTGACCCAGAACACTCCTAAAAGGGAATATTCTCGTCTGCTGTCCTGGACCCAACTCACGAAGTATGAATTGATGAAGTTTACGTCTGTCATTATTTCCATGGGACTTAATCCAAGACCATGTATCAAAGACAACTGGAGTACAACTGCACATTTCTATACACCTTCGTATGTTACTATGTTTTCCAGGAATCGATTTGAATCAATTTATCATACAATGCTTCACGTATGTGAAGCAGACGCAGAGGGTGCAACTAAAATTGAAACTCTTGTTGACATTATTCTGAAGAAATTCCAGGCAGCATTTTACCCATTTGAAAATGTGTCCATTGATGAAATGATTATTGGGTGGTAGGTCAGATTTCAGCACAAACAATACAATGCAACAAAGCCTCACAAGTACCACATCAAAGCATTAGGCCGGTGTGATTCCGTGACTGGCTATGCTGTGAATTTACAAATTTACTATGGAAGAAACACTGCATACAATCCAGATTTAGATCTCACATGTGCTCATGCAGCTCTCTCTCTCTCTCTCTCTCTCTCTCTCTCTCTCTCTCTCTCTCTCTCTCTCTCTCTCTCTCTCTCCATGTCGCCATGAGTATATAATAGATATGTTTAGGCTGATCGGCACTCCATGGATGAATTGTGGCGCTACAGGTTATGGTATGGGTGGAGGATGTGTGCGTGTGGGTGGGGAGATGTGTAAAGGTGGAAGGATGTGTGGGTGGGTGATGGATGGGTGGATGCATGCATGTGTGCCTGGGTTTGTGTGTGGGTGGGTTGGGGGATGTGTGTGGAGGGATGTGTGGTGGGTGGGAGATGTGTGTGTGTGTGTGTGTGGGTGTGGAGATGGTGTATGTGGGGGTGTGTGTGGGATGTGTGGATTGGGAGATGGTTGGATGGATGGGGTTATGTATGTGCCTGTGGGTATGTGTGTGGTTGGCTGGGGGATTTGTGTGTGGGGGACACGCGGATGGATAGGGGATGGGTGGGTAGGTGGGTGGGTGGGTGGGTGGGGGATTTGTCTCATAACATGGTAACATGCATTGTTTATGTTTACAACATTCATTTGACAATGTTATTTTTTTCCTATGTGAATGCACTATGCACTGATGAACGAAAGATGAGTGATTGGAAGGGCCGAATGTAAGACGGGCCTGCGTGCCCAATTTTTTACCCTTTGAAAATAAAGTTTGTTCGTTCGTTCGATCGTTCTCTCTCTCTCTCTCTCTCTCTCTCTCTCTCTCTCTCTCTCTCTCTCTCTCTCTCTCTCTCTCTCTCTCTCTCTCTCGCAGGACCACACATATCTGTTTGCATGTTATATTGCCATATCTTGCTACAGCCGTTATTTCTCTTATCGGTTATAGGTATGTGGTCTATACGATTGTGAAAACTATTTCATGGTTTTTTTTTAACGCATCCAAGGGGTGTCAAGATTATGTTTAAAACGGGCGTCTATCACATTATACGGCTTTGATTATTCAGCAGTAGTATTGCAAGTTGTTTTGCCATATTATTTGAAGGGCAGCAACTCTGAGTATATTTCTCTATGGAACATGTGACGTCATAAGGGAGAAAGCCAAAAACAGCACATCAAAGAGTGACAACTCGTGGGCAATGAACAGACAACTCGGTTTTTCTAAGGGGCGCTAACTTGTTGGCAAAGGGCAACACAACTCGGTTTTTCGGCGGGCTTAAAATGTTATTGAAAATTATTGTTTAATTGAAATTTAAAGATGGCGGTTCCCTGTTATGGGTTGAGGTGGAAAAGGGTGTGCGCGGGTGTGTACGTCCGCGTGTACGAGCGCGTGAGTATGGGTCCACTCCTCCAAGGCCTCGGACCCGCCAAGGAGGGGCTTAAACCCAGTCGGTTTAAACATGCGACGTTGTTAGGTAGGTGTTTATTATTAACAATGGATCCTCGGTGGAAACACCCATTTTCTGCGCTGATTGCGGGTCCATCGGTCAGTGGAATATCCGTCTGTGTACAGCAGTTCCTGATCCATCTACAAGATATGATCGTCCCGATCCCAGTGGAGGTTATATGTGCTATAGACGCCGGCTAGTGGCGATAGATGATCTAATGTCCGAGATAGATGAAAGTCACTAAATTATTTACTAAGGGTAGTCATCATTGCAACCTCGGCGTTATGTATATAGTACAGAACCTATCTGACAAGGATAAAGATAAAGAACAATCAGTTTGAATTCTCACTACCTAGTAGATTTTAAAAAAAAAAAACGAAACGGGTCGCAGTTTACCAATCTGGCCAAACAGATGTACCTAGGCTGTATGTCGTATGTCCAAGGGAGTTTTAAGGATTTAACAGCGGCTCCACATGGGTAATTATTATTTGATCTTGACAGGAAACACCGGAGCAGCGCCACTTACGAACCCATAAATTTTCCGACCATCATCAAGTCCTCTATATCCCCAATAACACGTCCAACCGGATGAAACAACACAGTGACATGCAGCGTTTCTTGGCCGAGGTGAAGCAAGCCGCCTTGAAGGCCGTTATTAAAACAGCTACCCCAGACCTCGCCCAAACAGTTTGCGAATGTTGTCACAACGTGTTAACAGATAACGTTTCCCTGACACCCGGTCAGAAGAGACGTATTCGGCGGCACAAAAACAGTCTGAGAGCGCTCACGCATAAGAAACTGTCTATCAGGAAATGGAAAGAAATCTTGCAACAAGGTGGATTTATAACGCCTAACAAGGCCCCATACTCAAGGTGCTGAAATGTGTCGTGGGTTTGTAAAGGCCAAGAAAATGAATATGATCGATCACCGGCTGCTAGAAAATCAAAAACCCTATATATCATCCAAAACACTAAATGAAAAGACCACGTGATCTGGATCACACAATGCAACAAGTCCTGGAAAGTGAAGATTAAGCATTGCAGTGGTATCTGAATCGACTCGATTGATACAGACACAAATCCCTAGGAATAATGGGTATCAAAGAACCACCTCCAGCAGTACAAATCCCCGAAGTCCACCAAACACCCACACTTCCTCCTATTTCATCAGAATCTTATGGTGTTCCGTTTTATTATGTATTCTATTTGTGTAGGTAAATTGCTGATGTCTGGACAATATGTCACAGGATCAAATCTGTTCTTTACCTCATATTCAGCATAATGGCGGCTAGCCGATCGCTGGACTAACTTGGTTGCCATATGTAGTAATGTGTGGCTGCTGGATTTCTAGTGGTGACCGTCGCTTCATCGACGATGAACTGTATTTTTCGTGGCGGTCTTTTGTATTGACATTCTGGCAGCGGTTTTATGCATAGTCATCATCATCATCAAGTGCCCTGCCAGCTGGCGTAGGCGTTCATGGCTCTCCACAGAAGAAGATAGGATATTTACCACAGCAATGGCAGCCAATTCATTATTGTCCACTTGGACCACATTTAATGAAACATCCAGAAAATCAAGCTGCAAAGAAGGTATAAACAATATACAATGACACAAAGTCATCATCATCAAGTGCCCTGCCAGCTGGCGTAAGCGTTCATGGCTCTCCACAGATCTCGGTCTTTGGTTTTCTGGATCAACTCTGCTGCTGATATTCCTCCTTGCCACCGTCTCAATCCATCCAGCATCATTTCTCTTGGTCTGCCTCTGCCTCTCTTCCCCTGGATCTTTCCAGTTGTCACGATGTTCTCCAATGCCTTTCTTCTCATTACAAGACCAACGAAAGCTGTTTGTCTCTTTATTATTGTTGTATATAGTGTTCTATGGCTCTGAAACCTGGAGTACAACGAAAGGAGACGAAGCCTTGTTACAAACCTTTGAGAACAAAATTTTAAGACGCATCTTTGGACCCATTAGGGATACACAAAGTGGAGAGTGGAAAAGAAGAAGTAACAAAGACATTTATGATCTGTTTAGGTCCCCGCTAATCACTGGTATCATGAAGGCTAATAGAATACAATGGCTGGGGCATATAGAAAGAATGGAAGATAATAGGGAAACAAAACTCACTTACACTGAGGAAATAAATGACCGTAGACCCCGAGGTAGACCAAGAAGACGGTGGAGAGATAATACATGTACAGACCTACAAGCACTTGGAATCAACGACTGGCAAGAGAAGGTCCACCAGAGAGACGAATGGAGACGGATTGTATTTGCAGCAAAGAACCTCAATGGCTCGGAAAGCTGAAGAAGAAGAAGAAGAAGATAGTGTTCTAGTTTCATTAGCCTGTCTCAGGCAGTCGTTGTTAGTTACTCTGGCAGTCCAAGGAATTCGCAACATTCGTCTCAGGAACCACATCTCTGTTGCTTCTAATTTCTTCTTAATTTGTTCATTTACATTCCAAGATTCACTGCCATACAACAATACTGGTTCTACATAGCATTTCAGCACTCTCTTTCTTACACTCAGTGATAGGGACCTATTGCACAAGATACTCTTCATTTTCTGAAATGCGGCCTTTGCTTGCCCTATTCTGCTCTTAATCTCTGTTGTACATCTTCCATCTGATGTTATAAATGACCCTAGGTATCTAAAGTTATCCACTTGGTTGAGAATTTTTCTTTCTATTTCTATGTCACATTTTGGTGTCACCATTTTCTTTGATATCACCATTGTTACTGTTTTCTTGATATTCAAGGAGAGTCATTTCCTTGCACTCTCTGTTACTGCAGTGTCCAACAATTGTTGTAGGTCTGTTGATTTATCTGCCACCAGTACTGTGTCATCTGCATAGCGTATATTATTTATATTATAACCTCCAACTAGTATTCCTGGCATCTCTTTGATCTCTCTTATTATGACTTCGCTATATAGGGAGAAGAGATCTGGTGACAAGACACATCCCTGTCGTACTCCTAGCTTTATGTGTTCGTAACTACCCTCTGTATTTCCAATGTTAATTGCTGCTACTTGGTTCCAGTAAATATTCTTTATTATTCTTAAATGTTTCCCATCGATGTTGATATATTCCAACATTTTAATCAGTTCATCATGTTTTACTTTATCAAATGCCTTAGTATAATCTATGAAGCATAAATATATGTCTGTCTGTTTCTCTATTTACCTTTCTATTAATGTCCTTAATGTATATATTGCATTGTCTGTACCCTTTCCCTCCACAAATCCATACTGTTCTTCACTTATTTTTATGCATAGTATACAGCCAAAACCGAATTAATGCAAGTTAACAGAACGCCAGGCCCACTAAGTATACAGATAAATAGCTCAATTCTGAAACAAGTTAAAAAATTCAAATATCTTGGAAGTATGTTCTCAGAACATGGCAGATTGGACAGAGAAATCGAAATCAGGTGTCAAAAAGCCAGTGCACTTACATATCAACTATCACCCTTACTGAAACATCCAAATATACCCATGTCCGCAAAATGACAGATAATAAACAACATAACAACAACAACAAAACTTTATTTTGAAAGGGTTAAGAATTCGGCACGCAAGCCCGTCTAATATTCTCCCCTTTTATCACTCTCTTTCATACATTATACCATTCACACATCATTCAAGGCTAACTGAAAACAGCAACAATATAAAAAATATACTGGCCTACCAAAATAAGTCTTAAACTTGGACTTTATCCAAATCACACTCTGGCAAAATCAACACCTGCGAGATGAGATGCCTGAGGAGAGCTGCCAACTTAACAATCCGAGACCGAGTAAGAAATGCTGTTATCAGACAGACAGTGGGATCAACACCTTGTGCCACATTTATTGAAAGACAGAAGATCAAATGGTTTGACCATGTCGTTAGAATGCAACACCAAAAACTACCATCACTGGCCTTACATCAAGGATCATCTGCGACGAGACCAAGAGGAAGTCCAAGAAGAAAATGGATTGACGACACCAAAGACATTGTACAATCACACGGAATGACACTATCAAGTACCGCCCACCGGGCGCTGGAGCGCAAATTATTCCTCCCCACGACGCTTGACGGCAGAAGTGGAAGATGATGATGACCATGATGATACCTATGCGAGCTGTTGGTTTTGTCGAGACTCTTGTCTGTCCAACTTTTAACATGGGGCAGTATGGAGCATTTTGTGTGATATTCACTGGCACAGGAACTGAGCATAATGGGGCGACCCTTTGTCGAGAAGTTGGAACCGAGACTAATGACTAATGCCTAATGTCAGCTGATAGTTGCATACATCGTCATTGGCGTATCATTATTCAATCTGTCTCGAGGCAGAACAGACTCCCCTGAGGCTAAGGTGTAGATTGCTCTATTAAGTAGCTTTCTGGGTTACATGTTACCGAACCCTAAAATATGTGTTTCTGCGTGATATTACCGAACAATGCATCACTAACTATGTTTTCCAATAACACCATAGGTCTCTTTGTCGTCCCGTTGACGCAGACTATTGTGGTGAGCAAACAGTCCGAAGTGGGCCTGGCCGAAATTCAGATTCCCAACTACTACTGCAACGTTCTAGAGAATAAAGTGTTGTTAAAATTCAGCCCATCCCACGGAATATCATCGGTATTAAGAAACATTGGTTATTAATGTAGTGATAAGTACTAGCTCTCTACTATAGTGTCTTGAGAGATATTATTCTATAGTGTCGTCCCTGGAGTGAGGGGAATCAACACCCACATTTATTTCAGTTTCAATATCACTATTCTGGAGATATCCACCAGACTTCGTCCACAACACTTCCTCAGTCTAAAGACACCTTCTTCTCACTCTTGCTCACCCCTGGATCATGCCCCCTCTCATTCTTCCCCAACATAACATATTTGACAACTCTAGCCTCAACAAATAGATACAAGAAATTTATTAAAGCTAAGAGTATATGTGGGAGAAGTGTGTGTGTGTGTGTGTGTGTGTGTGTGTGTGTGTGTGTGTGTGTGTGTGTGTGTGTGTGTATAATGTGTAGAATGTGTGTCGTATATTCTAAGGTGTATATGTAGAAATCAGACCACAAAGCTCCGGATCACAGTCTGATCATCATTGTACGAGTTACACCACATCATCACGGGTCAGTAAACAAAAACGTCACCACACGCCGTGTCCCTCTTGTTCGATGTTGACTCTCTCCGGTAGCCCCTTTGATAACCCAGATACCTGGTCACCAATCACGAATATAGTCTGATACTGATCCGGCAGCGATCATACACCCTGTTAATAAATGTCTATCTGGTTCCGAGACATAAACCTTCCTTGCCTAGTGAAAACAAGTAACACTGTCCCTTGATATAAATGTCTCATTCTTACAAGTCCTACCGTTTTCACTATTACACTGTTCTCGTTCTTTGAATTAATTCCTATTAATATTTCACAGGTGGTGTGAAAATGTTAAAAACACTCTAATGTTATTTCATTTGTAGTGTGAAAAGCAACACTCTAATGTTATTTCACTTGTGGTGTGAAAAGCAACACTCTAATGTTATTTCACTTGTAGTGTGAAAAGCAACACTCTAATGTTATTTCACTTGTCGTGTGTTGTTGTTGTTTGTGTTCGTTGGCTTGAGCTCCAACGCGAAGTCCTGTATGTCGGATGAAGGCATCCTGTTGTCCAACATCAGTGTGATGTCATACAGGACCTGAGTTTTGCGTGAATATCCGTTGTCCCATGTCTGGCTTATTGGTGTGCAGACTGGTGGTTCCTCGCCGTACAGGCAGACACTCTCCGACTTCGGAGGAATCGGCGATCCTACTGACTTTAGCCAGGACCCCGAAGGGACCTGTTGCCCAGGACGCTCGACGAGGACGCGTCAATAGGTCTTGGCCAGTATATAACCCGGCCCTGGTGCCTTGGAAACACCTCTGCGTCCCACTTGTGGTGTGAAAAGCAACCACTATATTGTTCTTACACCCGTGGTGTGACATAATAACACTCCATTATTTCTTTCTAGAGTGGTGTGACATAATAAACCCTTTTCTCATGGGCCAAATGCACAGGCCACTGAACAGATCTCCTCGTACCAAGTTCTCCATGATACTAACAATTCAGCATCTGTTCTTTGAAAACCCGAGGGGAACCTGTGAAAGAGACACAACAGACTTAGTGAGAGCAATCTGATACTGATTCCTATTAGATGAGTGTAGGCCTACAGTCTTACTCAGATCCATGACAGTGAACCAATCTCTGCCATGTCAGAGGAGCTCATCACCCGGGCCTGAGTTAGGGCAAGACAAGGAAAGACCAATACACAAAGTGACTGGGTATACCCCAGTATGCCCCCACTGGAAGATCCCACCATTGGACATTTCCCCTATCCCCCAACCATTCCCAATCACACTAAATATTATCCCCTTTCACTATCCTCAACTAGCTGAGCTAATTTACATCTCACACTAGTTAGTTTAACACTGCGACTGTCTACTGTCGCCGACACTGTTTTTATACTTGACTACAAAGCAACCACTACGTTAAAGTTCTAAACTCTAACTATCATTTTACTATTCTACATTATTAACATTTAAATGCTAAATGTAGATACCCTATGAATTCCTAGCTCACAATCTGAATTGAATCTCCAATTTGCCATGAAAGACACATGTTTTTCTGAAATACACTGATAGTAAACACGCGGGATTCTTTTCACTACGAGCACTGAGCTATTCAACACGTTAGCCTAGGTCGACGTTATTGTGCACACTCCCGACAACAGGTCTGTATTCATTCAGTCTTGGATTGTCCTCGTGACGTCATTCTCCTGTCAACAACATGTGGCAACCGAATCACGGCGGCGCTTTGCCTTTCAACTTGAGACTTGTCCAAGACACCCGGGAAACTCTTTTCCCGTTTCTCCGGGGAATCTTCATAGACTAGCGGCGCATTTGATCCAACGGGAATGTCCCCACTAGTAGCATACAATTTGTAACTTTGAATATAACCTGCCTCTGTTGTTTCATCATCTTATCGTGAATTATAGTGGTTTCGTGACAATTAAGACAAATAAGGCAGAGAAAAACGAAATATTTTGGTCGTGTACAGAGGTATGAATGTCTTGGGGAAAAAATTATTATCTAGAGAAGCATATCGCGGCTGCGAAGAAGAGAAAGACAATGTCGTAGATGAATTAGAATTATGAAAGATATGTTTACATATGACAGATGTAGAGACAGGAAGAAAGCATACAAATCTATCATGCGTTATGTAAAAAGATATAGAAATATGGTATATGGGCATAAGATTGGAAGAGTGCTATCTTCATTCCAATACCAAAAAAAGGGCAACCTGTATTTATGCACCAACTATAGAACTATTGCCCTGATCAGTCATGCAAGTAAAATTCTACTTAACATCATAATGCGAAGACTTCGTAAGAACATGGAAGAAGAAATTAATGTGGTTTTAGCTGGATTTAGACAAGGAAAAGGAACAAGAGATCACATACTCAACGTGTGTTTAATAATAGAGAAGTTAGAGACTTTAATGTAAACCTTTTCTCATTTTTGTGTGAATTATTCAAAGGCATTTGACTGTGTAAAACATCAGAAACTTTGAGAAATCATGAAGAAAATTGGCTTTCCATCAAATGTAATACAACTCATAAAAATGCTCTATCTAGACCAACAAGAAGCGGTTAGATCGAGACAACAGATTGGTTTGACATCAAGCAAGGGAGTCCATCGGGGCTGTGTGCTGTCCCCTTATTTGTTTAACCTGTACGCTGAAAATATAATGAGAAATGTAAGAGATGATATAAACAGGAAGTATGATGCCCTAAATATCGGTGATCATGACATACCAGAGATTCGGTATGCTGATGATACAATATTGAAGTCCACAACACATATTGGTATAGAAAACCTAATAACTTCAATCCAACTAAATAGTGAAAATCAAAACTTATATCTTAACATAGCAAAACCAAAGATAATGCATACAGATAAAAGTACTATGGAGAAAGAAATATATGTTAATAAGGAAAAATTGGAGGTGGTGGACAATTTTGAATATCGTGGGTCATTGATTACCAACAATGGTGACACAATGAAAGAAGTTAAAAGACGAATAGCTACTGCTCTTCAAAGACTAAAACAACTGAATACACTGTTGAGAGGGATAGATAGAAGTACAAAAATCAGATTTTTAATTAAAAAGAGCATGCATCTGATATGGACACTTACTAAACAAGCTGAACAGGGCATACATGCCTTTGAATATAAATGTTATAGACGAGTTTTAAGAATATCTTGCATAAAGAAAAGAACAAATGCATCAATACTTCAAGAGCTGAATATTGAAGAAAGTTGGCTATTATAGACAAAACAACGAAAATTGAAATATTGTGGTCACTTGAAACGTCACGCAAGTTTGGAGAGAACAATAATGGAGGGATGTATGCCTGGGAAGAGAGGAAGAGGAAGGCCGAAGAGAAGATGGGTGCAGGATGTGGCAGATGATCTCCAGATGGGTGTATCGGTCGCGGGACATCTTGCTTATGATCAAGAAATTTTCCAGAATGTTGTTATGGGAGCGAGGTTCTGCAAGGAACATGCTACTGAATGAATGAATAGACAGGACATATGGTTTACGACAGAGTAGAACACGACGTCGTAGATGAATTAGAATTGTGATAGATATGTGTACATATAACAGCAGCAGAGACAGGACATCTGGTTTATGATAGAGAGGAATTACGGAAGTTTAATAGGGGACATTTCTGCACAGGATTAGATACTGGATGATGATTATGATGATGATGATGATGATGATGATGATGTATCAGCGCCCTTTTGTGTTTGTGTATAAGCCTAGGCTCATATATAGGGCCTATGCTCCATAATGCCGGTCTCTCTGGCCGAGCGTTTACAACACTTTCTCCGTAATCCCGTTTATCACGCAGAGTCTCGTTGCGGGCGAGAGCTGGGAGCGGTTTGACCCCCGCTGGTGACTTGCGGGATAACTGAGCCGGCCGCCCAGAAAGCAATGGCAAACTACTGAGCGTAATCTTGCCAAGAAATCAACAGACAGCTGAAAGATGCTGCTGTTGACAGCGATGTCCTGTAAAGGATATGCGAATAAAATTATTTTTTTTAAATGCTCCATAATGATACAAGTCACAGATAAAGAAGATTTTTTTATTATGATGTTCGTTAGCAACGTCTATATTTCAATACTGTTTCAACATACGGGTACCTCATTACAAGAAGTCATTACAGTAATACTTCAAACATTGTAGAGTCCACGTTTTGGTGAGTCCCAGGTGACGCAATACGTCATACCAGCAAAGTTTTAAATAATGTGAGCTTGGTCTGTAGCACAAGCCTGCAAGCTGGTGCATCTGTTTTTAATGTTTTAATGTTTATTCTCAAACGTTTTATTGATTCCGCAACGTACATTCTGTCACCTGTGAATGTGTTCTTATTAAGCTAACCATCTCCGCTCCCCATGTTTTATTGATTTACTCACAATTTAATGAACTTTACTTCAGTTCAACTCATTTCATTTATCGATAGCTAATAAACACAACGACATGTTGCCATCTTCCTACGCTTAACTCTCCAGCAGTCTCTTCAATAGCTATTATGATAGCGAATATATTAACCTCCTACTTAAGACGGAGCTAACAGTATTTCTCCCAAGGATGGTAATTTTATTTCGTTTCCGTCGTGACAGGAACTGGTTGCTTAGTGACTGATTAGTGAGTATGTTCACTCTTTATATATATATATATATATATATTCCGCACCCTAGTATATAGACACACATGCACAGGCGCACACACAGACACAAATCATCATTGTCATCACATGCCACCTCTGTAGGAAGGTATTTTGGGTCATTAGGTAGGTAGGTCGGTTGCTAAGTAGGAAGTAAGGAAGGAAGGTAGGTAGGTATGAAAGTAGGTGGGTAGGTATGTATAAAAGTAGGTGGGTAGTTATGTGTGAAAGTAGGTGGGTAGGTAGGTAGGTGTGAAAGCAGGTGAGTAGGTAGGTAGGTGTGTATATAGGTGGGCAGGTATTAGATACTGGGTAGGTATGTAGAAAGATGGGGAGGTATATAGAAATTAGAATAGGTGCTAGGTAGATATGTAAGTACGTATGGACGTAGGTATGTATGTAGGTAGGCAGACTACTTTTGTAATCAGTTTAACAACTAGGTAGATAGATTACGTTTAAGCATTATTTGACCAGCTTGTCTTTGAATTTCATATTTCACAGAACAATGGGAGAGACGCCAATCTGCTGGTGTTTTATGGTTATCTTCAGTGCTACAATTGTTTGCGGTGTTTGCCATTCTCCCTCGGTGCAGAAGATGGAAGTAACACCCAATAATCTGATTCAAAAGCTGTTTGACACAATATCAGACCAACAGGTGAGAAATCCCATCCATCATGTGCCATGCCGATAAGCGTGGACGGTCATGTTCTGCCATCTCACTCGATCACCAGAGTCGTTGCTCAGCTCCGTGTTCCTATCTCGACCATGCCACGTGGCCAAGCCATCCAGGTATTTACTTCTCGGTCTTCTCCTTGGTCTCTTCCCTTCGATCTTGCCAGTTGTCACCAAGTTCTCCAAGTCATTTATTCTCATACCATGCCCAAAATATTTGACTGCCTACGTCTAATGACTCTAATCAGTTTACGATATTCATTTGTTTCTTGAAGGACTTATTCATTGGTTTTTCTATCTGTCCATGGTATTCTCTGCATTTTCCTCAGAAACCACATTTCCTCAGCCATCAGATGTTTTTTCAGCTTGACTGCTTATTGTCCAAGCTTCACATCCAAACAAAAGTATAGGTTCTATGTAGCACTTCAACACTCTTTTTCTCGTTTCAATTGATATATTTTTATTGGTCAGCATGTTTTTCATCTTGCAAAAGGCTACATTCGCAATGGCAATTCTGTTCTAATCTCTTTAAGGTATCTCCCATCAGACGTTATGACTGTGCCGAGATAACTGTATCGATTCACTTGCTTAAGAATATGTCCATTTACTCGTATATAACATTGTGGTATTATTTCCTTCTTCCCAGTGACGACAACAATCTGTTTCTTCTTAATATTCAGTTCTAACCCTAGTTGTTCACTGTGTGCACCAACCGCATCTACTAAAGTTTGCAGGTCCTGTTCATTGTCTGCAATCAAGAATGTATGTATCACCTGCATATCTAATGTTACTGATGTATCGTTCCCCAATGTTGATTCCTTCCATATCTTCTATACTTCTGGAAATATTTTCATTGTACAGGGACATTCGTTCGTTCGTTCGAACCACCGAACGAACGAACGAACGAACGAACGAACGAACGAACTTGACATATAAGCGGGGAATTAAAATGACCCAAATAGCGCATGGAGTTGCAGGTGACTGTAAAATAGGTGACCGACTGGTCTACGGCGATATGTACTGTTATTAACCCAGATAAGACATCTATGCAATGGTGTTGTCTGAACAATATGATTGTTAAGGCGAACTTCCGATATCTCATAATAAATGGCAGCTATGTTAACAAAGAGAGTAGAATAAGCTGTCAGGAAATCACTTTCGACAGAAGTCTGTCGTTTAGAGATCACGCGGAAGAAGGTGCTATGAGATCTAATGAGGGACTGTATGCACTGAAGGTTATAGTAGCAATGGACGGGGGAAAAAGAATGCTGTTCATATTATATCAAAATATGTCTATCTCAGTAACTTTTTTTATGGATTTGAACTGCTCACAGTGTTAAAGTGCATACATAATATAGCTATGAGGAAGATTCTGAATTGTACACGCGTTGCGCCATCAGTATGAATGCGACGTCTCAAAGTTGATTGATTGAATGATTGATTGATTGATTGTTTGATTGATTGATTGATTGATTGATTGATTTAGGAACCGACATCGCAAAATTCGGGGCATTCCCATAAGCGCTCCGTCCCCATCCTCAGCAGCCAGCGAAGAGTTCCAACACTAATAGTAACAGTAGCAATCTGATTATATGTCCGTCTCACCTTTCCTCTGAGCGTCGATCGTCGGCCAGGTCCCCTCGTCACCCCTCGCTGTCGCATTCTTGCCAGACCATGGTGATCCATTTGCTCCTCCGGGGTGTACACGAACTCCCACAAGGCCGCAACCACGTCTACCTTATCATGCATCAATACTCCACCAAGTTTTGCAGAGCCAGCCAATCTGTCCGCTTGTTCATTCCCCAGCACACCAGCATGCCCCGGAGAAAAGATCCAGACGATGCTTGTCACCCGTGACTTCCGAAGCGAAGCAAGCCACTCTGCACAAAGCTTGCCTGTCCTAACCCTACTCAGCATGCTTTCTGAGTCAGTTACAATCACTTTGTGTGTGTGTGTGTGTATCGTATTCTCCATCCAGTGGAAAGCTGCACTGACCGCTTCCACCTCCATTCTTAAGCTAGATGTTGTGGTATCATATGCCAGGCTCTCCTGCACCAAACGGCGACCATTAGCTTTTGCTAAGAACCCCCAGGCACTTATCCTGCCTATCAACACCGAACCATCTGTGTATATAATCTCATCCCCCGGGCGAGCATTATCCTGAATTAGTTGCTGGATTTCCATTTCCGTGGTCCCTGCCACCCCCTGCACTCCCAGCTCAATGTGATTATAACTTTGCACAAGTCTGACTGCTTCGCTGGCACTCTGACCTACTCCTCTCCTCGCCTAATGTTCTCCAAGGGGCACACCTGTCTGATCGTATCCTCCGCCTGAGCCATCCATGATTTCCCTCTTATCAGTCTCTGTCCCTTAACTACGTCCAGTGCCTCATGTAACGGGTGATCTGTGTCAGCAACTACTCTGAGGTATGCCTTCGGCTGCATCATCTTGAAAAAAGATACGCCTCGGACACAATGACGGGTCAGAAGCTGACAAGAAGAAAATCATGGACGGCTCAGGCAGAGGACACAATCAGATAAATGTGTATGTCTGATACAGGAGAGAAGTGGATCAGGATGCCAGAAGAAAAGTCAGACCTGTGCAGGTGGATAATCACATTGGACCGTGAGTGCTAGGATTTGCCAGTAATCTGCCCAGAAAGGAACTTGCAACAATTCTTTTACGACAATTATCACCCAGGCAATGTAATCAATTACACCGATGACTATGTGCTAAGAGGCACAAAAAAAAAAAAAAAGGGGGACTCATTGCGAAGGTTGTTAAATGGCGGTATTTAGTAAAGCAGTGCCTGGCATATTATTCCGCAACCTCTAACCTGAGAATGGAGGTGGAGGTTAGCCGCCGCGCGGCGTCTCGCTGAACGGAGGATAAACATCAAATATACCTGACTGTAATGTACTTACGGAATATGCTGCAGAAGGGCGAGGACAAATTACGTTTTGTGCAGAGTGGCATGCTTCAAATCCAAATTCAAAGATAGGAAGCATCCGTATGATCTTTTCCCCAGGACATGTGGGTGTGATGCGAAACGAGATAGAGACCAGAATAGCTGGGTCTGCACTACTGGGTGCAGGTGTGATGCGAAACGAGATAGAGACCAGAATAGCTGGGTCTGCACTACTGGGTGCAGGTGTGATGCGAAACGAGATAGAGACCAGAATAGCTGGGTCTGCACTACTGGGTGCAGGTGTGATGCGAAACGAGATAGAGACCAGAATAGCTGGGTCTGCACTACTGGGTGCGGTATTGGTATAAGGCAGAAGAGGTCAAGGCCCTTTACTATCATGTGAATAGTGTGGAAATACACTTACATAACCTTGGCCTGGAGTTTGGAAAGAATGGATCGGGAGGGAATGACCAGAAAGTCTGGTTGATATCAGCGAGGAGCGGCTGGCCGAGTGGATAGAACGCTGGACTCCCATTCGGGAGACCCGGGTTCGATCCCTCGGTAAGGTGTGGGATTTTGTTCTGTCGGGGGCAAAAAGAAAATTCTAACCTGCACAGTTCGCCGCGACTGCACTAGCCAGGCGGCCTTAATTCCTCAGGCTCAAAGACCCCTATGCCATACACCGCAAGGTACTATGTTGGCAGTAAATGACAGTGACAGAGAGAGGAAACGCCAGACATACACATAATCATATGCAATTGGTGAAATCAGTATTGGGACTCTTCACTGGTTATTGAAGATGGAGAAGAAGTGCATTTTATACATTTTATATACAGTAATGTGTCTTCGTATTTTTAATTCTATCCTTTTCTCATAAAAGTGACAATCATTGCCTTTGAATGTATTTCCTATTATATTTCAGCAGCCCCAGCAGTTTCCCAAGCCCTGTTACTTCTAGTATAGAACATTCCTAATGTTCTTCTGCAGGTAAAGGAGGAAGTTCCTCTGGTGCCATTCAAGCAGTTCTACAGAAAACGGGGAATCTACCCTAGCGTGGTTAAGCTAAATGCGCACGGGAAACTCGACATAGCTGTGGTCCGGATGATGCTGGGTGTATTTGATAACAACAGCTTTTCAACAGCTTGGGTTTCTTCGGTCTTGTTGGAGGCCTACCGGTATGGTCATGCTCCCCAACCCACAGAATCACAGTTGATGCTGGCTATCAATGTAAGTGTTTAAGCTCTTGAACTCTGTTTACCCCGGGAAGGTTAACCCGGTCAACAAATGCCCGCAGAAGTCGGATGTGTCGGCCTAACGGAGCAAGAACGCAGCTCTGCTGTAAACAGGCACAACGCAATCATATCCGAAAAAAAAAACAACTCCGGATGAACGAAGAAGAAGAAGAAGAACTCTGTTTACATCAAGCAACTCTGATTATTTTAATAAAGGTACGATTTGGCCATAACCTTAAAAGTCGAAAATATCATGACCCACGACCATGATCTTTGAACACTGCAAGAACTCTTACTCGCTTTCTGCTAGTAACACGATATTGCCAGCATACCTACGATTGTTTATGATTCTTCCATTGATGTTAAGTCCAGGCAGTTCGACATGCTTAAAAATTATTTCTGTGCAAGGTTGAATAGGCTTGGGGACAACACGCATCCCTGCCGCATTCCTCTTTGTATCTCTATAGGCGACGGGTAGTTATTTCCACATCTAATAGACTACATTTGTTCCCAGTACAAGTTACTAATAAGTCTGATGTCCTTTCCGTCTACTCCTATATCTTGAAGGCATGTAGTTAGTCGTTAATTTTATACTCTATCAAATGCTTTCTTGTAATTTATAAAATAAACATATATACTTTTCTGAACTTTTAAATATGTTTCAGTTAATATCTAAACAGATTATTGCTTCTGTGATGCCGCTGGTTTGCGGAACCCAAATTGTTCTTCAGCTATTTCATCACCTATTTTATTTTTGAATTCTTTCTTACATGACCTCTTAGTAACGTGGCTTATTAAGCTAATATTTCTGTTGTCCTCTAAATCAACAGCTCTTGGCTTCTTGTGCAGTGTGATGAAAATGGATGTTTTCAAATCCTTGGGGATGTACCCAGAATATATATATATATATATATATATATATATATATCCTCCTAACGTTAGGAGGACTGATGATGGTAGAATACCAAATGACATCTTTTTTGGTGAATTACACATGGGTAAGAGATCTCAGGATCGGCCTCTACTACGATACAAAGATTTTGTAAGCGGGACATGATTGATACAGGCATTGATAATGCAATGCACATTGGGAGCAAGTCCCCGCTGAACGTGTTGCATGGAGGGCAATTATCAGAAATGGAATAAAGACAAAGAAGAAAATTATTGCAGATAAATCACAGACCGAGTATGTGAGACGTAAGATAGTGCATGATGGTGGAAATTACCATGTGTTCACATGCATCCACTGTGGACGATTATTTTGGCCTGATCAGTCACATTCGCCACTCCATGGGTTGAAGTTATTATGCTTTTTTGAAGCACAATGTAATAAACTATCGTTTGTCAAGACTGCAAGGTGCCAATATATATATATATGATTTAATCAGTTATCCATAATTGCTTTTTCTTATTTGTCTTCACTGGCAAGGTGGAATTGCAATCTGTATACTGGTTTTTACACATTCCCATTTTCTATTAATTTTATCATCAGAATTTTAACATCTATACTGTTCCATACTTTCAACGATTGACCTATCATATTTATGTTTTAATTCAACCAGGTATAGTTGACTTGTGTTTCATTGTTTCAATGCCGATATATCTATTTGTAATTTTAAGACTATAGCATTTATTACCTTCATACAAAACACCAACAATTATTATAACTTTATCACTAGCATTTCTATCTATAGTCAGTACATAAAAAGCTTCTTTTCAAGAACTTCCTGGAATGTGAAATGCCCGGACAATGTCAGTAAAAAGTCCCCGCTCATTTGGTATATAGCTTACACCCATTTATTTTAGAAGATCTCCTACAATTAGTACAAAACACAAGGTTGGTTTCATTACAAAAGAATAGAAGAAAAATGTGCTCTCTGCTACGATAAAATGTAACCTTTGTTTCGGCGATCAGTAATTTATTTTCTTAAAATCTTGAAGCCAAAAGTTCTGAAGATTCCTTGGAGTGATATAGATCTCAGATTAGATCATTCAGTTCAGATCGAAGCGTTGCTCAGCTGGAATATCATCTTCGAAATCACTAACACTGTCACTTGTCGTTCCACAGGCCACTGCTCCTTCATCTTTTAGCAGTGAATCAGAAATCTGACAGAAACTTTATATGAACTTTTTTTTAAATAAAAATTGTTTGTAGGCAAAACTGCATTAAAGTAACCAGAATCCAGTAACTTTATAATCCACTTTCATGTAAGCCTACTCTCATTATAGAGTCTGTGCTCTTTTAAGGATACAAGTCGCATATAAAGAAGATTATTTTTTTTTTGCGCTCGCTCGCTTTGAACTCAAGAGTAGTCGATACACAACTATTTATAGTAGCGCTGGACTGAATTTGGCGTGCGGATTAGCTTTCCCTATTAACAGTGTCCCTCGCCATCAGGCGAACCCACTCCGACTTCAGAGGTGGAGAAGATTATTTTATGATAATGCTTTAATTCGTTAGCTACGTATATATTTCAATATTGTTTCAATATACAATTACCTGATTAATAAAAGATATTACAGTAATGCTGCAAATAATGAAGACCCAACATTTTGTTGAGTTCCATGTGACGCAATTCATCATACCAGCTAAGTTGTGAATACTGTGAAGAAATGGCTACGAGAACCGGAAAAAATGTGGTACGGATCTGGGATACATGCTCTTTTTTCAAGAAGGCGTAAAGCCGTTAAAGTTGATGGGGATTATGTTGAGAAGAAGAAATGTTTGCTGCACATATGCATGAACATTGTGACCACATTTCAGTTGCATGTTATTAACGGTGAAAGATATTGATTGTCGGACTAACGAACAATTAGACACCGAGTGTAGGCAATGGGTATTGTTGGATAAAGAGTGTAGGATTTTGTAACGGTCTGATTTTTCTAAATTGCACGATTTGGGAACAGTTGGACACCGAGAGTAGAAATTGCGAGCAATTAGACACTGGGTGTAGGATTTGAGCACGTTTTTGATATTGAGTGTGGAATCACGAATAGTTAGACACTGATTGTAGGCAATGGGTACTGTTAAGTCTTGGTCCTGTAAGCAGTTGGTCATTGAGTGTTGGACTTTCAGGTGTCTATTGCCTGGGGTTTTGCACTACGTTGATGACAAAACCAAAATGACTGAAAATCAGTACAAAACGAAAATGTTCGTGCTGTCCGCAGGTTCTACACCAGTGTATGGACTTGAACAAACCCTACAACAATTCTTTGATTTTCTTCTGGCCACTGGCTTACAATGAAACTGCACAGTTCTGGCAAGCAACCGCTCTAAATCTTGAGTAAGTAAACTAAAGTGCACACACACAAACACACACACACACACACACACACACGCACGCACGCACGCACGCACACACACACACACACACTTCTTCAATATTTCAGCACGTATAGAAAATGACATGCGCTACACTCATTTAGGCGTATTTGGAATTTGGTGTCAGTCCCACATTTGTATAGACCATTGGTCACCCAATATGTTTTGTAGTCAATATCACACCCGCCAAATTTACTTCCCATGCAGTGATGTTTCGCCATCTCACACGATCACCAGAGTCGTGGATCAGCTTCGTGTTCTTCTCTCGACCATGCCACGTGACTAAGCCATCCAGATATTTACTTCTCTGCCTTCGACTTGTTCTTTTCCCACAATCTTGCCAGTTCGCCAAGTTCTCCACTTTATTTCTTCTCATGTATATTTCAACTTGAAGGATTTATCTAATTAATTCACGTAAGTTGTGTGATTTCTGCAGTATGTACCTGACGAGATGCAGCGAAATATGCCAGGCAATAAATCGTGCAATCTATTGTTTGTGTCTTCGTTATTCAAATTCACTACGGGAAAACATTGTTTCGAATTTCTCAAACGTCGCCTCCCATTACCAACTGTGAAGCGATTAGATGGATTACTCAAGCTGAAGTGTAAAATATCGTTACATGGTGTATATTTCAACTTGAAGGATTTATCTAATTAATTCACGTAAGTTGTGTGATTTCTGCAGTATGTACCTGACGAGATGCAGCGAAATATGCCAGGCAATAAATCGTGCAATCTATTGTTTGTGTCTTCGATATTCAAATTCTTCTCTTAACTTGTTCACAAAAGTTAACTGTCTACGTCTAATTTCTCTAATCAGTTTATTGTTTCCATTTGTTTCTTGTAGGAATTGCTCGTTGGTTTTTCGGTCTGTCGATATGAGTTTTCCTCAGAAACCACATTTCCACTCATTTGATGTTTTTTGTATTTTCTGTTCATTGCCCATGTTCCGCATCTATACAAAATTACAAGTGCTATGAAAACAGTCATGTTCCGTTCAATAAAGAAAAAAAATATACTGCGGTCGTATTAAACGCCACAGTGGGTTGGGAAGAATACTGTTGGTTCCTGTGGGGAGAGACAAGAGTCAAATAGCACGAAGATAGACACAAGGGATTGAAGACATACTGACCATGAAACTGCATGACGGAAGGAAACAAGGGCAGGATGGAGAATCTTTTCGGCGGGTCGCGATCGAAGCGACGTTCGACGGATGACCTGCAACGCCATAATGATGCCACGTTCGGATATTACAGCATGGTTACGAAAGCTCTGCGATTCTTTCATTACATGTGTAGGAGCGATGTTAGCTTATACAGAGCAGTCATAATAAAACAAACACATATACAGCAACGTTTCGACAAGCTTCCTCTGTTCATTTTCAAGATCTAACACGCGATCATAAAGACTATAACGTTGTCTGATTTTATCTGATATGTTTCAGAATCTATTTTCGTATGTAAGACTGGCATGCTTCGTGCTGAATGGCATGCATCAATTCAAAGGTCGCTGTTTGTGAGCATTCGATGTATATTCTCTCCACGACACGCTAGTGTGGTGGGCAGTGAACAAGCAGACAGATTTGCTGGTGCCGCATCATTGAAGTAATGATTTGATGCATGATAAAGCAGATGTGGTGAAGACCCGCTGGGAGCATGTGAATAATGCAGAAGGACAATTAGACTATCATGGTCTAGAAAGAATGCGGCAGCAAGGGGTTGTCGAATGAAATAGTAGACAGTCGTCATTCAGAGGTAAAGCAAGACGGACATTTAACAAGATTGCCACGGGCACTATTAGTATTGGAACTCTTCACGTGCTGTTGAAGATGAGGACTTAGCGCTTATGGAAATGCCCCGAGTGCAATGATGTAAGTACTTAACACAACTCAACTTAACTTCTGTTCTACTTCTGCATTTGATCTGCCAGTGGAGTTTAGGCAATAAAACAACTCACACCAAGCTCCCCTATCTTTTGCTGTCGTCTGCAGTTCCCTCCATATGCTCCCCATATTATTAATCTCTGTCCCCAATACTCTTCTCCGTGTGTTTTTAGGTCTTATTTCGGCTCTGTGGCGAGGGAGGTTACGGACATAATTCGTAATTTCGCTTTCAAAATACAGCTAGTAAGTGATATTGCCGTGGCTGACTTTTTAAGTTCTTTTGCGCTGTGAGTTCACAACTTTCCTGCTGTACTATAAACAGACTTTCTCAATCCGTGTCTTTTCCTGCATCTGCGTCTTTCCCTCTTCATTTACTGGAACTATTTCAGTCGTCTCTATGGACTTCATTTTGGTGGTTCTACCATATTATTTTAGTTCCCCTTTTCTGTGGAGGCACCATTTATGGGGTGTTTTTTAGTTCATTTTTAGTTCATTCACTAATTATTGTTGCCGTTCTCCGTGTTTCTGAACGATACAACAATAATGATTTGACGTAACAGTTTTACATTGTAGGTTTCATTAGTTTCATGTTCTTTATGGGACATCACAATCAATCCCATCTTATTTTGGCTGTTTGCGATATACTAGGCAAGTTAATGTTCAGTAGTTTGCCATTTGACTTCCATAAATGCCCTAGTGTCGCGGAGACTATCTTACCTTTTTGTTCTGATCTGTTCCCTCAACTTTGTCTACATTGATTAAGGTGCTACACTGTGGTGATGGTGGTGGTGGTGGTGGTGGCGGTGGCGGCGGCTGCGGCTGCGGTGGTGGTTGTGGTGGTGGTGTGGTGGTGGTGGTGGTGTTAGTGGTGGTGGTGGTGGGGGTGGGGGTGGTGGTGGTGGGGGGATTGGTGGTGGTGGTGGTGGTTGCCAAGTAGCAGGTATGACGTAATGAGGCAAATAAGAAATATCAGAGAATCCCAAAGCCAAAACGCTAATGAATCTAGGGATATGACGTGGTAACACAAAAACGTCACGGAAGATTGTCAACAACAAAAAAGACATACGGACTTGGGAGCTTCCTAGGAGCGGCAGCTTATGTGTTTTGAGAAGGATAGGTTGGCGAGGCACTGGCACTATATCGCATTGGTGGCTGAGTTAATACATGGAATGGACGAGTCAATGTGTGGAGACAACGTTCATATAAGCCACGAATAAGTATGCAGACGAACGCAGAAACTCGATGTCAGAGAAACGTCAGAAAGGACACTGAGAAGAAAACGGATAGAGAGAAGGACGCCGTGTTGACGGGCAAGGACATTGTTTAGAATTTCGAGAGGAGATGGCTTGGGACATGATGTTCATTTTAATTATGATTGTAATACTGCCCAGCTTTGTCAGAACAAGCACAGTATTTTATTCTTTATTATTGCCGCATTATTTGCTACAAGCCTGTGCGCTGCGGAAATAAACAGCGTCATAACTGCCAAAGTCTAACGGAGTCGACTTGGTCCTTGGTTCGGTTTTGGCTTCTGAAGCTTGCATTTTACGACAGTTGTTTGCGAGCCGTTTTGTTGTCAAGTTCACTGTTTGAGTTATTATATACCTCGGGATGTCGTCTGGCAGTGGTGGTGGTGGTGGTGGTGGTGGTGATGGTGGTGGTGGTGGGTGGTGGGGGGTGGGGGGTGGTGATGGTGGTGGTGGTGGTGGTGGTGGGGGGTGGGTGGTGGTGGTGGTGGTGGTAATGGTGGTGGTGGTGGTGGTGGTGGGTGGTGGTGATGGGTGGTGGTGGTGGTGGTGGTGGTGGTGGTGATGGTAGTGGTGGTGGTGGGTGGTGGGGGGTTGTGGTGATGGGTGGTGGTGGTGGTGGTGGGTGGTGGGGGGTGGGGGGTGGTGGGGGGTGGTGGTGGTGGTGAAGGGTGATGGTGGTGGTGGTGGTGGTGGTGGTGGTAGTGGTGGTGATGGTGGTGGTGGTGGTGGTGGTGGTGGGTGGGGGGTGGGGGTGGTGGTGATGGGTGGTGGTGGTGGTGGGTAGTGGGGGGTGGGGGTGGTGGGGGGTGGTGGTGGTGGGGGGTGGTGGTGGTGGTGGTGGTGGGTAGTGGGGGGTGGGGGGTGGTGGGGGTGGTGGTGGTGGGCGGTGGTGGTGGTGGTGGTGGGGGGTGGGGGTGGTGGTGGTGGTGGGGGTGGTGGGGGTGGTGGTGGTGGGGGGTGGGGGGTAGTGGTGGTGATGGTGGTGGTGGTGGTGGTGGTGGTGGTGGGTGGGGGGTGGGGGTGGTGGTGATGGGTGGTGGTGGTGGTGGGTAGTGGGGGGTGGGGGGTGGTGGCGGTGGTGGCGGTGGGGGGTGGTGATGGGTGGTGGTGGTGGTGGGTAGTGGGGGGTGGGGGGTGGTGGGGGGTGGTGGTGGTGGGGGTTGGTGGTGGTGGTGGTGGGGGGGTTGATGGTGGCGGTGGTGGTGGTGGTGGTGGTGATGGTGGTGGTGGTGGTGGGTGGTGGGGGGTGGGGGGTGGTGGTGATGGGTGGTGGTGGTGGTGGGTAGTGGGGGTGGGGGGTGGTGGGGGTGGTGGGGGGTGGTGGTGGTGGTGGTGGTGGTGGTGGTGGTGGTGGTGGTGGTGGTGGTGATGATGGTGGTGGTGGTGGTGGTGGTGATGGTGGTGGGGGGTGGTGGTTGGTGGTGGTGGTGGGGGTGGTGGTGGTGAGTGGGTGTGGTGGTGTGGTGGTGGTGTGGTGGTGGTGGTGGTGGGGGGTGGTGGTGTGGTGGTGGTGGTGGTGGTGGTGGTGGTGATGGTGGTGATGGTGGTGGTGGGTGGTGGTGGTGGTGGGGTGGTGGTGGTGGTGGTGGTGGTGGTGGTGGGTGGGGGTGGTGTGGTGGTGGTGGTGGTGGTGGTGGTGGTGGTGGGATGGTGGGGGTGGTGGTGATGGGTGGTGGTGGTTGTGGTGTGGGGGTGTGGGGGTGGTGGTGGTGGTGGTGGTGGTGGTGGGTGGTGGTGATGGGTGGTGGTGGTGGTGGTGGTGGGTGGGTGGGTGGTGGTGATGGGTGGTGGTGGTGATGGTGGGTGTGGTGGTGGTGGTGGTGGTGATGGGTGGTGGTGATGGGTGGTGGGTGGGTGGTGGGTGGGGTGGGGGTGGTGGGTGTGGTGGTGGTGGGTGGTGGTGGGGTGGTGGATGGTGGGTGGTGGTGGGTGGTGGTGGTGGGTGTGGTGGGGTGGTGGGTGGGGTGGTGATGGTGGGTGGGGGTGGTGGGATGGTGGTGGTGGTGGGTGGTGGTGATGGTGGATGGTGATGGTGGTGGTGGTGGGTGGTGGTGGTGGTGGGTGGTGGTGATGGTGGGTGGTGGTGATGGTGGTGATGGTGGTGATGGTGGGTGGTGGTGGTGGTGGTGGGTGATGGTGGGTGGTGGTGATGGTGGGTGGTGGTGGTGGTGGGTGGTGGTGATGGTGGGTGGTGGTGATGGTGGTGGTGGTGATGGTGGTGGTTGTGGGTGGTGGTGATGGTGGGTGGTGATGGTGGTGGTGGTGGGTGGTGGTGATGGTGGGGGGTGGTGATGGTGGTGGTGGTGGTGATGGTGGTGGTGGGTGGTGATGGTGGTGGTGGGTGGTGGGGGTGGTGATGGTGGTGGTGGTGGGTGGTGGTGATGGTGGTGGTGGTGGGTGGTGATGGTGGTGGTGGTGGGTGGTGGTGATGGTGGGGGGTGGTGATGGTGGTGGTGGGTGGTGGTTGTTGTTGTTGCTGTTGTTGTTGTTGTTGTTAAAGTGTTAAATTAGCTGAAGACAAGAGGATTAACTTCATTGTACCAGGCGGCTATATCCCATATGACTCGGTTTTCCTTCACGAGAAAGGCTTACCGAAAGCTCACAGAGAGCACGAGCTTCATGTTTCCAGCGACGACCTCCAGGGGTCTCTAACAAAAACTTCCACCAGTAAAGAGAAAAACACAGTCCGGACATGAACCCACGACCTTCGTAGTGCAAGGAAGTCACCTTGACCACATAGCCACGGTGACCCTCTATTGTTGTTGTTGTTATTGCTGTTATTGTTGTTGTTTTTGTTGTTGTTATTGTTGTTCTTGCTGTTGTTCTTGTTGTTCTTTTTAGTTGTTAAATTCTGTTGATTCGAGCAGTGTACTATTGTACAACTCATGGAATTGTGGACTGGTGGTGACTTGCTTCCTTCCCTGTAGGAATGCAACATTAATTCCGAGCATGCTCACGAGGTCTCTAAGGGGATAGTGCACACCTTGAGTGCTGAATCTCTATCATCATCATCGTGGGCAATAACTAAGATTATCTTTCAATCTTAGGTGTGCAGTCATCTGTAGACTTTATCGTGTCGGAAACATTCAACTCCTCCCTGTAGCTCTGTCACAATATGCTTTGTAAATAAACGTAGGCGTTCATCGGGTTATCATAATCATCTGTCTATTTTTGTGGGGGAGTTTTGTGGTTTTTCACACAATGGTATGTGTGCTGGTCGTTCAGAAAGCAGTGACAAAGTACTGATCTTAAACTTGCCAAGAAATCACAAACAGCCAAAATATGCTGGAGTTGACTGCGACGTCCTGTAAATGATATGCAACTAACTAATTTTTACTTTTCAGGCTGTATTGAACGCCACAGACTACATTCCTCTCAATTTGACTGTAGAAATTTTGGATTTGCTGGGTTTGGAAAATCTGACCGTTTATCTGAAACAGATAATTAAAAACAAGTGGGTATTTGCTTGTCTCTTCGTTCGTAATCATATCTCCAAGTTAATTTCAGCAATACAAACAGCAGTAAATAGCATGTGCATGACATTTCTGTGTTTGAGTGCTTTAATAACAGTAGATGAAAGATGTACTAAAGATGAAGAATTGTCTCTGCAATATATCGTTGCCTAGCTGTCTACTGCAGAATTTTGTGGAATCTGCGGAGATGTGGTTTTGTAGAAGAATGATTAAAACACCGCGGACGGATATAAAGAGTGGTGAAGATATCCTGAAAGAAGTGAACTCACATAAAGCGCAGGTTAGTCACGTCAGAAGAGAAACAGTCTCATTCTTTGGGCGTTTCGTGAGAAGAGAAACGGTGGATTTCGTCGTGCTAACGGGAAAAGTTTGAAAGGAAGGAGAGGGTGCGAAGGCCGAGAGAGAAGACGCCAGGCATTTCGACATCACGGCATGGAGGCACAGCGGTATCAATAATGACTGACAGTAATCTAGACAGGACGCTCTGGACAGATATGACAATCAAGGTCGACGCGGCATGGACTGGGGAAAAAATGAAATCAAGAAGAAATTAAAAAAAGAAAGAAAGAAGAAAGGCAGAAGAGAGAAAGAAGAAAGAAAGAAGAGAGTTAGAACACAGACAGACAGACAGACAGACAGACAGACAGACAGACAGACAGACAGACAGACAGACAGGCAGGCAGGCAGGCAGGCAGGCAGGCAGGCAAGCAGATGGGCAGGCAGAAGAAGAAGAAGAAGAAGAAGAAGAAGAAGAAGAAGAAGAAGAAGAAGAAGAAGAAGAAGAAGAAGAAGAAGAAGAAGAAGAAGAAGAAGAAGAAGAAGCAGAAGAAAGAAGAAGAAGAAGAAGAAGAAGAAGAAGAAGAAGAAGAAGAAGAAGAAGAAGAAGAAGAAGAAGAAGAAGAAGAAGAAGCAGAAGCAGAAGAAGAAGAAGAAGAAGAAGAAGAAGAAGAAGAAGAAGAAGAAGAAGAAGAAGAAGAAGAAGAAGAAGAAGAAGAAGATGAAAACATTCCCCTGGGAGATTTAGGGGGATGATAATGACGAAAGTAATATTTATAGGAATTCTCTCAAGCGTAGCTGTATTTACTTTTTTTCGCATTGTAAAAGGGGTACCAGGAAATGTCTTAGGAAATAAATGCAGCTGACCACATCACGCACCCAGTGCCTACTGGATTATATAAACATGGATCTAGCATCATATGCCCAATGAGTTATCGGACTTGTAAAGTTCCCTTTTTGTACTTCATAGTAAACACGCACAGTGGAGTCTGGATAAGTAGAAGTCGCAGGGGCCGAAGGAATTTGTTCTACTTATCCGAAATTCTACTTATCCAGACTGCACACATTTACACTAATTGACACTAATACCATGTAGTAGCATTGGATAAAATGATTGTACCACTTAGGAAACTCAGGCAGTGAACAAATAAATAGCAATACAATATCAGAAATGTTGAAATGTTTAATTTTGAAAATTTCCAAATTAATTAAAGAAAAAGTCTGTGATTTATCTTCAAATTGCTTGTTTAAAGGCACAAAATGGTGATACTGCATCATCTGAACATCCATTCTGCATCATGTAAATGTCAATTCTGTCAATTGATGCCAAAATATCTGACTGCGATTCAGGTTGTTCTTGCAGCCCACAGTCATCCTCATCATCAGAGTCAGGGCTGGAAGGGTCTGTTGGTTGAATGACTGGCATACATAGCCCTATAATATCATTGCTTGAAAGAGTGGCACTAGTAGAAACTTCATTGTCAATGTTCACAAACTCCTCTGGATCAATCTTCAGCTCTTTATGCAATCTAGCAAGTAATGACCCCACTGAAATGTCAGTAACATTGCTCTCACTGCTCGCGGTGTGAAATGAATAGTTCGACTTAAACGTGGACATTTTTATAGTCGGTATTTATTTTTATGTTCGACTAATCCGAAAATTCGAGTGAACCGAATTCGACTTATCAGGAATTTTTATACCAAGATAAAGAAGGATCTTAGCCGGGACCAAGCCAATAACGTCGACTTATGCGAAATTCTAGTTATCCGAGTTCGACTTAAGTGGACTCGAATGTATTACAATATTAGCACTCGGTGTCAGTATCACGTCGGTGCTGTTACCATGGTATTTCATAGGAGAAGTCACACCTTTCATACAGGCATTTCTTTCATCTTTGCCCTAATATTACCGAGTATATACAGGCATTTCTTTCATTGTTGCCTTGATATTACAAAGTAGTATACGGGTAATTCGTTCATCTTTACCCTGATAATACAGAGAAGAACATCATAACATCGTCCATCTTTGCCCTGATTATACAGAGAAAAATACCGTCAAATCTGTCATCTTTGAACTGATATCACAGAGAAGAACACCGTCACATCTTTCATATTTGCCATGATATCACAGAGAAGAACACCGCCACATCTTTCATATTTGCCATGATATCACAGAGAAGATAACCGTCACATCTGTCATATTTGCCATGATATCACAGAGAAGAACACCGTCACATCTTTCATATTTGCCATGATATCACAGAGAAGAACACCGTCACATCTTTCATATTTGCCATGATATTACAGAGAATTATACAACATCTGTCATCTTTGTCCTGATATTATAGATACAGGAACACCTTTAATCGTTTCCCTGATCTCATCTCATCTTGTTCCTCTTGTACCTCGCGGTGATGTGGTGAAGCATAAACAGCGGGAAGGTTTGGAAGGAAGGAGAGGGCTTCATGTAACTTTATTCCCACGGACTCTTGTTTTCCCTGTGTCCATCGTTTACGTGGTCGGCCCCTTCTTCTATTTCCATTTGGTTTGTACATCACTGTTTGTTATGGTATACTGTTATTAGTTAATCTAGTTACATGACCAAACCATTTTAACTTGCTGTTTTCGGCTAAAATCTAGCGCTGCTATAACCCTCACTGAATACATTGAGTATTCTTCTCTGGAATCTCATTTGCTGTGTTATGATTTTTCTTTTCCATTTTTATGTTATTGTCCAGTTTTGGCATGTGTCGCAAAGTGTTGGGAAGGATATTGTGTTGTAGATTGCTTTATTAGTAACTATTGATATGTGTTTGTTCTTTAGTATTGGTGCCATTTGTCCAATGAGTTGGTTTGTCTTATTGCATCTATTTTCGATCTCGTAATCTGATTTGCCATTTGATGATTTTTTTTTTTTTCATATTCTTTTTTACAGGACATTGCAGTCAACACCAGCATTTTTTCAGCTGCTGTTGATGTCTTGGCAAGATTTACGTTCAGAAGTTTGCCATTTCTAAACGACCGGCTAACCTACCTTTCCGTACGAAGGAACCAGTGCAACGTGATCTGCTGCCAATTGTCGCGCAGCTGTGTGCTTCGAACGTGGTATACGGGATTACAAACAGCGTCCTCAACCCCTTAGCTGGGGAGACCGACTTGATGATATTACATTTCCTAACTACTTGAAGCTCTTTGCTTCTTTCATGAGATGTTCTTTTGGATGAAGACTTTTTTTGTCTTTGGTTACAGTCATTACCTCTGTTTTACTTATGCTAATTTTCATGTTATGTTCCTTACACACTTCGTTTAGACAATTTATGTAGTCTTGTAATTCTACTTCTGATTTTGCAATTAATACCTGATCGTCCGCATAAAAATATTCTTTAGTGGTGTAATTTGCCGTTGATTCTTCTTCTGTGTTCTGTTCGACAAGTGGTTTTGTTGCGGTCTTGTTTGGCTAGTTTCTTTACATATGATGTCTATAAAGGTTATAAACAAGAAATGGGGCAAGGGGACAAACAGGACACAGCCTTGTCGTACTCTTATGGTGAAGAGTTCTGGGTGTCCTCCATTTGGTCTCACAATGCATTCACTGTTGTTGTATAAGATTCTACATAAATTTGTTAAATGTCTACTCACTCCATATCTTTTAAGGATTTCTCACAGCCTGTTTCTATCTACTCTATCAAATGCCTTTTCTTGGTCGACAATTGCTAAGTAGAGTGTTTCATTAAATTCGATTGATTTTTCTTTAAGTTGTCTAAGAGTAAAGATGGCATCTGTGCATTCTTTGTTTTTCCTAAATCCAAGTTGTGTTTCGCTTAGCAGAGGTTCTACTATAGGTGGTAAAGTTTTCTCAAGAATTTTGCAGTTTTTCTTTGCGCTGATATGGTAGATAATTATACAGGCACACCTTTCATGTCTGTCCTTCTATTACAGAGCATTACACAGATACATCTTTAATATTTGCTCTGATATTGCAGAAACTATGCAGACACATCTTTCAAATTTGCTCTGATATTACAGAGAACTATACAGACACATCTTTCATATTTACTCTGATATTACAGAGAAGCATACAGGCACATCTTCCATATGTGTCCTGATTTGGATGGCACATTTGTCAACCTTGGGTTTGGATCTCTACTGCATGAAACGAGAAACAAGATTCCAGAAGCTTACACACTTTGGAAAAAACAACATAATAATCTTACCTCGAGTAAGTATACATTTAAAGCCAGCCATTGAACTAATTCTATCCAAAGCAGAATAGTACAAACTGATCAATGACTGCCACCAAATATTACACATTCTTGCTTCATTTATTCCACACAGAACATGCTTCCATTAGTTACTTATATTTCAAATTCTTGTCCTACGACAGTAGACATGTCTAGATCTTGTCCGAAGTAATTATTGAAGTGATTTATTTGATAGAAAATGTGTTATGAAAGCTAAAATGATTTTGTTATGTGTTTGGTAAGTAATGCGTGTGTTATGAAAGCTGAACTGCTATGATAATTCATTGGATAAAAATGTGTTATGAAAGCTAAAATGGAATGTCCATGTGAGTGGTAAACTGTGTGTTATGAAAGTTGAAAGCGTATGGCGAAATATTTAATAAAAGATGTTTTGTGAAAGTTGAAGGGCATTGTGATTTGAAGGGCATAGTGATTTATTTAGTAAGAAATGTGTTATGAAGGCTAAAGGTGAATAGTGATTTGTTTGGAAAAGAATGTTTCATTAATGCTGAAAAGGCAAGATGACTTGGTAGTAAAGAATATTATGAAATCTGAACTAGTATAGTGATTTGTTTTTTGTATAATATATATCACAATGAAACAAATAAATATAGCTAATTTTCAATGGTCACTGATAAATAGGCCATCGCGGCACGGGAGTTTTATTGCAAAAGCGCATATATAGTACATGTAGACGTAACCAGTTTACTTAAATGTCAAAACCTGTGTATTCAATGAGTCTTAAGTTAATTTCCCAGTTAATTTATACGATTCGTTTTTGCTGTTGAGTATTCGACGCACTGAAGAAGTATGCCTACAGACCATTCCACAATGACCCACAGACTGATTCAATCGATCCAAGGACATATATGTACCTCAGATTCTTTCTCAATAATGCTAAATCTGCGGGCAATGATGTGGCATTAGCGACCACGTGGGTATGTATAGTCGTTGTTGTTGTTTTTAATGGTGTGTGTGTGTGTGTGTGTGTGTGTGTGTGTGTGTGTGTGTGTGTGTCCTTCCCCTCATACTCATTCTTCTTCTTCTTCTTCTTCTTCTTCTTCTTCTTCTTCTTCTTCTTCTTCTTCTTCTTCTTCTTCTTCTTCTTCTTCTTCTTCTTCTTCTTCTTCTTCTTCTTCTTCTCCTACTTCTGCTGCTGCTTCGGCTGCTTGTGACTCTTCTCCTTGTTGTTCATAGAGATAGAGGTGATGAGTCGCATGCAATAAATGAACAAATTAGAAAGAGCTAGAAGACAGATGAGATATGGTTTCTGAGACGAATGTTGCGAATACTTTGGATAGTTAGGGCAGCTAACAACGATTGTTTGGGAGATGCTAATTGAAGTTAAACATAATACGCAACTATAAGCAGGATACAAACAGAATCTTGCTTTAAAACATACAGGACAGGCTGGCTTGTGTACATAGAGCACAAATACAAGAAGGAGACAAACACAATTTTGTTTTAAAACATTCGAATAGGCTGGCTTGTATACATAGAACACAACTATAGGGAGGAGTCTGCCATGTACCGAAGTAAGGGTTACACGATACAAGTGACAGTCGACAAAAATAGACTATAGAAGAGTAATGTTCTACATGAGAAACAATCACCATGAACGCGTGGCATAATAGAATAGTTGTAAGAAAGTGATGATAGTTCAACTTTAGAACGGCAGTCCCAACCATGGAAACTACTCTAGCGAGTATGGTCCCAAAACATCACGTGACGGGACGGAAATGCAGTCAGGGGTAAGAAAGAACTAGATTTTAGTCAGGCTGAGGGGATTGTAGGGAGAGGTTGGAAAACGCACCTAGGCGTACCAGAAACGGCGAAACATCAAGTCTAAGATAACCAGCACGATAGCCAATATGTTCTACAACAGGCTGTGATAATGAAGAAGGTTTCTGCGGTGATGGCAGTTCATAGTCCATGAATCTCGACAGCGAAGTGCGGTTGTGTGTTTGCCCAAGATGGCCAGCCAGAGTTGTAAGTTGACCATTGTATAAATGAACTTGTAGAATAGGGAATTCAGCTGCGCCATAGACGATTACAAGAGACACCTAGAAAAATAAAGTAATACACCTGTCGTCGCACACTAATATGATCCTACTACCCTAAGATCGACTGGGAGGATGATGGGAGAGTGGGCGACATGGAGATGTTGCAATAGCAATAATAATAGCAATGTCAGTTATCGGACTTTTGAGTAGGGGGTGGGGAACGGTGGGGGAGTCTTTCGCGGAAAATTTTCAGCGACACTTCCTGTTTAAGGCAAACGTACCCACACCTGCTTGTGATTTAATGTAATCGAAAACCATACGCCACATATAGGGGGAAATAACTCTAATAAATGATACAATGGTTTGTCTGCTAAGCTGCATGCGTTTGTCGCCTAAAACTTTCGTCTCTGAGGATTTATTTGAAACATCTGCCACCCAGTGAGCTAATTTTACTTATAACTCGTGTGTTTTAAAATAAACTCCTTGACGTTTTTATGCATTTTTGAATTCTGCATTCGTTTTTACATATATTTGAAAAGTTTCAACAATTACCGTTTCTTATTATTTTCAGAAAACAATAAACAATTTTAGCTTACTAATGAGATATCGATATCGCAAAATTCAAAATGGTGGACCCATGCCGCTAGCATTGCTTAGTATAGCAGAGCGGACTCGTACTTATTTTGTAATTAGAATTGACAATTTTTATTGAAAGAGGAATGTGACCTTTACTTTCCTTTTACCAAAACACACAATAATATATACATCTTGCCAGGTTCGTTAGCAATGTGACAGACTTTTAATGAATAATAAACAACTGGCGTCCAGTTTTAATTATTAATTAGGTCACGACATATCCTATCGAAAAATAGATAATATGTCAAGTTAGGTCTCGCCCCACCCCGGACGCAATGATATATGATACTATGTTGTCCGTTTAAAAATAAACAAGCCATGGTAATAGAAGGCATAACTTGTCAGCTTCCAATTTACTGGGCCGCGATCAGCTGTGTTCAATGTACTAAGATTGATTGATTGATTAATTGATTGATTTAGGAATCGACATCACAGCATTCGGGGCATTCCCATAAGCGCTCCGACCCCATCCTCAGAAGCCAGCGAAGAGTTCCAACCCTAATAGTACCAGTAGAAATCTGATTATGTGTGCGTCTCGCCTTTCCTCTTTACTTTTACTAAGATACCTTTACACTTCCTGATTGTAAATCAGGACACAAAAATATTCATAACTCCGCTTAGAATTAACGAACACTCTTTGTTGAGATACCGTTAAATTCGTCTTGTCAACAAGCTGTATCCCCCATTTAAAAATATTCTCTGTATATGCTAATAATAAAATGGTGATCACACTGTGAGGATGCTGGCGTTGGCTCTTATATTCTAGAACTACTACCGATGTTTTTCATGAGTATGTCGAGTGTTTTACAGCGAGCTTAAGCAAGAACTGGGCAGACACAAACATAATATTGTTTTAAAACATACGAATATGCTGAATTGTATACATGGAGCATAACCATAAGAATGAGACAAACATAATATTGTTTTAAAACATACATAATAGGCTGAATTGGATACATGGAACATAGCTATAAGAATGAGACAAACATAATATTGCTGTATATCATACAGAATAGTCAGGCCTATATACAAAGAATTAACATCGTGTCACCACACACAGAACAGCTAGGCCTGTATCATCATCATTACCATGTCAATACTCGTGTGCAGTCATGGTTCGCTATCTTACATGATCACCAGAGGCTTGGATCAGGTCGAAATTATTATCCCTATTATGCCATGTCCTCAAGCCATCCAGGTATTTATCTATCTGCCTTATCCTTCTTTTCCCATTAATTTTGCAAGTTGTCACTATATATCATTGACTAGTCGATGATCGAAGTCATTGTTTCTTTAAAGAGACTGTCTGTCAACTCTCGGCAACGCGAGATCATAACCAACAGACAGGCTTGTATCATCATCATGTGCCATGCTGATAGGCGAGGGAGATCATGTTTCGCCATTTCACACGCTCACCAGAGACGTGGATCACCTCCGTGTTTTTGTCACGACCATGCCACCCTCATATACAAAGAATTAGTGTAAATAACCAATAACCAAGGCTGATAGTATTCACTGTTGTTCATCTATATGTGATTGAAGATAGTTAGTTACGGTGACATTGATAAGAGATTAACTTTTGGTACCCAGGGAAGCAATGTTTAGTTCTCTAACTTAATACAGCAACCCCCATTGATAGTGGACTGGGCTTACTTCTGTCCAGTACAAATCTGGAGTTGGAACTGCCTAATAACATGCGTGCAAACATTTGTTTTGGATTGCCTCACCTCACTAAACTTTGATCTAGAATATGTGAAACTGTCATACTTCACGTCATCGTGACGATGTCAGTGTCAGCGTCAGCGTCGGCTATAATATAGTTTGTAGTTTTCTAGGCAATTTTACGTTCAGTAAAACAGTTTGCCATTGGTTTCCGAATTAGAAGTCAACGTCCGGCATTTGAAGCTAACCTACTACGCCTCTGTTAGAAGAAACAATTTTAAGCGTGTTACACCTTAAGAGGTCAGTCACTCTGACCTCCGCTACTGTTTTGTTATGCAGGCTCAAAACCTGGAGGAACTAAAGACGGGAATAAAGAAGTGGACAGCAATGTCTCACAACATCAACAGTATAGACGCAGTTGTCTGTGCTAACATTGTTTATGGAATCACGGCTTCTATTCTATCAGGACTAGTGAGCCGAGACGTTCTTCAGGATGCAGCCATTGCTGTAAGTGACTTTGTGGGTCTTTATTGTCCTTCTTTTATAAAATTAAACGATGTCACATTATACATCTGAATTGTTCTGTTTCCTTTCCCTCTCTTTGAGCTCAAGTTAGTCTCTACGGGTGCTTCTAATTCTAGTGCACTAAACTGATTTTTGTGTATGGATCAACTTTCCCTGTTGTATTGTTCACATTTCAATTAATAGGAAAGGACATTGTCACATGTCTTGAGGCACATTGGACATGTGGTTCTAGACACATATTTGTATAGACCCGTCGGTACTCGGTGGGTGAAGTGGTCAGTGTCACTTCAACCGCCTTTACTTCCCAAGACATCTCTGGTACACATTTTAGATTGTGTCCATTTTTAAAAACCTCCTGGATGTTGATTCGAACTCATGACTACCGGATTGGCAGGAGAGCATCTAGCGACTACGGTATCACGCTTCATTCTTATGTAAATTTAAAGTAAATTTAATCGATGTAACGTTGTTCTTTTGTCTTGTTTTTCATTTATAAATATTATAAACGATTGATGTCACAGTGTATTGTTATTCTTTTATAAACGTCATCATTATGTGCATGCGGATAAGCGTTGGTGGGCATGTTTCGCCATCTCACGCGATCGCCAGAGTCGTCGATCAATTAACTCTGTGTTCTTGTCTCCACCATAGCACGTGGCCAAGCCATCCAGGTATTTACTTCTCTGCCTTCCCTTTGTACTTACCCCTCAATTTTGCCAGTTGCAAATACTTTATACTGTGCAAATTAAACCAAAGTAACATTGTACAATTGTACTAGTATACATTTTAAAATTTACTATAAGATAAACAAATGTCACATGGGATTGTTCTTCTTTAATAAAAACTACTATAGATGTTGGAAGATATCAACATTGATGGAAAAGATTTAAGAATAATAAAGAATGTTTACCGGAACCAAGTAGCAGCAATTAAAATGGGAAATAAAGAGGGTAGTTACGAACAGATAAAGCTAGGAGTACGACAGGGGTGTGTCTTGTCACCAGATCTTTTCTCCCTGTATAGCGAAGTAATAATGAGAGAGATCAAAGAGACGCCAGGAATACTAGTTGGAGGTCATAATATAAATAATATACGCTATGCAGATGACACAGTATTGGTGGCGGATAATTCAACAGACCTACAACAATTATTAGACGTTGTAGTAACAGAGAGTGCAAGGGAAGGACTCTCCTTGAATATCAAGAAAACAGTAACAATGGTAATATCAAAGAAAATGGTGACACCAAAATGTGACATAGAAATAGAAGGAAAAATCCTTAACCAAGTGGATAATTGTAGATACCTAGGGGCATTTATAACATCCGATGGAAGATGTACAACAGAGATTAGGAGCAGAATAGGGCAGGCAAAGGCCGCATTTCAGAAAATGAAGAGTATCTTATGCAATAAGTCACTTTCACTGAATGTAAGAAAAAGAGTGCTGAAATGCTATGTAGAACCAGTTTTGCTGTATGGCAGTGAATCTTGGAATGTAAATGAACAAATTAAGAAGAAATTACAAGCAACAGAGATGTGGTTCCTGAGACGAATGTTGCGAATTCCTTGGACTACCAGAGTAACTAACGACGACTGCCTGAAACAGGCTAATGAAACTAGAACACTATATACAACAATAAGACAGAGACAAACATCTTTCTTCGGTCACGTGATGAGAAGAGAGGCATTGGAGAACATGGTAACAACTGGAAAAATCGAGGGGAAGAGAGGCAGAGGCAGACCAAGAGAAATGATGCTGGATGGATTGAGACGGTGGCATGGAGGAATATCAGCAGCAGAGTTGATCCAGAAAACCAAAGACCGAGATCTGTGGAGAGCCATGAATGCCTACGCCAGCCGGCACGGCACTTGATGATGATGATGATGACTATAGAATGTGGTGTGATGTCAGACACCAGCAAGTGATGTCGTTAAGCTTACCGTCAACGGTGTGAGACCCACCTTGTACATGTCACTGCCGGTAAAGTGAAACAAGTTGTATTTGTTGTAAGACTACCCTTTACTCTGTCGTCAGGTCTTAGTCAGATATGACTAAGCTACAGTATGACAGTAGACTGTACTACCTGCTTTCTGTTAGCGCCGAATGTTGGGCGGTGCTTACCAAACCCGACACCCCACATTGTGCCAACGGCTTCGGACGGAAGAGCGCAACTTGGAGGGTGCAAGCTTTATCCTGGTGCGAGGAAATGCAACCTAAAGACAAAATGTCATGGCATGGCAGACCAGGCCCTAAGCCTTGGTTGGCAGCTGGTCTAGGATCGAAGCTCCGACAGGCGGACAGTTAGAGCATTGCTTTGCTGATCCGGCAGCTTCTGCAGCTTGTCTTGTTCCAGATGTATAGGTGTTCTCTTTCCTCTGGAGTGAACTAGGCAGGCCGAGAGAGGGATCATGCTGCATGGGCAACACATGGTCTCTATAATTTAGCCCAGGCTTTGTGCTATGGAGAGGCAATAACTCCATCCCTGGTCTTAACTGATCTCGGAATCAAAGCGAGAAGTAACATTTATGGGTTATAAGTCCTTGTCAATTGGCGTAGACATGGGGCGCCACGGGTTGCCTCTGACGGTGGGAGACACCTACGGGTGTCACTGATCAGCTACCACCAGCCTCAAGCTGGGCATCCCCCCGCCAACTGGGTGCTGATTCACCTTAGCCTGTCTACTTTAATGGGTGCTTGGGGCTAGGACAAAATCTGTATCGCAGGCTGTAAAACTAATATACCAGGTACTAATAAAAAGAAAAATAGAAATCTCAAGCTACGGCTTGCGACTTGGAACGTAAGAACCATATGTCCATGATTTTCCACTGACTTGACGAATATGAACGATGTGAGAAAAACGGCAGATTGATGCCGAACTCAATCGTCTTAACATTAATATTGCTGGCCTGCAGGAGACTCGCCTCATAGAAAATAATTACACTTTTTTGGAAGGGTATAGGGCAGGCAGAAAAAGGCAACATGGTGTGGGCTTTGCAGTGAAGAATACGCTACTGAGAATGACTGAGATTCAAGCTAGAGGTAATGAAAGACTATTATCCCTGCGCTTGGCAACCTCTTGTGGTTTTGCCACCATTATCACTGCATATGCACCAACACTCACTTCCTTTGATGATGTGAAGGATTCGTTCAATGAGTAGTTAAACTCTGTGCTCAAGGCAGTTCCAAAATCCGACTACATTTATATGCTTATAGTGTGTGGGTGGGGAATGTGTGTGATGGGTGCGGGGAATGTGTGTATGTGTGGGTGAGTAGTGGATGTGTGGTGGTTGGGGGAAATATGTGTGGGTGGTAGGGGTGTGGGTGGGGGATGTGTGCTTAGATGGGGAATGTGTGGTGGGGATGTGTAGGTGGGTGAGGGATGTGTATGTGTCGGGGCGGGATGAGTGAGTGGGTGGAGGATTTGTGTGGGTGGTGATATGTGTGATCGAGAGATGTTGGTTTGGGGGTGGGTGGATGGGGGTGTGTGGGTGCGTAGTGAATGATGTGTGGGTGAGTGAGTGAGTGTGTTTTGGTGGATGTGTGGGGAATATGTTTGTGGGTGGGGAGAGGTGTGTGGTGTGTTGGTTGGGTATATGTGTGTGGTGTGTGGATGGGGGATGTATGTGTGGGTGGGGGATTTGTGTGGTGTGTGGGTGGGGTAACTGCGGGGTGGGTGAATTAGGGTATCTGTGTGGGTGTGGATGTGGATATTGTGTGGTATGTGTGTGGGGGATATGTGTGGGGTGTGTAGGTGGGGGATGTGTGGTGGTATGTGGGTGTGGGATGTGTGGGTGAGGGATATGTGTGTGGTGCGTGGGTTGGGAATATCGTGTGGTGGGATGTAAGCTAGGTCATGTGTGGGTGGGTGGAGAATGTATTTGTGGGTGGTGTGTTGTGTGTGAGTGGATTGGGGATGTATAGGTGGTTAGGGAGATGTGTGTGTGTGGGTAGTGAGATGTCAGTTGGTGGGGATGTGTGTGTATGGTTTAGGGATGTGTGAGTGGATGTGCGATGTGTGGGTTGGTGGGGGATGTATGTGAGTGGGAGGGGAATATGTGGTCGATGGAGGTGTGGTTGGGGGATGGGTGGTTGGTTGTGTGGGTGGGGAGAGGATGTGTGGGTGGATGATGGGTGTGTGGATTAGGATGTGTATGTGGGTGGGCGCGGGATGTGTGGGTTGGTGGGGGATGTTTGTGTGGGTGGCGAGTGTGTTTGGGCTGGGGGAACAGGTGAGGGCAGTGTGTATGGATGGGAGATGTGCGGGAGGGGGATGGGTCGATTGGTGGGGTATGTATGAGTCCCTGGGTGTGTGTAGGTGTGTGGGTGTGGGTTGAGTGATGTGTGGGTGGGGTTATGTGTGGATAGGTCGGAGATGGGCCTCATAACATGGTAATTTGCCTTGTTTATGTTTACAACATTCATTTCACAATGGTTGTTTTTCTTCCTACGTGAATGTATAATGCTCCAGATGGACGAAAGATGAGTGATTGGAAGGGCCGAATGTAAGCCTGCGTGCCCAATTTTTAATGCCGCTTTTAAAGTAAAATTGATTGATTTGATTTGATTTGATTTGCTCGGTGATTTCAATAACTTCATGTGGGCAAGGACTCGAGTTCATGGCCAGTGTGCCTTGGACAATACAACATCGGTCGCATGAATGAAAATGGGCAAAGGCTGCTGGAGCATTGCACAAGAAAAAACCTTCGTATTACAAACTCCTTTAAAAAAAAAAAAATAAGAGCTGCATAAGGTCACAAGGAAACATCTAAGTTCCGGCCATTGGCATCAGCTGGACTTCATCATCACACGGAGACAACATCTGAACCATACATCATTAACTCGAAGTTACCACAGTGCTGAATGTGATACAAGTCTAGCCCCAGGATTAATATTACTAACACTCACGATCCTGGAAAGTGCTTTGACTTTCAACAACAACTTGAAGACGCTTTGAATAATAACATCAGAAAATTGTACAGTAAGTGAAACGTGGGGTAAACTTAAGGAAACTCTTTATAAAACAGCGGTAGGGGTTTACGGCACTGTGGATCATAAGAGGCAGGACTGGTTTGCGGCAAACAGCCAGATACTGCAGCCCTTGATTGATAAAAAGAATGTACCTCTCTTAAGAAAATCAAAGAAAGAACAACGCGTAACACTCTCAGTGAGTTGAAGCAAGCTAGGAATGATTTGTAAAAGGCTGCTAGGCAATGTGCAAATGACTATTGGATCAATTTATGTAAGTCCATTCAAAACGCAATTGATAAGGGAAACATCAGAAGCATGTATGAAGGGGTAAAGAAAGCCTGTGGTCCAATTATCAAAAGAAGTGCACCACTGAAAACCTCGACTGGAGACATCATCACTGATACGAAACAGCAGATGGATAGATGGGTAGAGCCCTATTTAGAGCTTTACTCAAGTGAGACCAAACTAGCGGATGATGCCCTCAACGCCATATAGGCCCTGCCAACTCTTGACCACCTGGACACACTTCCCACCATAACAGAAGTTAAGTGAGCTATAAATGAACTTGCATCTGGCAAGGCCCCAGGTAAGGATGGGATTGCAATACAGGTTATCAGGAGTGAGCAAGACACACTCACTCTACAGATCCCCGAGCTAATAGAGCTATGCTGGCGAGAAGGACAAGTCCCACAGGATTTCAAAGATTCAAACATCATAACACTGTACAAGAACAAGGGCGATCGAAACGACTGTAACAACTGTAGGGGTATCTCACTTTTGTGTATTGTGGGAAAGTATTTGCCAGAATTGTTCTGCGCAGACTTCAAGTCCTGGGCGATCAAGTCTACCCCGAATCATAGTGCGTCTTCCGGCAGAATCGGTCTATCATTGATATGATATTCTCATTGCGACAAATGCAAGAAAAATATCGAGAACAAAATTAATCACTGTTCATTGCCTTCATCGACCTAACAAAGGCATTCGATTTGTTCATTCGTGAGGGTCTGTTCAAGGCACTAAAGAAGATTGGCTGCCCACGAACTCTTCTGCCATTATGGAGTTGTTCCACACAGGCATTAAGGGTATAATCAAGTTTGATGGTGCAACTTCTGAAGAATTTGAAAACAAGAGTGGAGTTAAGCAAGGTTGTGTACTAACCCCTACCCTCTTTGGAATATACGTTTCACTTCTACTGAAATAGGCCTTTCGTGATCAGGATGCCGGTATATACATTCACTCACGCCTCTATAATGCTCAGAGATTGAAGGCAAAGACCAAAATTAGGAGGGTACTGATCAGAGAGTTGCTTTTTGCAGATGATGCTGCAATTACGACCCACGCTGAGGAAGAATTACAACGTCTACTATCTGCATTCTCCAATGCTTGTTCTGAATTTGGTTTAACAATTAACAAAATGAAGACACATATTGTGTCACAAGTTGCACATGGAGTACCATCAATCTGTATTGACGACGCCGAACTGGAGATAGTAGACCATTTTACATATCAAGGATAAGAGGTAAATAGCAAATTATCCCCAAATCAGGAAGTCAACATCAGGATTGGTAAGACAGCAACAACAATGATCAGGTTAAGAAAACGAGTCTGGGACAACAGGAAGCTTACTGCCAAAACAAAAGTCCTTGTCTACCAAGCCTGTATCTTAGTACTCTTCTTTATGGCGGTGAAACTTGGCCAACTTACTCACACCAATAGAAACATTTAAACAGCTTTAATATGCGGTGTCTGCGAAGAATACTTGGTATTATGTGGCAAGACAAAATCATAAATACTGAAGTATTGGAAAGATCAGGTTGTGTGACAGTGTGTTCCATGCTGTCTTCGTAGACTTAGATGGATAGGACACGTTAGAAGGATGGATGATGATAGAATACCAAAGGACATCTTTTTTGGTGAATTAAAGATGGGTAGGAGATCTCAGGGTCGGCCTCTACTACGATACAAAGATGTGTGTAAGAGGCACATGATCGATAAGGCATTGATACTGTGCATTGGGAGCAAGTCGCCGCTGAACGTGTTGCATGGAGGGCAACTATCAGAAATGGAATAAAGACAAAGGAGAAAATAATTGCAGATAAAGCACACACAGAGCGTGAGAGACGTAAGATGGTGCATGATGGTGGAAATGACCATGTTTTCACAGGCATCCACTGTTGACGAACATTTACAGCGCGAATTGGCCTTATCAGTCACTTTCGCCACCGCCATGGGTTGTACTTATTATGCCTTTTGGAAGCACAATGTGTTGTTTGTCCATCAAGAATGATGATGACCATTCATTTCATCCAGTGGGGTTGAAAGTATGGAGCCGTGAGTTCTAAGATTGATGATAAGGCCTATTTTGGCACGAAATGTTCTTTGATAATGTGGACAAAGAATGCTTGACGTTTCTGGAGGAAGATTTTCTGCAGTGGTTTTTCTGTTCTGTCTTTTCTTCACAGCTCGTGCAGTCCTGGTTGCCTCACAGGTGACTGCACTCTTGCGTAATGATGCACGCCACGATGTTCGGTCTCTGGCAGCAGTCTCCCAGGTGTCATGATGAATTCCAAAAGCATTCAGTGAGATTTCAGTGTCTTTAAAGCGTTTCCTCTGGCCACCTTGAGAGCGTTTACCACAACGCAGTTCGCTGTAAAAAATTCGTTTAGGGAGCCTGTGATCTGGCATGCGAGTCAAGTGACCAGCCCAGCGAATCTTATTCTTCATTAGTACAGTGTGGATACTGGGCATGGACGCTCTTTCTATGAATTCAGTGTCTGGGATTTTGTCTTGCCATTTAATCTTCAGTAACTTCCTAAGGCAGACTGTGTGGAAGTGGTTTAATTTCCTAGCGTGTCGCTGATAAACAGTCCAGGTTTCACAAGCATATAGCAGTGTGGATAATACAACTGCTTTGTAGACTTTCAGCTTTGTTTGCAGGCTTATTTCATTTCTGTCCCATACATTCTTGTACAGTCTGCCAAAGGCCGCGCTGGCCTTGGAGATTCTTGCATTCACTTCATCATCAATTGTGGCAGCTTGTGACACAGTGCTGCCAAGATAGGTGAATTTGTCCACAACACTTAGACTATGACCATTCACTTTGATATTCGGCACAGTGTGATTATTCCCTGGAGCTGGCTGGTACATAACTACAGTTTTCTCCAAATTGATATTGAGCCCAAAGTTGGCACAGGCATTGAGAAAGCTGAAACATTATGTTGCATGTCCGCCTCTGAGTTGGCGTATAGAGCGGAATCATCAGCAAACAGGAGCTCTCTGACGGTGTCGCTGTCAATTTTAGTTTTAGCTTTCAGCCTTCTGAGATTGAATAACTTTCCATCCATGCGGTAGTTGATGTCTATTCCGGATACCTAGATCTCACCCAGAACCAAATATCTCAGGTACCCCAGGTACCCAGAACCAAATATCTAACTTACTAACTAACTAACTAACCAACTAACTTTATACGTCTTAATTGGTGTATTATCAATTATATATAAGCTTTGATTGCTACTGGTACTATTGGTGTTGGAACTCTTCGCTGGCTGCTGAGGGTGGGGACGGACCGCTTATGGGAATGCCCCAAATGCTGTAATGTCGGTTCCTAAATCAATCAATCAATCATTCTATATAAGCAATCAATTTTAAAGTACTTATGTAATTACTGTCTTTTCTTTAACTTGATGTGTACATACATTCATATATGCAGCAAATCTACCACAACACGTCTGCTTTGCTCGCCTTCGAGCTAGAAACTAACATGTCCAGCAGGCCAGACTTGGCGTTATTGTACTACCCATCGCAAATGGAATTCAACTGGTTCGTGACTAGGACATTATCTGTATTGGATGCTGCCAAAGCTAAGGGACCTTTGCCTGCGCCAGTACGTGGTCTTGTAATTAGTCTGTTATCACATCTGGATGGGCAACCGTTTTACTCTTGCTCCTGTTTTTTTAATCTCTTAAAGCTGGAAGTTTTGCTGCATCTTTCTTTAGCCTTCAATATATATTAGTAGATTATGTATTTAGCTATTTGCCATCGACTCTCTCTTTTTATATCTACAATTTGGATTAGTTCTCTCTCTCTCTCTCTCTCTCTCTCTCTCTCTCTCTCTCTCTCTCTCTCTCTCATGTGTGTGTAGTATCTTTTTCATTTTTTTTCTTTCACACTCTCTCTCCCGCTCTCTCTAGATTGTGTGTGTAGCTATCTCTCTCTTTCGCGCGCGCTCTCTCCCTCTCTCTTTCTCGCTCTCTCTCTCTCTCTCTCTCTCTCGCTCTCTCTCTCCCTCTCTCTTTCTCGCTCTCTCTCTCTCTCTCTCTAAATTTTGTGTGTTGCTATCATTTTCTTTGGCTCTCTCACTCTCTCTTTCTCCCCACTCCCCCTTTCCCTGTTAAGCTCTGTCTAGTTATATGCTATCTTTCTCGGTAACTATGTGTGTCTATGTGGGGGAAGGGTGTGAATTTTACTGAGCTTTCTCTCAATATACCCTTGTTTATAATTCTCATTACAGTACTCTGTATGTAACTCTATGTGGAGATTGGGGGTGGGGTGGAAATTTCTCTATATATCCCCTTATCTGTAGTTCTCTTAGCCGTACTCTGCGTTTACCTCTGAATCTCTCTCTCTCTCTCTCTCTCTCTCTCTCTCTCTCTCTCTCTCTCTCTCTCTCACTAGCTTTCATTCTCTCATTCTCTCTCACTATCTTTCACTGACTCTCTCTCTCTCTCACTCTCTCACTAGCTTTCATTCTCTCTCATTCTCTCTCACTATCTTTCACTGACTCTCTCTCTCTCTCTCTCTCTCACACACACACACACACACACACACTAGCTTTCATTCTCTCTCATTCTCTCTGACTCTCTCTAACTCTCTGTATATGCCATTGGATCAACATGCTTTGCACTTTCTCAGTAACTATCCCTCTCTGGCTAGTAAAAACAGATAAAGAAAGAAGTAGCATAACTATGTGCTTTGTCAATGGAAGACATCTGTCTCTATAGCCAAGTAACGATGAGGGAGATCAGCGAGCTGCCAGGAATTTACGTTGGAGGTTATAATATAAACAGACTTCAACACTAGTATTAGACAGGGCAAATAAGAACTTCCCTGAATAACAAGAGATCTGAAATAATAGTTATATCACAGAAAATAAATATATCACTAACATATGGTATAACAATGGAATGGGACATTCTTAACCAAGTAAATAAATTCAAATACCTAGGACAACCATAATATCAGATGGAAAATGCATGGCAGAGATTAAACGCAGAACTGGCCTAGCGAAAGAATGCAATTCAAAAAGTGGGAAAGTGTCTTATGTAATAAGTCACTATCTCTGGAAGAGAGTACCGTTATGTCACATATAACCTCTTCTGATGAATGCCAGAGAATTATGGAATGTGAATGAATAAATTAGAAAGAGCTTGGAGGCAACGGAGCTGTGATGTTTGAATCGTACATTTGTGAATACATTGCCATAGTAAAAAAAAAAAAAACATGCCCGCTAATGACAATAGAACTGTATATGCGAGTACAAATAAAAGGACGAGATAAACGCTGTGGTTTGGTCGTGTGATGAGAAGGGAGGTTTTGAAAAACATTATGACGACTTTAAAGGTCAACGTTAGAAGAGATGGGGACAGACAGAGAGAAAGATTCTGGATGGACTGGAAGAATGTCATTAATAACATTAAAACAGATCACCAAGGACGGAAGTCTATGGAGATGCTTGAACATGTACATCAGATGAAAAAGTGGAGGCAGGCCAGTAAATTAGCTGCCGAACAATGGGAGACTATGTAGAAAATTAGCTGCCGAACTGTGGGAGACAGTCTAGGCAGAAACGTACTGTGGGAGACTATGTAGACAATTAACTGCCGAAAAGTTTGAGACTATGTAGACAATTAACTGCCGAACAGTTGGAGACTGTAGAAAAGTAGATGCCGAATAGTGGGAGACAGTGTAGAACAGTAGGTGCCGAACTGTGGGAAACTAGGCAGAAAATTACATGCAAAACAGTGGGAGACTAGGCAATAAATTAGTAGCTGAACAGTGGAAGACTAGATAGAAAATTATATGTGGAACAGTAGGAGAGAGAATATGCAGAGAAATTATGCCGAACAGTGGGATACTAGACATAAATTTAGTTAGAACAGTGGGAAACTAGCCAGAAAATTAAAAGCGAAACAATGGGAGACTAGCCAGAAAATTAGATGTGAAACAGTGTGAGACTAGCCAGAAAATTATATGATGAACAGTGAGAGACTGACTAGAAAATTGAATGAGGAACAGTGGGAGACTAGCCAGAAAATTATATACGGAACAATGGGAGACTTACTAGAAAATTAGATGAGGAACAGTGGTAGACCAGGCAGAAAATTAGATGCGAGCAGTGGGAGATTGGGCAGAAGATTAAATGCGGAACAGTGGGAGACTAGACAGAAAACTAGATTTGGAACAGTGGGAGGCTAGGAAGAAAATTAGATGCGGAACAATGTGAGATTATGCAGACAATTAGACGTGGAACAGTGGGATACTAGGCAGACAATTCGATACGAACAGTGGGAGACTAGACAGAAAATTATATGCGGAACAGTGGGAGACTAGCAAGAAAAGCCGATAAATGTACACCATACATGTGACTGGAACATACCATGCATTGTCAGTTTTCAAACCTGCATTTGACACACCAGTAACATTCGTTCCCATAGACAATGTTAACTTCACTAAATTCCCCATAGACAATGTTAACCTCACTGAATTCCTTCTGGGCATTGCATTGGCGTTTATTGAGAATAAAATATTTGCTTGCTGCTTGCTTGCGTCGGCTGGCTGTGAACTCCAGCGTGATGTTCTGTATGTCTGATGAAGACATCCTGTTGTCCAACATCATTGTGATGTCATACCGGACTGAGGTTTGCGTGAGTATCCGTTGTCCCATGTTTGGCTTTTTGGTATGCAGTCTGGGGTTTCCTCTCCGTGCAGGCAGATACTCTCCGACTTCGGAAGAATCACCGATCCTACTACGTTAGCCAGGACCCCGAGCGGACCTGTTGCCCAGGACGCACGACTAGGACGTGTTAGTAGGTCTTGGCCAGATAAAACATGGCCCTGGTGCCTCGGAACCACCTCTGCGTCCCAATAAAATATTTAAATTCCATGCAAGAAACAGTATTATAGCCTATGTTTCCTGTTAATAAGTATGTCTATATTTACTAAACCATGGCCTGCTTACATTCTGCTATGCCCCTCCGCAGATGTACGTTCCACTAGCTGGCTTACACACCCCGCTGATTTATGAGCTTGTAAAGGGGTAGGACAACTCAGTTCACTTGGAGAGTGTACTTTAAAATTGGGTCAACACGGAAGTCTTCAAACCAGGGGTGGCCAACACGAGGCCCTCGGGCTGCATGCGGCCCGCCGGGAGTCATATTGAGGCCCGCGGAGTGGGAAGCGACGATGTGGTCGAAACTGTAGCACGCTTGCTTGTTTACTTTAATTAACAAACAAAAAATTAGGTGCGTGGCCCGGCAGGAAATATTATTTCTGAAATTTGGCCCGCCTGCTGAAAAGGTTGGCCACCCCTGCTTTAAACCAACCTCACTCCGAGTGATGCAAGCTCTTTTAGTGGCTCAAATAACTCGAACGCCAAATCATGGATCTTAACAATAACAACGAAGTCGTACAAAGGATGTAGTAATTATCCAACAAGCCCACCAACCTAGCCAATCATTCTGTTCAATCAATTAGATACACAGTGTGGTCTCTATCAATGCAATGGACAAATAATATCGTCAAGTAAACACCTAGATACTAGCGTAGACTCCCAAGTGTAATCGATGTCGTGGCTTATGGGATAGTGAGACGCGCAGTTTCATAATTCCCCGATATACCGAGTCGAGGGTTCGAAATCAGTGCACTCCATTTAAAGCAGACCGCTTTGCGTTGATTTCGCTGGTTTCAGGCGTCGGGTGTTCAGAAAGCAACGGCAAACTACTGAACTAACATTTCATCTCATCTTGTTCCTCTTGTACCTTGCGGTGTCGAGGCCTCTCGATCGGCCTCGATCGGCCTCTTCTTCTGATTTCATTCGGCCTATAAATCAATGCTTGTTGTAGCGTACCTGAACTTACACTCCCTAGTATATCACAAATATTCAATAAATCGAATCCTGTACAGAAAATGCAACTACCTTTTTTTTTTTCTTCAAAGAGGCGGGTGAATGTACACATGCATAATTCCATCTTTGTTGACTTCAGTCTGACATCTGCCATACTAACCTCATACATATATCCTATTCACAGGTAATGGACGAGGTTTACGCAATGTTGCAGAAGGCTACCAAAGGAAGCATGACTAATTATATTCTTTCTGAAGCTAAAGAGGATGATCAGGGAGATGTGTACTTTGATTATTTTCTTGGCGACGGTGATCTCACACAGGACAATCAACCATTGGTAGGCGGTCTATGTGCAGTCTAGCATCTCATGCCTTCGTCTCAACACAGTTTTGCCAAGGGCATTAGACATGTGTGGAGTCTACAATGGCATATACCCAATGAGAGTCTGTTACTTTACTTTACATATCTTTACTTTACTATACTATACTTTACTTTACTCAACTCTACTTTACTTAACTTTTACTTTACTTTACTTTACTTTACTTTACTTTACTTTACTTTACTTTACTTCACTTCACTTTACTAAACTTCACTTTACAATAACAAAACAGATCATTGTTAATGTATCTAATGTGGTTATTTTCAAAGATATTCGATTAAGTAAGTCAGTGTATAAATACTTCTTTTGTTTCGTTTTGTTTTCTGGTATTCCCATTTAATTGAATCTTTTACATCAAGTCTTTTGTTTTTCTAAATTAAAATTAAAATTTAGAAAAATAGAACATACCCAGAAAAGAATATTTATATAATGTGTGATTCTAGTAAACACGCATTCGAATCTTCGCTAATGCAACAGACTGTGCTGATATTTTTCCTGATGCTATCTACAGGGGCAATGGCAAACTAGTGAGCGTAATCTTGCCAAGAAATCAACAATCAGCTGAAAGATGCTGATGTTGACAGCGATGTCCTGTAAACGGATATGCGGGAAAATAAATCTACATGAGAGACTAGGACATTTATTGAGATATCGGTGTGGAATTAAAGTGAGTTTTACCAAAACCAAAGCCTGCTGCCGAGGGCGCGTCATCATAGTTGATAGTGATGCTGAATACCTCAGACACATGGCAGGTTTCTGATTCGGGACACATTTTTGAAGCTTGTTTAAAATAAAAGTATGACAGAAATGTGGATGATGATCTCCCAGACATTTATATATGAACGGTCTGCGTGCCAGGAACTGTCCTGAGATGTTGAGCCGGTTGGCGGGATGTTGACGTCATCACCCATCGAGTGCCGACTGTCCTATACAAATATAGTGCTAGCACCATATACCCAATTAGATTCAAGGGCCCTTAACTTCTACTTTTTATCCCGCGCGCCACTTGAAGTAGCTCATAAAATAAACATTTTGTTTCCATGTTTTGTGTGTGCTTTTTGTTTTATTTATTTATTTATTTATTTATTTATTTTTGCCCTCGCTGGCTTTAAACTCTAGCGTTGTCCAACCACGCTACTGATAGTAGCACAGGACTGAGTTTAACGTGTGGATTAGCTTTCCCTATTACCAGTGTCTTTCGCCATCAGGCAAACCCACTCCGACATTAGAGGTACTTGTAATTTACGTCATCAAGTCAAGGACGAGAAGTCAACATTTTAGTCCAACTGATCAGTGTAAGGGTTGAACCCACTACCACAGCAACAGCACACCGGATGTTTAAGAACGATTTCCCTTATCCATTCGGCCATACTGACCTCTGTTCTGTCGTTTAACAAACTGACCACGTTTTTTTCTTCATTTTTGTTTTCTTCTGAGCAACGGATACAACGTGTTCAGACTTGCGCTTTGTTTATACAACAGCCTGACATTCGTGTTTTCGTTTGTGCGTCTCCCCGTATCCCCCCCCCCCATGCAACCCATACATAACACTTGCCTTTAGTATAGTGTTTTGCTTTAACAACTCATCCATTTTTTTCGTGCTTGTATTCTGTAAATTAAGAACATGTATGTATTGCAGTAATCTTATTTGTGAGGCTATACATAACTTCCGACCACCACTAGGAATTGTATGTTACGCCGCTCTTCTGTAGCAGATCATGATAGGATGACTTATCTGCCTGGGAAAGATCGTCACCGACAGCAATGGTTTGTGTTGCCTTGATGTTGAGTATAGACAGATGAAGATACTGTGTAAATTCGTATTTAAACTGCGTGCCTAGGTCAAATTATACTGCGGCCAGATTCACAGGCGATAGAGTGACTACCAAGATAAATGGACAGCTGAGCAGAGCATAGCACTCACTTGTCCTGACAGTCGGAGATGACTGTCAAAGGTTGAAGTAACAGAACTCCGTGTTGTTGTGGAAGGCAAGAGAAAACCACTGCGTTATCTTCCCAAGACGTCATGACTGAACCATTCAGTGGCAGTAAACGATGTCAATGGCTGTCTTACCGTCTGGTAGAGACAGTCATGTACCATCAAACCGTCATCCAGAGACTGAAGACAATATTTAAAATAGGTACATGGAATGTTAGAACGTTAAATGAGCTTGGCAAGCTGCACTGTGTTATAAGTGAAATGGAAAGCATGAAGTTAAATATCCTAGGCATAAGTGAGATGAGATGGAAGAGATCTGACAACATTATAAACAACAAACACACAATACTTTATTCTGGAGGGGCATGAAACAGGAGTGGGCTAATATTTGATAAACAGACAACTAAATCTCTTCATGATTACTGGTATATTTCAGATGGTCAAGATGAAAGGCAAACCAATAAATATAAATATTGTATAAAAATACGCACAAACAACAAGCAGTAGTGGTGAAGAAAAACAATGAAGTAGACATTTCGATGTCTCAAATTAAATCACAAGATATACAAATAATACAAGGTGATTTTAATGCAAAAGAAGGAAAAGTAAAAATGGAGGATGTAGTGGGGAATTATGGTTTAAGTAGTAAAAAATGAAAGAGGAGAGTAATTAATAGAATTGGCAAATATCAATAGTTTATTTTAGTTTAGTTTAGTCGATGGATCAACATCACGGCACACGGTAATCCATAAGTGCTCCGTTCTACTCCTAACTCAAGCCTGAGTCCGGAGAGTATCACCTCAGTGCACGAACTCCGTAGCACCGACGAGGATCCTGAAATACTTTGGGTAGATTTTTAACTCAAAATTTTGCCCGGGCAACGGAGTTAGGCTACTCTTTTTCGATGTCCAACTGCCAAGGGATTTTTTACGTGAGCAACAATACAGACGGGCGTCCGATCTCACTACCCAGAGACCAGGGGAAATTTTACAGCTGGGTGAAGTCCAGGTGAAAAATTCCCGGCCCTCACCGGGGCTTGAACTCGGTACCTCCAGCATTCGAGGCGGACACAATACCTCGAGACAACTCAGTTCCCTCTTGGCAAATATCAAATATATTATAAATGGGAACACCTGGTTACAACAACATAAACGACAACTTTACACATGGAAAATCCCTGATAAGAAAATACTCAACCAAATTGACTACATAATTATTAATGAAAGGTTTCGAAATGCGTTAATTAATGTAAAGACAATGCCGGGTGCTGATTGTGATAGTGATCATGTACCACTATGTGGAATAATACAAGTAAGACTGAAGAGATAAAAAATAAGTGCTTATGAACATGAAACATAATAAAGAGGTTTTTAAGATAGATAAAGAAATTAAAGAACATTATAGAATAATTGTGAAAACATAGGTACAATGCAATAGCTAAAATACGGAAGATAACGGAACAATGGGAAATGTTATGGGACTCAATTCATCAAACGAGCAAAGAAATATTACTGAAGAGAAGCCAAAAAGCTAAGAAAAAATGGATGACTGAAGAAATCTTAAAGTTGTGCACAAATGATAAACAAGAATATAACGAGATAAATAAAGAAATAAGAATAATTGTGTGAAAGCAAAAGAAAGTTGGTTAAACAAACAGTGCAATAAAATTGAATTAAATTATATTACAGTTACAAAAAATATGCACAGACAAAACAGTTAGCTCACATGAAGAAAAATAATAATAAATACAGGGTGTTTAAAATAAAAAAGAAAAGAATTATTGGAGGAAGATGCTATAATGAAGAGGTGTATTGCGTATATAAGAGAATTATATGATGGAGAAAGGACAAAATTTACAGAAGAAAGTAACTTAGAAGGTCCATCTATTCTAAATGAAGAAGTCACTCACGCTATCAAACATATGAATAAAGGAAAAACAAAAGAAGAATTAGAAGTAATGGGAGAATTTGGAGTCGATATATTAACCAAAATGTTGAATGATATTTACAGCAGTGGATATCTACCGAGAGATATGCTGACATCTATATTTATAGCTGTACCAAAAAGGCCAGGAGCAATTGAATGCGAAGATTTTCCTACGATTAACCTCATAAACCATGTCACTAAGCTTCTATTCAGAATTACAATGAGAAGAACAAGAAAGAAAGTAAAAATGGAAATTGGTGAAGAACAGTGTGGATTTGTGGAAAGAAAGGGTACAAAAGTTGCAATATATACATTACGGACACTATTAGAAAGATCAATAGAGACATAGAAAGACATATACTTATGCTTCATAGATTATACTAAGGCATTTGATAAAGTAAAACATGATCAAATTATTAAAATGGTGGAAGAAATTAATATTGACGGGAATGATCTCAGAATAATAAAACATATTTACTGGAACCAAGTAGCAATGATTAAAATGGGAAATAAAGGAGGAAATTATGAACAAATAAGGCTGAGAATATGACAGAGATGTGTTTTGTAACCGGATCTCTTATATCCGGATCCCTCTATTTTGTTGAGTATCCCTTACGGGACGTTGCAGTCAACACCAGCATTTTAAGCTGATGTTGATGTACTAGGCAAGTGTTACATTCAGTAGTTTGCCATTGCTTTCTGAACGACCGGCCCCTATACCTTTTTCGAGAAAACCAGCACCGCTGTGTTTTGAACCCGGGTATACGGGCTCACAAACCGCGTTCGCAAGCCCTTAGCCACAGAGACCGGATCCCTCTATAGCGAAGTAATATTGAGAGAGATCACAGAAAAGCAAGGAATAATATCGGACGTTAGAATATAAACAATATACGCTATGCAGATGACACAAACAGGTCAAGGCATTGCTGACGCCATCGCCAACCAGCGACACTGAAAAACTGCTTGCTGAAATAAAGGAGATCCAGCAAAACATCAAACAAGAGGTGGAGAAAATGATCCAGACGACAAAGAAGAACGAAGAGATTCTACCAGACAACAAAGCGGAGAGAGAAATGCTGAAAACGGAAAGGGAGCTAACCCTAAACAAACCAGCAGAAACTACAGAAAAGACCATAGAGAAGGCACGACGTGCAACCCACTAAGAAACCATCGAATAGCTGCTAAAGACAATACATAAAACTGGAGGCAAAAACACGGAAACTATTCTGCCCGACACACGAAGAGAGCCTAGAGGAAGAATACAACTCATCTGAAATTGAAACGGATGAAGAACTCGATGAATGGGGGAAAATACTCAACGAAAATATGATAAAAATTTGATTAATTTGACCTCTCTGGGATAACGACCATGTTGGAGACACTGTTCACAAAAATCAGTAAACAGTCCTTATAAGGACTGCATCATATCCAAAACGATGAGCCAGAAGCCAACACTGACAACAGACACTACCAGAGGAGACGGACTCAAAGAAAAACTTGCCGGCCAACGAATCTACCAGCTGACGTATCAAGCACAAACACTACAAATGGATACGCAAGCTAACACTGGCGCAGAAAAACTTAACAAAATCATTCCGCACCATGAACCATCACTATTTTAACCAATGCCGCGGAGGCTGGTTGCCGTTTGGTGGACATTTTTTCCCCCGCAAAATGTACTCGGACCCAGATGACACACAGTATTAATAGCGGACAATGCAAAATATTTACAACAGTTGTTGGACATTGTAGTAACAGAGAGTGCAAAGAAAGGACTATCCTTGAATATCAAGAAAACAGTAAGAATTGTGATATCAAAGAAAAAAGTGACACCCAAATGTGAAATAGAAATAGAAGGGAAAACTCTTCACCAAGTGAATAGTTTTAAATACCTAGGGGAATTTGTAACATCAGATGGAAGATGCACAACAGAGATTAAGAGCAGAATATGGCAAGCAAGGCTGCATTTCAGAAAATGAAGACTATCTTATGCAATAAGTCACTACCATTGCATGTAAGAAAGAGAATGCTAAAGTGGTATATAGAACCTGTTTTGCTGAATGACTGTGAATCTTGGAATGTAAATGAACAAATTAGGAAGAGATTGGAAGCAACAGAGATGTGGTTCCTGAGACTAATGTTGCGAATTCCTTGGATTGCCAAGATAACTAACAATCACTGCCTGAAAGGGGCTAATGAAACTAGAACATTATATACAGCAATAAGAAAGAGGCAAACAGCTTTCTTGGTCATGTTATGAGAAGAGAGACATTGGAGAACAACGTGACAACTAGAAAGATCGAGGGGAAGAGATGCAGAGGCAGACCGCGAGAGAAACAATGCTGGGTGGATTGAGATGGTGGCATGGAGGAATATCATCAGCAGAGTTGATCCAGAGCACCAAATACCGAGATCTGTGGATAGTCATAAACGCCTACGCCAGCCGGCATGGCACTTGATGATGATGACACATAACTATTCTGTTGTTGTATATTTATTTCAACCTCTTGTCCTTGCATTTGCTCTTTCAAGCCTATGCCTAATTCTTTTATTCATTGTGGTTAATTCATTTTTGTAAAGTATACTTTTATATCTTCCGAGTGTCTTAATTTTTTATTTTACACTATACCCTAAAGTATTTAACAAATGTCATTGCAGCTACGAGGAGAGGATAGAATATTTACCACAGCAATGGCAGCCAATGCCTTATTGTCAACTTGGACCACATTTAATGAAACATCCAGAAAATCAAGCTGGAAAAAAGGTATAGTATCTTCATCCTTGTTCCCTCATCCCGTAACCCCAAGCGTGGGTTGTAAGGCTGTCAGAATAGAAGCATCAGTAATCGTTACTCTTTTTCCCTCAGCAACATACACAAGTGTGGATATATTACATCCTATACACTCTGTTATGATCTCTCACCAAGATTTTCTCTGCCTTCCTCATATCCGTTCCCTCCCCCTCCCCCTTCCTCTCCCGCTGTTCCCTGGACTATTACATTTGAGAGGGTGAGATCGCATGACATGCTAAAACCAGGCCATTACAAGAAATGTGTCTTAATATTCGGTATATATATATATATATATATATATATATATATATATATATATATATATATATATATATATATATATATATCTTATATATAAATTAGGATGTGCGTCCGTATTTATGTATCTCTGTATCTATGTATGTCCTTTATCCGTTCGCGAACGGCCCATCCGATTGAGATGAAATTTTCTACACGCCTTCCTTTCATTCCAGAGCTGTCAACTGTGATATTTTGTTAGTGTGAAATCGCCTGCTTACTCAGTATTATTTCATTTTTCATTTTTCATCATAATTTCATATATCTCAGGGGTCCTAACTCTGTAAAAGTTATTTCAAGGGGCATAACTTTTCTGTATAACTTATAGTCATATTGTGGCATCGTTTTCAAAGATTTATAAACTCTTTGTCCATAGTTATGTACCGGCATATGAGTTATAATAAATAATGATACAATCTGTAAGGCATTTTCAAAGTTTTCATAAAAATGATGCACAATGCATAACATTGTAACTCATCTTTTTTTTGCTTAAGAAGTTACTGTAGTCATGCAGGTGATTAGAAAGAGTTTTCATTAAAAATAATGGATGGTGTGTGGAAGAACGTTCTTTTAAGTTACTTTTTTTGTTGTATGAATTTAATGAAGCCGGACAGGGTCAGGCAGACAGATAGACAGTCGGGAACAGGAACTTATATGACTACTTATATAAATTAAATGAGATGCTTCACACCAGGAGCTGAGCGATGCCGGTCCGGGTCAGACAGACAGACAGACAGACAGACAGACAGACAGTCGGTAACGGGTACGGGAACTTATATGACTACTTATATGAATTAAATGAGATGCTTCCCACCAGGGACTGGGCGAAGCCGGGCAGGGTCAGGCAGACAGATAGACAGACAGATAGACAGACAGATAGAAAGTCGGGAACGGGAACTTATATGACTACTTATATGAATTAAATGAGATGCTCCACACCAGGAGCTGGGCAATGCCGGGCCGGGTCAGACAGACAGACAGACAGACAGACAGACAGACAGACAGACAGACATACAGACAGACAGACAGTCAGTCGGTAACGGGAACGAGAACTTATATGACTACTTATATAAATTAAATGAGATGCTCCCCACCAGGGTCTGGGCGAAGCCGGGCAGGGTCAGCTAGTATATATATATATATATATATATATATATATATATATATATATATATATATATATATGTGTGTGTGTGTGTATGTGTGTGTGTGTGTGTGTGTAACCGCATAAAGAGGGAGATGAGATAGAAAGGGCACAGCGCTGACTACTTATGGGCCATAGGAAGGGACTAGATAGCAATAGTTTTTGTTTTTCAGAGCCTTATATAGAAAATACTGTAATAATATTAATTAAATACACAAGTTCCTGTATATCAAAAACTAGAGCTTCTATGGGAAAATAAATGTGATATTTGGATTTAGCATGGCTCATTTATGCAATACCAAGTGTAAAATGTTTGGCACCCAGAAATTTTTTTTTTTTGGTAGTGTTGTGTAACCAGTCTGCTTTAATGCTGTGTTCTTGTTGCTTAGATCTAATTGTCCGTTACAGTCTTCTTGGCATGGCGTTGATGTAAAGATGTGACGTTACACTGACAATGACACTGGCTCGGTCAGACAAGGGTTCTATGCAGCTCTCGTCTTTCGCTACGGGAGGGATGGGGGAAAAGACTCTGCCACTTATCATTCCGTACACTCAGGCCTACACAAATGAAATGATCCTAACAATTCATATTCCCACTGCAAGTTCCTGCTGCATGACTTTCTTTACGACGATACTCGGCATGGGAGGGTGTTGCTAAACGGGTACGTCACCTTACCAAAGTGCGTCTTGTAAGCTAGCGTTGGGCAGGAGGTGGCCTCCTTTTTGCATAGAGATACATCTAATCCTGCCACCCCAATAAGGTATGGTACACGGCCCATATTTTTGATGGCTCACTACCACGTAGACAGCCTTTACTTTCATTGAGAAATGTGTGATATCTATATTAAGAAGATAACTCCATCCCTGACAGTATTGGTCGGAAAATGACAACATTGCTACCGCTGTGGAAACAAACTCAGAGCTAATGCGTTAATAATTATATGTACTAACTACTACACCACCATGGAAACATTTATATTTCAAACAAAATTGAATGTTGCAGATGTACCGCCGCAAGTGAAGAGGACCGTGACTGGAAGCATAATGTGGCTAACTAAATACACATTCAGTGGTAGATATAAACCTTGGAATGCTTTTTTCTCTACATCAACAAAAGGAGAAACGGTAAGTATAGATCTGTCAATCGAGGCGTCGTTTACACATTAAAGGTTGGCTGCAATGTGTCTCCAGCACATTCTGTCTTACATCTCTGGCTGTATATTTGATATATTGCTGTTTTGTCCGCGTTTTAGCGTTATCTTCCTATTTGTGTCTTTTGCTGCCTCCATATGTCCATGGCATCAATGAAATGTTCTTTTTCTTTGTTAGTCGTTCACATTTTTAACCTTACAGTAGTACAGTGTATCCAACGAGATAACTAGACAGCCCGGCAGCTGAGCAGGGAAGGACACTCACTTGTCCTGGCAGTCGGAAATGGCTGTCAAAGGCTGAGGTAACAAACCTCCATGTGGATGTGGATGTCAAGTGGAAACCACCACATCACATTATCTTCCCAAGACTTCATGACAACATACATTTCAGAGGCAATAAACAACGTCAATGGCTGTCTTAAGACATCCTCGTCCGATAGGGACAGCCATGAGCCACAAATGACACCAAACCGCCATCCAGCTATTGAAGACATAATCATAACTAAAACAAATAATGAAGACACAAACAATAGATCTCACGATTTATTGCCTGGCATATTTCGCTGCATCCCGTCAGGTACATACTGCAGAATTCACACAACATGAAGTAAAATGACTAGATAAATCCGTCAAGCCGAAATATACACATGTTCGCACAGTGATATCAATTGTCTACCACTGTAATTTTAAACTGCCTAACATGTCTTTCTGTTTGTACAAGACTAGTTTATGTAAGTTAATCATTATTGCTTCTGCAATCTTTAACTAGCGACTGTTTTGTGTGTTGAACAACACACGAAAGGCACTGTCTCTTTCAATCACATGGCTTCCAGCACATGCCTCGCGATCGAAGAAGCGGGAATGTTCCGGTGTGTAGGCCTACCTAGGCTCACATCGCCTGTGTGTAGTATCTTGTTAATCCAGTTAGGAATGTGTTCAGCAACCCTGCTGTGTAACTGCCTCTCTGTTCTGCCGATGTAGGTAGACTCGCACCTGCATGTAAATTGGTAAATACAATTAGATCTGGCGTACAAAGCGACAGGTTCTTTTACTGCTGGGGTGGGAATAGGTCTGGTTCTGTACCTAATGACTGGAGTTGCAGCACAGAATGTTCGGCCGACTGCTGTGATGAGCCGGTCTTGTAGACGTTGCATTACGTCATCCCCTCGAACGGTTAGCTGGATGAATCCCTTGAGTATAGGAACTGTGGTTTCGTCTGGTTTTGGTTTTAGCTGTTGGCAGTGGCGCTTTATAAATTCTGTGGAGTACCCATTCAGGTTTAAGGCATTCTTCAGAATTTCAAATTCCTCTGTCAGTGTGCCCTGGGTGCATATCTTCCTAGCGCGATCAAACAGGGTCCGTACTAAGCCCCGTTTGTACAGGACAGGTGTGAAGCTCTGAAAATTTAAGTATTGGCCTGTCCATGTTTCTTTGCGGTACATCGTTGTTAAAGTTTGCAGAAGCCATGATGGTTAACCTACAATAGCCAGTGTAACAGTGTACAGAGACTCGCAAGACGCGTTGGTTTTATTCAAATACTGTTTATTCTCTTGCTGGTGACAACATGGCTCCTCCTTCCTCTGAGCCGGGATGTAAACTGCCCTTGCCAACCCAATACGTCACGATTGAGCATCTCCCATCCTTTCACTCTCAATGCTCAATCGTGCTGTATCTGTTTCCCACTAGATCCTAATAATACCCCAGTACTCTATTACTGTTACACCTCCCCATGTTTATTAAAGAATTTTCCTTATAAAGGAAAAATCTTTACTCCTAATCCCCTTACTCTATTCCCTCTTTTTCCTCTAATCTTCCATAGTTCTTCTAATCCTCCCCAAACCAACTCCAATTTAATTAAACATTCTATTTCTTTAACTCTTTCCCCAGCTATATCACCAACCCACTTCTTCGTTCTTGGTCCTTTAACCAAACATAACATATTTACATATCTTTAATAACATTTCAAATTCAACTATATACAATACATCATAACATCATAACACGTCTTCTTAAATACTCCATTTCCTCTTCATAAGTAAATTTCAAACTCTAACACCAACTCCTTATTTTTATCACCAACGCTACTAATCCCCCACTTTCAACTAACCTGAAATTACTTTCACACGATAGGAAGACAAAGAATCGGTGGCCACCGGTATTAAAAAGAAGCAGTAGAACTCTTCCACACAAAGACCACACTCAGCTAAAAAATCACACACCCCCTTTACCAAACCATCCTCCTTTACCCTCCTATGTCATTTGAGACTTTATGTAATAAAGTCTAAAACCACACTCACCTAAATCACACACCCCCTTTACCACTCATTATGGTAAACGTTTATGCTGCTATCTACAGCATCCAAAAACATTATTCACATCCAATAATATTCTTCACTTCTAAGTGTCTATATAACAGACACTACCTTACCTCAACCTCACATAGTAATGTAAACTACAAAACACATCCCGAAGACACAATTAAAAAATCTTAAGAACACCTCACATAACCTCATCCTCGTATAACTAATCTTCTCCAATACCTCAGGTTCTCTCTTAATGTCCATTTCTTATGGGCATATCTACTAAAATGCTCTACTTATGCCGTCATCAACAGCAACCTAGTAACCTTGAAATCTCCGCTTAAATATTAACCATCAAACACAACATTGTAATCTGACCCACTTATAAACATTTACATCCTGCCCAGGCCATGTAACCCAATGTCTCTCTAAAATCTTCCACCTCTCAACTCATAATTCATGCCGTACTCTACAGCAACCTTAAATGTCTATTTATTACAGACACCCGTAACTTCACAACATCGTAATCTGACCACTATATAGACTACTCTAGCAACCCACTTCTATCTCTGAAACTTAATACACCCAAAGGGATAACCATTTACCTCCCGTCTTTAACGGACTCTCAAGAACCCCCCTGTCATTATGTCTCCACTATGTTCATCAACTTACACTCCCTTACTATTGTACTGTTATCCACAGTGTCTAGTTAAACATGGATCCAATTCATGTTTACTCTCTGGGGTAATTTGTTACCCTCTTCTTCTTCTATAACCGCGCAATCCTGTGTACATCATGGTTCTTCTGTCCCCATGTAACCCATGTTTAAAACTTTCTCCTCATTAATCTTTTCTTCCCCCATATGGCTTCTAATCCATATATTTCCAATCAATGCTGACTTTAGTGTAACTCTAAACTTCCCCATAACCATCCATATTTTTCCACTACTTCATAACCATTTTAACCTCTCTACGCTGATTATCACAGCAACAAAATACCCATGAACTTATTCTTCACAAAGAGAATGTGTCTCTTTATTAGCTCTCAGTAGTTTTATTAACTCTTTTCTGAACGAAGGATCCCAAATAAATGTCTCTCTTCTAGTCCCCAGTAGTTTATTACTATTTTCTAAACGAAGGATCCCAAATAAATGTCTCTCTTCTAGTCCCCAGTAGTTTATTACTATTTTCTGAACGAAGGATCCCCAATAAATGTCTCTCTTCTAGTCCCCAGTAGTTTATTACTATTTTCTGAACGAAGGACTAAAATAAAGCCCATGTATTGTCTTTATTCTAGACAAAACCCTGTACTTAAACATAACTTAACTAACTACCATTTAACATACAAAACAGCGAAATAAAATCACAACAGAACATCATACCCCCCCCAAATTTTTGTAACAATCATTTATGTTTCCCCGCAACTCAACTAAAGGTATGATGATGATGGTGATGATGATGGTGATGATGATACAACATACATCCTATTCTATTTTTACCTAATACTACTGGTCTCTTTTACGGACCAGTAGTTCACACATAAAGGTCTACGAACACAATAATCCTATTCTAAAATAATAACAGGACCAAATCAAGCAAAAATTTTTTTTACATATGAGGCATTGAAAGCTCAATTTCAATAAACACAACTGAAGGTTTTTAAGTGACCCAGCAACATTAGCCTCCTTTTCTAACCAATGTAACACCTATCTATTTAGCCAAGTCATGTATAACAAAACAACTCCCTTCAAATTACTACACACAGTGGCCCATCAATCTTGGCCTCTCATAACCGAGAAAACAAAACACCTCACTGCTACGTATGTATATCTGTTAACCACAGACTAACTTTTTAATCTTAGAACAATATTTGTTCTCCTCAACCACAAACACCACTCCACCATTGACCGTTCCATTTTCTAGAAGTCAAACTAACTCCTTACACATCATATTATTTGTAATTCCATCACTGTAAACTACAGTATCTTCACCATGCTACTCCCATCAAAAGAACTTGTCTATTTATTATAGACCTCTCACCAAAACCACCAATTCCACTACCAACTTTCTCGTCTACCCGACGCAATTAATATTTCGTCCTCCTGCTTCAATACTTTCACGTCTCACCAACACTATTATAACTATCCTCAGGTCTCTCCTAGCACTCTTACATCGTGACGACAATCAAACCGGTCACCCTCCTCGGAACACGTTCTCCAACATTCCACCTAATTTGTCGATCCCTATTTCTTAAGGATCTTTCTAGTAGAGGCATATCTTCTCCGCTTGTTGAATAATCTCTAATTCTCTTCTGTCGTTTCACTTCTTTATCTCTTTGACTGTCTAGTATTTTTAAATGGAGGTTCTATTTTTTCTTTGACTGATTCTTCGCTAATATAATCGTCATACATGTTATTTTCCTCCGTCATGACTGTTTTTGGTACTGTTTCTTCTTGTTCAGCTGTAGTAGATGCTGTTGTCACTTGTTTCCCATTCTCTATAGGTATTGGATAAACCGATTGTCTGACAATCTGTCCACCTGACAATATTTCTTCTGAACAATATCTCAGTTACAAAATATTCAAACCTGCACGTATTAGTTATTTCCATATAACCATGGTCTTAATGCCTTCATGAGACTTCTAGTTTTGTCCAACGCTGCTTCAGTCTTTTGTTGTTTTTGTGTTCTACTTTCCAATAGATAAACATCTTTCTTTTTAAAAGTATCATTTGCTCCCATCCTTGGAATTCGTCTCCTGGCTTTTGCTACTTTTCTGCCATATATACTGTTATCTTGTTCCGAAGAGTCACTAACTAAAAATTTGCCTGCTTGTCTACCACTAACCATACCGCACGAGGAAACATCTCGCTTCGAGTCAGGATCGTTCCTATTCATTCCTTTTAAATCTCTGTCTGGTGTACATTCTATACCAAAATCTGTGAGGTCTGAAGATTCTGATTCATAAGATTCCTCGGTTCCACATCCACGATTATACATGAGCAAAGTTTTTTCATTTCTAACTCTAACACTCTTTCTAATTTTCTTTCTGCTGTCTTCTGTCTTGGGTTGTCTAACTTTTGTACCTGTGTCTCTCTTTAATGCAACGGTGTTTCTCTTCGTCACTTTCAAGTCAGTTGGCTTTGATTGAGTTTCTACCAACTCGGTTTGACTTCCCTTCGTTATCTTGTTGTTTGGTTGTATCTGGGTTTTCTTTCCCACTATATCAACTTGTGTCTGTGTGTTCCGTTCTACCACTTCAATCATCTGCGTCTGTGTCTCTCTTTCCTGTCTACCCCTACAAATTGAAAACACCTGTCGATCATCAGCTAAGGTTCTATTAGTCTGATGCTGATTTTCTCCTTTGTTTGACTTTGCGAGTGCATATCTCAATCTTCTGATTTCAAACCATTGATTTCGTAATGTTTTCTGCTCCTCACTATTAGATGGCCAGTTCCATCTTTTCTTATAAAAATGTCGTCTCTCTTCATACCTTCGTGTTCTCGTTACGTCGTTTACATTCCATCTGTGACAGTTTCTGTCGTTGTTATAAAGCGGTTGTTTTCTAAAGCAGGTTGAGCTTTGATGTGGCCTTGGCGTAATGGTATCATACTGGCCATTCGATTGGAAACCTCTACTACGTTGTCTTAATACTGCATCCAACTTTGCTATTGCCCCACTAACTCCAGTCAGTACCTGTGAAAAATCTTGGGGTTGCATCCTAAAATCTGTACTGGAAATTATCAAGCAATATACCAATATTTCAAACAATATTAACTTCAAATTCAGCAGCAATACTTAATATGTTCAATTAATTACTCTAATATTATTCTGTTGCCATCCCTTGTTGTTTAATCACCATATTAAGCCGGCCCACTGCTGTTCCCACGCCTGTCAAAACCTGTGCCAAGGTGTCCTGTTCCGCCATGCTGAAATAATACTGAAACCAGGCAAGCAAAGAAACACACAATTTCAACCTCTAAATTTAAAGAATGCCCTCACTTATTATAGACACAATTTTACCTTCTCAATTTAAGCAATGCCCTCACTTATTATAGCAATGCGCAGTTATTTTCTGGGTCTAAGTATCACACAAATTTACTTCTAAATTTAAATAATGCACTCCTTGTAGACATTTGCTTCTTAAACCACAATAATATCCTGTACTCCGCTCTAATTAAGAAATTCGGAACATCATGGGAGACCTCGAAATACACAATTTTACTCTGACTCTATCTCCTTAATTAAGCAGTTACCTTCTTTTACTCGCTGACGGATCCAGTTCAACCAACAAGAGCCCGCATCAACTGAAATTTAGTCTCGGAATTCAGGTGGCGGAGTTCAGATATCCCTTCTCTTCCCTCAGGTAATTTCGTCCTTCTCGTGGGCTGCCAGACAATCTTCAACCCCTGGTCAGGTCACATCTCATGGGCTGCCAGACAAATCTTCAACCCCTGGTTGGGTCCCTTCCTTGATTCTCGAGTGGGTAATTCACCGTTAAATGGGTCGTAGGAATGACGAGGCCCAAAAATGGATTAGGTGTGTTTGGGTCATAGGAATGACGAGGCCCAAAAATGGATTAGGTGTGTTTGGGTCATAGGAATGACGAGGCCCAAAAATGGATTAATATCAGCCAACGGCCAGTGATGATCTGACCTTGAACTTAAATTGGAGGCAAGTCCCTTGAAAATGGCAAGGTTCATGCAACGGCCAGGGTAGGCCCCTTTAAAATGATAAAGTTCAGACAACAGCCGTGGTAACGAGCAGGCTGTGTGACAACGATTCAACCTTGAAGTCCCTGCACCAGTGGGAGGTACGATCAGAAGTAGGTATCCCCATGTCGTCCGCCAAAATCAATCTCGTCAGCAAACCGCTCGAACAACAATGCCACAGTGCCCGGCGAGGACTTGACAGTGATAGCGGCCTTCACACACCAGTAAAGCTCGAAAACGATCTAGAGCTGACTCAGCGAAGCGGGCTTCACAACCGCATAAAGACAGTGGAACTGAACTTGCAAAGCGGGCTTCACAACCGCATAAAGACAGTGGAACTGAACTTGCAAAGCGGGCTTCACAACCGCATACAGATTCTTGTAGAAACTTCTTGAAATCTGTTCAGCAGAGGTTTGATAACGTGCCAGTGTCAAGGGCACCGCATTTTCCCAACAAGCGCAGTATGAAGTATTGGCGGTATCGAATATAGTGGCCCAGTACCTCCGCTATATGCCGCGACAAATTGAAGTTGTTGTTAAGCCTGGTCACGGCACCATTTCGAGTCCTGTAACAGTGTACAGAGACTCGCAAGACGCGTTGGTTTTATTCAAATACTGTTTATTCTCTTGCTGGTGACAACATGGCTCCTCCTTCCTCTGAGCCGGGATGTAAACTGCCCTTGCCAACCCAATACGTCACGATTGAGCATCTCCCATCCTTTCACTCTCAATGCTCAATCGTGCTGTATCTGTTTCCCACTAGATCCTAATAATACCCCAGTACTCTATTACTGTTACACCAGCCTTGTGCACACAGAAAGACATTTTAGTCAGTCTAAAATTACCGTGGTAGACAATAGACATCACTGTGCGAACATGTGTATATTTCAGTTTGAAGGATTTATCTAGTCATTTTACTTTATGTTGTGTGAATTGAATTCTGCAGTATGTACCTGACGAGATTCAACGAAATATGCTATGCAATAAATCGTGCAATCTATTGTTTATGTCTGCGTTATTCTAAAACAAATAAATTTAAAATAGGTGCATGAATGTTAGAACGTTAAATAATCGTGGAAAGTTTCACAATGCTATACGTGAAATTAAAAGCATGAAATTGAATATCCTAGGCATACGTGAGATGAGATGGGAGTGTTCGGGCAAAATTGTAACCGACAAACACATAATAATTTATTCTGGAGGGGATACACACGAAAAAGGAGTAGGACTCAATTTTAATAAACAAACAGCCAAGTCAGTTAATGGTTACTGGTGTGGATCAGATAGAGTTATTATGGTCAAAATAAAAGGTCAGCCAATAAATATAAATATTGTACAAGTATACGCACCAACAACAATTAGTAGTGATTAAAAAAATACACAATTTTTACGATGAAGTACACATTGCGATGTCTCAAAATAAATCACAAGTAATAAAAATAATGCAAGGTGAATTTAATGCAAAAGTAGGAAAGGGAAAAATGGAGGATGTAGTGAGAAATTATGATTTAGGTACACAAAAAAATAATGAAAGAGGAGAGCAACTAATAGAATTGGCAAATATCAATGATATGATAATTGGAAACATCTGGTTTAAACACCATAAAAGACAAATTTACACATGGAAAAGCCCAGATAAGAAAATACTCAACCAAATTGACTATATACTTATTAATAAAAGGTTAAGAAATTCGTTAATTAATGTAAATGAAATGCCGGGTGCTGACTGTTGTAATAGTGATCATGTACCACTATGTGGAATAATACAAGTAAGACTGAAGAGAGGGGAAAAAAAGTGGTTAAGAACATCAGACTTAATAAAAAGGTACTGAAGTTAAATGAAGAAATTCAAGAAAATACAGAGTGATTGTGAAAAATAGGTACAATGAAATAGCTAAAATACAGAATTTAAACGAACAATGGGAAATTTTAAGAGACTCCATTCATCACATGAGGAGAGAATTATTACCGGAGAAAAGCCAAAAAGCTAAGGAAAAAATGGATGACTGAAAAAATCTTAAACTTGATGGCCAAAAGAAAACTGAGTAACTATCACTGTCATTTACTGCCAATACAGTACCTTGCGGTGTATGGTGGGGGGGGGGAGGGGGGGGGGTCTTGAGCCTGAGGAATTAAGGCCGCCTGGCTAGTGCAGTCGCCGCGAACTGTGCACGTTAGAGTTTTCTTTTTGCTCCCGACAGAAAAAAAAAAACTTCACACCTTACCAAGGATTAGAATCCGAGTCTCCCGAAGGAGAATCTGGCATTAAAGCCAATCGGCCAGCCGCTCCTCCAGAGGAAAAAACAGAGTAAAAATGTCAAATAAGAATAAAATAATAGAAATAAAGAAATAAGAGATAATTGTGTGAAGGCCAAAGGCTCGTTTAAACGAGCAATGCAAGAAAATTGACTTAAATTGTATTAAAGATATGAAAAATATGTACAGGCAAATCAGTGAGCTCACAGGGGTTGGGGGGGGGGGGGGGAGGAGGGGGAAATAAGAATAAATACAAGGTGTTTAAAATAAAAATAAAACAGGTAAAATATTATTGAAGGAGGATGCTATAATGAAGAGGTGGAGCGAGTATATGAGAGAATTATATGATGGAGAAAGGGGAGAATTAACACAAGAAAGTAACTTAGAAGGTCCAAATATTTTAAAAGAAGAAGTCGCTGACGTTGTCAAACATATGAAGAAATGGAAAACAGCTGAGCCAGATGGAATCACAATAGAAGAATTACAAGTACTTGGAGAATTCAGAGTAGATTTATTAACTAAGGTGTTACAGCGATGGTTATCTACCGAGCGATATGCTGAAATTTGTACTTATAGCTATACCAAAAAGACCTGGAGCTATTGTATGCGTAGATTTTCGTACGATTAACCTCATAAACCTTGTTACTAAGCTTCTACTCAGAATTATAATGAAAAGAACAAGAAAGAAAATAAACATGGAACCTGGTAAAGAACAGTATGGATTTGTGGATGGAAAGGGTACAAACAATGCAATATATACATTACGGACACTAACTGAAAGAACAATAGATACACAGAAAGGCATATATTTATGCTTCATAGATTACACTAATGCTTTGATAAAGTAAAACATGATGAACTGATTAAAATATTGGAAGGTATTAACATTGATGGGAAAGATCTCAGAATAATAAAGAATATTTACTGGAACCAAGTAGCAGCAATTAAAATGGTAAATAAAGAGGGCAATTATGAACATATACGGCTGGGAGTATGACAGTGTTGTTGTTGTTTTTTTTTTTTTTTGGTCACTGTATCTCTTCTCCCTCAATAGCGAAGTAATAATGACAGAGATCAAAGAGAAGCAATGAATAATATTCTGAGGTGTTTTTTTCCCCCCGCGTTTCAATCCTGTTTCAGGATATTGCGGTCAACATCTTTCAGCTGTATGTTGATTCCTAGGCTAGATTACGCTCATCAGCACGCCACGACTTTCTGAGCGACCGGCTCCATACTCTCATAAGTCACTGGCGCGACTCCAACCGCCTCAAATTCTCGTGCACTCACGTCAACCACGAGAGTATTCGGGGTTACGGAGAAAGCTGCTAATTCCTCGACCAGGGAGACCGGCATTCGGAGGTTGTAATATAAACAAAATACGCTATGCAGACGACATTATATTGATGGCGAATAATGCAGAAGATCTACAACAATTGTTGGATATTGTAGTAACATAGAGTGCAAAGAAGGGACTCTACTTGAATATTAAGAAAACAGTAACAATGGTGATATGAAAGAAAAAGATTGCACCGAAATGTGAAATATATATATATATATATATATATATATATATATATATATATATATATATATATATATATATATATAGAAGGGAAAACTCTTCACCAAGTGGATAGTTTTAAATTCATAGGGACATTTATAACATCAGATGCAAAATGCACAGCAGAGATTAAGAGCAGAATAGAGCAAGCAAAAGCTGCATTTCAGAAAATGAATAATATCTTAGGCAATATGTCACTATCATTGAATGTAAGAAAGAGAGTGCTGAAGTGCTATATAAAACCTGTGTTGCTGTATGGCTGTGAATCTTGGATTATAAATGAACAAATTAGGAAGAGCTTGGAAGCAACAGAGATGTGGTTCCTGAGACGAATGTTGCGAATTCCTTGGACTGCCACAGAAACTAACAACGATTATCTGAAACTGGCTAATGAAACTAGAACATTACATACAACAATAAGAAAGAGACAAACAGCTTTCTTCGGTCATATGATGAGAAGTGAGGCATTTTAGAACATCGTGACAACTGTACAGATTGAGGGGAAGCGAGGCAGAGGTAGACCAAGAGAAATAATGCTGGATGGATTGAGGCGATGGCATGGAGGAATATCATCAGCAGAGTTTATACAGAAAACCAAAGACTAAGATCTGTAGAGAGGCATGAACGCCTACGCTAGTCGGCATGTATTTGATGATGATGATGATGATGATGATGATGATGATGATGATGATGATGATGATGATGATGATGATGATGATGATGATGATGATGATGATAGTAGTAGTACAGAAGTGGGCAAGAACAGGAAAGTGTTCGTGTCTGTATTGATGTATTGCTGTACTTATAGGAAGAATTTTGTATTACTAGTGATGATGCTATACTGAGAGGAGAACATCTAGTCTGTCGGTACTGATGCTGTATTAAGAGAACTATTCAATCTTTCAGAAAGTAATGCAATACATCGTTTTTTTTATCAGCTAATAATAAAATATAAGCATGACATGTTACACACTTCACATATGTTATGTGCCGATTGTGTGCACCAAACTGCAACCCAACTGGTCAAATAATGTGGCTGCCCTAAACCGTAGAAATGGAGCGGGTTAGCAACTTGCGTTGTAAGCAGCTTATTGTAATAGAATTTCTCGTTGTAGAGAAGGAAACTGTTGTGAACTTTCACAAGCGTCTATGTGATGTGTATGGAAGTTTTGCAGTCCATAGAAGCACAGTCAGTCACTGGGTACAGAGAATCAAAGAATCAGGAAGTTGAGATATGGAGCTGCTTGATCGACCGCCACGTCCTGCTACAGCCATCAACGCAGAAATGTTGAATTGCCCTGAGGGCATTATTCTTATTGATAGGCGAATTACTACTCAAAAACTGGTCTTAGAGCTGCCAATCATCAATAGTACTGCAAATGTAGTTATAAAAACTCTCTGACTTTCTAAGGCTTAGGCAAGATGGTTTCCCCGAAGTCTCACAAATGGCCACCGATTGCAAAGGAAAGTAATTTCTTCTGACGTTGGGCAACGTTTCAATGCTGATGAAGAGTAACTTTTGGCTAAGATTGTTACAGGTGACGAAACCTGGGCATGCCACTTTGAACCTGAGACAAAAAGATAGTTAATGGAGTGGCATCATCCACAATCACCACGAAGACAGAAATTCAAAGCAACTCCTTCAGCTGGAAAGGTCATGATCAACGTCTTTTGGGCCATTGAAGTTGTGATTCGTTTTGATGGTATGCCAAGAGGAGAGACAATCAATTCAAAGCTAAGACATTGGAAAACTCAATCAAAGTTTTTGAGAGTTCAGCCGCACAAGAATCCAGTAGACCTGTTTCTCCTTCGGACAATGTGCGCCCTCACACAAGTCTGGCAACACAGGAAATAATCACCAAACTGGGTTGGACTGTACTACTCCGTCCAACCCAAGGTAAAAATATAACTACAGCACCAAATGGCAGCTGGAAATCGTAAAGAATATGCATCAATGCTACTGACGTGGCAACATTGTTTAGAAGGAAAACTACTCACGTGTAAACGGAGCCCGTGACCTTGGATGGAATCTGTCTGGAGAAAGCAAACCTGAAGAACAAATGCAAGCCGAAGTCGGACACACTGAATCGACTTTTAAATTGCATATCTAGGCATGACGCAGTTCCCTCGAAAGGGAAATAAAGAAAACCAAAGAACTCTAGCCTTTTTTTTTTAAATTTAATAATTTTAGCACGAGAAATTTTGTTCACTGTTAAAACACTGCATTGATGTTTTTGAAATCTAGATATAAAGAATAAGAATGGATTACATTTAATAGTATCAACAACAGCAAAAAATGTAGAAATCACAGACAGGCTGAGAATGACATAATCGTCCAAGGCAGAAGTTTCGAAAACACAAATAAAATCGAAAATGTTGGTCACATTAACGACGTGACACTCTTATTAAAAACCATATTCAAGAGGAAAGAATAAGACTGATAAGCAAGAGGTCTACCTATACGTGGACAGTCAGCGTACGCCCAGAATGTGCTATCAAAAGAAAGATCCTAGCTACGGAGATGAGTAAAAGACGGTGATGCTGGACTGGACTCACACAGAGAAAACCTGAGGACAGTATAACTAGACACTCTCTTGTCTGGAACCCGCAAGGCAAACGAAATAGCGGGAGACATAAAAACATGTGGAGAAGAGAATTACAGACAGAGATGAATAACATTGGGAAGACATGGAGCGAGCTGAAGGAGACAGCCCAAGATAAAACGGCTTGGCGTGGTTTCATTGAGGACCTATGCTTCAAAGTGAGGAGGGAAGGGTGGGGGGGGGGGGGAAGGAGCAGAAGAAGAAGATATTGAGATCCACTACCATCAACATGTGGTTTTTGACTGGCATAATGAATGTTATGTTATTATATAATAGAATCATGTAAATGTTGATACTTTATTTTGTCCGTTATTGTATTTAAGTGACGTGATACTGACCACAGCACCCACCGAATGCCGACTGGTCAATAGAAATATGTGTTTACCACCATATGGCCGAGGCGGCCTGAGGCATTCAAAAGCGCCCTTGATTATGTGTATTGTTGTACTTCAGCTGGAAATACTAATAGAAAAACGGCATGGAAAGAAAGGTTTATAGCTGCCGAGATGTTGGTCCGAATTAACACACAAAATCTGACTGAGAGCTCCACGGATAGAAAAACACACTGCAATTATCTATGTCTACCCGACTTGTTTCTCTGTCATATTATATGTTTTTATTCGGATTCCTAAAACTGACAGAGATTTGTGACAGGGGAGGGTTGGATAATGATCTAATTCACTGGTGCAGTTATTTTATTGTGTATGATAGTTGCAAACATCTGTGGTCAGCAGTACCAGAGAATATTATGGGCTTGAAAGATTCCTGTGAATAAGATTAGAAACAAGATTGACTTCATATTTTCGACAGACGATTTTGATTTGCTTAAATTAACAATTTTACCACATGCCGACTAATTGTAGACAACACACACAGAGAGTTAAAAAAAGTTTAAATATTAACTGGAAGAAAAAAAATTAATTAGAGCTTTGTGCACTGAAGACTTACAAATATATAACCGATAAATTTAACGAAGAAATAATGAACATAGATGGTACATTATCTGATCTGGACATTCTATATCAAGTTGTTAGTTATCAATAGCAAATATTATCGACCAACTTCAAATAGGCTGCAGAAACAACTGTCTCAAACCGTATGATGATAGGCTGAAGAAAACAGATTCCTGAAGAAAGCTATTGTAAAAAGAGGAAACAACAAAAATAGGCACGAAAATTATGGAAGGGGATGAGGAAAGGAACTGGCAATACCACCTCATTATTTTGTGGCTCTGAAATATGTCACGGTCCAACACTTCACACCCAAACAGCAATATCTGTTATGGGTTTACCATTACCTGTACAAACTGATGCAATTAGTAATGATAATCAAATGTTTTCCTTTCCTAGACCGTCATCAACCAATACCCGGCCAACCTATTTCAAGATGCCAACGGCACAGCCCTACCTTGGTCACAGCTCTACAATAGTTTGACAGACACCCTTGCTGTCAAAGGCTACATCCCACCAACAGAATATGCTACAATGCTGAAGGAAAAGAAGTCTCCCTTGATCTTCCATGGTTATAACACACCCGATAGTTTCTTTCCCTTTTGGTGTTCAGAACCATTCACTTATTCTGTAACACTGTTGGCTTTGTCTAGATATAACGGACTTGACGGCGCCAGCCCAAACGAGACAACAGTAAAGCTGATGGAGAAGGTCTAGAGCAGTGGTTCTCAACCTTTTTTGGCCCGTGCCCCCCTTCACCAAATTTTTAGGACATCACCCCCCCCCCCCTCAATATATTTTTAGAACGTCATTCCCCCCTTTCGTATTTCATCCCTAAAAATGTCCTCCTGCCCCTACACAGTATACGTAATAATTGAAGCTAAATTTAATAGCACATACTAAAACAAGTCTAGACGTCCACATAAAACGTGATTAGTGGGTCTACTTACTTTATAAAACGTGATTAGTGAGTCTACTTACTTTATAAAATGAATTTTAGAAGGGTGAGACGTACAGAACCGTAAAGTATGAAGGAAAAAACAAGATCAAGTAATCGGTTCTTGTATTAATGCAATCTTGAAATAATCTTCATTTCCCCCCCCCCCCCCTGGAAACCCCAAAATTTCCCCCTGGAGGGGAATTCCCCACCGGTTGAGAACCAATGGTCTAGGGAGACTATCTCACGGGGCATGGCATTGTGTTATGAAGAAACATCCGTATCATAAATGATTGGCAATGTACGACTATTCGGACTGATGGTACAACGACGATGAACAAAGCCAAGCTGAAGTGAAGAATATGGTTATACGAACTCTCATAACTTTTTCTTCAAAGTGGAATTTCGCTCCGCGACTGCATAACTATTTCATTTCGTTTTCATTTCTTACTATTTGCATATAAAATTCGGAGAATATATAAATGTGACATGGCAGACGTATTGAATCCAATAAAGAATTGGCTAATGTTGTTTTACATTAACTCGAACTATACTGTACAATATACTGATTCAAAGTTTGCCCCATATCTTCCAAACTACAGATTGAGTGGCTACAGTAGTTGACAGTCTACAGTACCAGATTAAGTATTCCATTCCAGTATTTATTTGTCACTTCTGTTAATCTGGGGGTTGACATGTAATGAAATGTTTAGTTATAAACCGATATGAAGCAGGTAACTTTAATACATCGCCTATCTGTAGTATTGGTCTCAAACCGTACCCGTATTGGTCTCAGTACCCAGATACTGACTTGTTTCAGATTTGTTCCATTCACTTTGATGTCGCATGCGGGTATACAATGTTTCTTTGTAACATTAGCATTAGCATACATTATTTGTATTATGCTATTATCCAGAATACGTTCTTTGTTTTGGCTTTCTGCTGCAAATATGTTTACCATTTCTTTTAACTGTTTGCCAGTAGTAGTAGAATTATAACTCGCAACATTATATTCTTCTTCTTTTTCGTATTCTTCTACTTCTTCTTATTATCATACACCTCCATCTCTTCTTCCTCGTTCTCCCCCTACTTCTTTTATTCTCTTATTGCTTAATTGACTACATTAAGGTTTTCGATAAAGTAAGACATGTCAACATGATGAAGATGCTTGCAGATCTACAAACTGATGGGAATGATCTTAGACTTTTAAAACACATCATTGGAAACAACCGTAAAGATTGATCATGAAATAGGTCAATATCAGCCTATTATGAGAGGCGTGAGACAAGCATGTGTAATGACTCCGGGTATGTTTCCCCATTCAGTGAAAATATTTTCAGTAATGTAGAAGATACGAGAGTAATCACCATTGGGGACGTAACATCACTAACATTAGATACAGTATTAATTGCAGACATTGAGCAGAATCTACAAAATTTAGTAAATTCTCTTGCCGCAGACAGTTAACAACTAGAGTTAGAATTAAATTTTAAGAGGACACAGATTTCGGTCGTCACTAGGAAGAACGAAGTACCACACTGTAATATAAAGTAAATGGGAATATTTTAAAACAATGGAATCGGTACAACTACCTGGGAACAGTCATAACATCTGATGGGCGATGCCTTGAAGAGATTAGAACAAGGTCGCCATGGTGAATGTAGCCTTTTGCAAGATGGAAAACATACTGACCAATGAAGATATGTCAAGTGCAACGAGAAATAGAGTGTTGAAGTGCTACATGAAACCTTTATTTTTCTATGGATGTAAAGCGTAGAAAATGAGGAGACACGCTGAAAAGCATATACTAGTTTTGGAAATGTGGTTTATGATGAACATGCAAAGAATACCATGGACAGACAGAAAAACAAATGACTAAGTTCTACAAGAAACACATGAACATCGTAAACTGCTCAGAGAAATTAGACGTAGACAACCAAAATTTTTTTGACACATTATGAGAAGACAATTTGGAGAACTTTGTGACAACTGGTAAGATTGAGAGGACAAGAAGAAAGGGAAGGCATATATGTCAATACATGGATGGCTTGGCCAAGTAGTTTGGTCGAGACAAGAACGCAGACCTGATACACGACTCTGGTGATCGAGTGAGATGGCGAATCATGACCGCCCATGCTTATCGGCATGGCACATAATGATGATGATGTATTTGAGAGCTAGTTGAGACTCCGATCATACTTATAAGTTTTTCTACGAGCGATATAAAATCCCATGTCGACTTGCTAGGCCAGTCGAATGTTTAGGACCAAACATTGACCAAGGGGAGTCCATCTCCCCTGACGAGCCAGAGCCCCGTTGGCTCATGACCTCGCGGTAATGGTTTCCCGGTCTACACCATGGAAGCAGAAGAAGAGGCCGACCACGTAAACGATGGACAGAGGGAATAGTAGAGTCCATGGTAATCTCGATACATGAAGCCCATAAACGGGCACTCTCCCACTGTTTATACTTCATCTCGACAACGCATAGTAAAAGAGGAGCAAGATGAGATGAAATGCTGAGATGAGTTGAGACTCAGAAACAGATGTGTGTGAATTCTTTGTAATTATAATTATTACGTCATCAAATACTACCGTCCTGTAGTGTACAGCTGATGAGTATGCTGGGGGGAGGATCTGAGCACCTATGGACATGTCCGGAGTGCAGCGAAGATACCCCAACTGATAACTGATAACTGATAACTGAAGTGTACAGCTGTGTGTGAATTCTTTGTAATTATGATTATTACGTCATCAAATACTACCGTCCACACGTCACGTCATTTCCGACATCTTGAGTTGGAGCATGTAAACTTGAACAAATTCACGGTGTCATCAGTTCTGAAAGGCTGAGAACCCCATACCCAAATGACGATAGTGTTGCTTACGTCTACGACCATTCACTGCTACCAGTATTCTTACAACTGCTATGAAATTGTGTCCACACACACCCTCGTCTGCGTCGGAGCAACCTTAAATCATACAAACTAGAATTAGATTATGCCAGCTAGTATTAAATTCTATACACGTACAGGTAAGCATGTCTCAAGAAGGAAACCTTGCTTGAATTAATCATCATCATACGCCATGCCACTAACACTAAGCGTAAGCAGTGATGATTCGCCATCTCAGGTTGTTGTTGTTGTTGTTGTTGTTGTTGTTCCTTACATCAGGATTGGCTCAGCATAACTAATAAAAGCTGTCTTTCTCACATCGGTTGATACAGATAAAGACACGCAATATAAAGACTATATCATGGCAGGGTAGACCATGCCCTAAGCCTTGGTCCTGCAACTGGTCTAGGCTCGAAGCCTCGACAGGCAGGCAGTTAGAGCATTGCTTTGCTGATCCGGAATCTTCTGCAGCTTGTCTTGTTCCAAATGTATTGGTGTTATCTTTTCTCTGGAGTAAACTATGCAGGCCGAGAGAGGGATCATGTTGCATGGGCAACACATGGTCTCTAAAATTCAACCCAGGCTTTGTGCTATGGAGAGGTATAACTCCATCCCTGGTCCCTGTTATTGGGTTGTAGTTATGATGCCTTTTTGAATCACAATGTAACAATCTATTGTCTGTCAAGACGTCATGGTGCCAGTAATGATAAGGATACAGGGTGATTATTTAATGACTGTACAGTGTTTGAAAATATTGCCTGTTCAAGTTTTGTATTGACCTATTATGTTGCATGAACTTTACAGAGGGTGAATAAAAAACTTAAACCGTCATTATTTACAAACACTGCACAGTCATTAAAAATACACACTATGTATTGCATATAATATTCTTCACCTTATGACACACCACTGGTGTCTTGAGTATTGCACATTTAAATTTTTTTTTTAAATACATAGTTCTTTTCGCTTTTTGGATATGCCCGAATACTTCAAAACATTGATTTGTTTCAGATTAACCCTATGTACATTGATGTTCCATTCTGGAAGACATTTTTTCTTTGTAATTATTATGACTTATATTTGTGTCCTATCAAGGTTAAATCTTTGTTTTGAATTTCTGTTGCAATTATATTTATTATTTCTTGTAACTGCATTTCGTTTACAGCGATCAAAACTGTGTCATGAGATATCTTAGGTTGAGTTAAGTTGAGCTAAGAACCGACATCACTGCACTCAGGACATTCCCACACGTGCTTCGTCCCATCGTTCATCGGCCAGCAAAGAGTCATACTGCCAATCGTTCCATCTGTCATCGGATTGAAATTCTCCTGGTCTTCCCTCTCAGTTGTGAGATTCGTTCAGAACTCGTGCCAATCCGCCATAATATCATTCTCTCCACAGTTCTCAGTCTGTTCCATCACTTTTTACGCCTGGTTCCACGGGTTGTTACATAATGTCCACCAACTGATATTTCAGGCATAACCTGTATAAATCATATTATTATTTCATTGTAGAAATCGACAAGATTGCACACAGTCATTTCTGACACCTGAATTAATGTGTTGAACAGGTTCTATTTGATTGTCAATTATTCTTCTTGCTACAATTGTTTGCTCTCATAACCGGCGGTATAGTATGCGTCTACTTGGTGTCTTCATTTAGTACCCTGTTTGACTTGAGCACTGCCTTGAGTGTTTTAGACTATACTAGTACAGCTAGATTACTCACGTACCATCCTAATACAGCTAGATTACTCACGTACCATCCTAATACAGCTAGATTACTCACGTACCATCCTAATACAGCTAGATTACTCACGTCCCATCCTAGTACAGCTAGATTACTCACGTACCATCCTAGTACAGCTAGATTACTCACGTACCATACTAATACAGCTAGATTACTCACGTACCATCCTAGTACAGCTAGATTACTCACGTACCATCCTAGTACAGCTAGATTACTCACGTACCATACTAATACAGCTAGATTACTCACGTACCATACTAATACAGCTAGATTACTCACGTGCCATCCTAGTACAGCTAGATTACTCACGTACCATCCTAGTACAGCTAGATTACTCACGTACCATACTAATACAGCTAGATTACTCACGTACCATCCTAGTACAGCTAGATTACTCACGTACCATACTAATACAGCTAGATTACTCACGTACCATCCTAGTACAGCTAGATTACTCACGTGCCATACTAATACAGCTAGATTACTCACGTACCATACTAATACAGCTAGATTACTCACGTACCATACTAATACAGCTAGATTATTCACGTACCATCCTAGTACAGCTAGATTACTCACGTACCATACTAATACAGCTAGATTACTCACGTACCATACTAATACAGCTACATTACTCACGTACCATCCTAGTACAGCTAGATTACTCACGTATCATACTAATACAGCTAGATTACTCACGTACCATACTAATACAGCTAGATTACTCACGTACCATCCTAGTACAGCTAGATTACTCACGTACCATACTAATACAGCTAGATTACTCACGTACCATACTAATACAGCTAGATTACTCACGTACCATCCTAGTACAGCTAGATTACTCACGTACCATACTAATACAGCTAGATTACTCACGTACCACCCTAATACAGCTAGATTACTCACGTACCATACTAATACAGCTAGATTACTCACGTACCATACTAATACAGCTAGATTACTCACGTACCATACTAATACAGCTAAATTACTCACGTACCATCCTAATACAGCTAGATTACTCACGTACCATACTAATACAGCTAGATTACTCACGTACCATACTAATACAGCTAGATTACTCACGTACCATCCTAGTACAGCTAGATTACTCACGTACCATACTAATACAGCTAGATTACTCACGTACCATACTAATACAGCTAGATTACTCACGTACCATCCTAGTACAGCTAGATTACTCACGTACCATACTAATACAGCTAGATTACTCACGTACCATACTAATACAGCTAGATTACTCACGTACCATCCTAGTACAGCTAGATTACTCACGTACCATCCTAATACAGCTAGATTACTCACGTACCATCCTAACATTGCTAGATTACTCACGTCCCATCCTAGTACAGCTAGATTACTCACGTACCATACTAATACAGCTAGATTACTCACGTACCATCCTAGTACAGCTAGATTACTCACGTACCATCCTAGTACAGCTAGATTACTCACGTACCATACTAATACAGCTAGATTACTCACGTACCATACTAATACAGCTAGATTACTCACGTGCCATCCTAGTACAGCTAGATTACTCACGTACCATCCTGGTACAGCTAGATTACTCACGTACCATACTAATACAGCTAGATTACTCACGTACCATCCTAGTACAGCTAGATTACTCACGTAGCTCATCCCACCCCAAAAGCTGCAAAGATTCCATCCCATATTCCCAGCTACTCCGCCTCCGTCGCATCTGTCAGGATGATAATGACTTCCTCGAGAGAGCCCACGAAATGCTGGACTTTTTCCGCAGACGGTCCTACCCAGAGGACGTCTTGTCGACATCTCTCTGTCGCATAACCCAGGTCTCGCGGGAAATGTCCCTCACCAAGCATACGCGACCTCAGAACAATGAACCCAAGCTTATCCTCACCTTCCATCCACATGCCTATGCCATCAAGCACATTTTCCTGAGACACTGGTCCATCTTGGAATCGGATCCTACCACTCGTGAGGTATTCTCAAATGGCCCCAGGGTAATTTTCCGCCGTAACCAGAGCCTCAAAGACCACCTTGTGCACAGTCGCCTCCCCACGGTTACCTCATCCGTGGGCACCTTTGAATGCCATCGTAGGAACTGTCTGACATGCCCATACGTTGTTCAGACACCAGAAATTGCATTTCCCCGAGGCACCTTCACCTTGAAAGATTGTTTCACCTGCACATCCCGCAATCTGATTTATGTCATCATCTGCAAACGATGTGACATGAAATACATTGGCCAAACGGGCAGACGTCTTGCGGATCGTTTTAGAGAACACCTCAGAGACATCAATCAGGGCGCTGACAAACCTGTCCCCAACCATTTCAATTCCTCCAACCACAATGGAGCCGACGATGCATGTGTCACCGCATTAAAACCCTGCTTCTCAAATAGCTGTGTCAGACTTAGAATTGAATGCCAGCTAATCAACAATCTGGGATGTATCCACCCGGCAGGAATGAATACTGTCGTGGACGCTACAGTGTAACTGTGGCATCTTCCCCAATTGTTTACACTACCTATTACCGTGCTGTTCTCTCCCCACTCCCCCCCCCCCCCGCGATATCTAGACTTAATTGTCCCTACATTTCTATGTTTTCATAGCAGACTGTTCTCATATTTTTGGCTACTCAAATCCTTTTTGGCAACCCATTTTCAATTCTGCGCCACGCGTTTTCGCAGCTGGCCTAGTCACATTTCCGGCCCCACATGTAAATATCAGGTTGTGCATCTTAAGTGATAGGTCGTGTGCGTGTGTTTCTGTTGTTCCTGTCGTTGTTTATCTGTGTTGTCATTGACAAAGATTCTTAGAATCGAAACGTCTGTGTGTCTATTGTATACGTTCGTGTGTATTTTATCTTATTTTATTTTTCATTTTTATTATATTTATTGAGTGCTTCTGATTTCGGATTTTTCACCTGTATTTCGCGACACGTGGATCTCCTTGTAAGGTATGTGCAACGTTTGTTAATGTTTTTTCGTTTTTTTCTCGCAGGAATTTAAAAATACCTATTTGTTTCCATTTCATATTCTTATATCCTGCTGCAGCCGCTGCTTTTTCTCTCTATTCCATATCATTTAATTTCCTGGCTGCTACCCCTTCTCATCGTCCGCGTTCCTGTTGTCAGTTTTTTAGTTTTTTAGTTTATATATCCATTATTTCATGTTTACCGACCTGTAGCCGATCATGCCTGCTGACAGACGGACTATGTCATCTCTCCACCACACCGTCTCCGACATATTTGCCCTCATACCCCAGGACATGTCCCGTGCAGCTATCAGCCTCGCGCGCACCATGTTTAACATCACTCGCTTCTCCTGCCACTTGAATTTCCTGAACAACTGTCTCCGGCTTAAAATTACACCCAAAGGCTTCCGGAGCAACATTCATCTCTCGTTAGGCAAACTGGTTCCTGCTGAGACACGACTCTTCAATCGCCTGGCACAGGAGCAGTCTGTCAAGTACATGAAGCTGGCAGTAACTGTGCATCAACGACATATCTCCGAACTCAAGGACACCAAGCACAACCTGTACCAGACTCTGCATCTACTGACGCTCAACAACCAGCTTGCTTTCCATTTGATCACCTCCATCATTCAACATTATAATAGAGAACTATATAAATGTCTATCTTCACGCAAGAAAGACAAAATTAGCCGTCTACGTCCCCTTGTCCCTTCCCCCATTTCGACACCTATCAACCACACCAAAGTGGTATGCATACCGCCCGACCTACCACTGTCTCCTGAAGAACATGCTGTGTTAGGGAAAGGTCTCAGTTTTGTCCCTCTACGCCCCCGCATGGACAGTCGCGCCATTTTGGAAGACGTCTCCAACTTCCACAGACGACTCCGCCTCAAGTACCACCACAAAGACAAGCCTGTCCTCAGTCCCACCCCACAGCTTCCAGACATTTTTCCATCTTCAACCAAATCCCGCTCCACTTGGACCCCACCCCCCGGAGTTTCCAACGCGCTTGACCTCTACATAGCCAACACACTCCATGAGATCAAGCAACTTTCTTTCCCTCGCTTGAAACGCTCCAACCTATCCCCTTCCGAATGGCGTGCCCTGTCTCAACTACAGCGCAGACAGGACATAGTCATCAAACCGGCGGATAAAGGGGGTGCGGTAGTTGTTTGGCAAAAAGATCTATATGTCGAGGAAGTCATGTCTCAACTTAATAAACCTGACAATTATTCACCCTGCACCGAAGACCCCACTCTCTCCTACAACCGGAAGATTCAAAACACCATCAAACAGCTCATACGTGAGGATGCCTTACCACCCAGTGCCACTTCACTTCACATCCATGACTCCGACTTGGGCAAACCCACCCTCTACATGCTGCCCAAAATACATAAACTTAAGAATCCTGGACGTCCGATAGTTTCTGCCTGCTCGTGCCCGACTGAACTGATCTCAGCGTTTCTTGACAGGATTTTCCAACCTCTAGTTGCGAATCTCCCGTCATACATCAAGGATACAACGCATGCGTTACTTTCATTCAACTCTCTCCAACTGACTCCTGGGAACACATACAGACTATTCCTAATAGATGTATGTTCCCTCTATACCTCCATTCCTCACGCTGATGGCCTCAGGGCGCTACAGTTCTTTCTGGATCAACGCACAGATCAAGCCATCCCTACACGCACACTTGTGAGACTCGCTGAATTGGTCCTCACCAACAATTCCTTTGAGTTCAATGGCCACTACTTTGAACAAATCAGCGGTGTCGCCATGGGCACTAAAATGGGACCCAGCTACGCATGTGTATTTATGGGACATCTGGAACACCAGATTGAACTCAGCTATGATGGTCTTCTCCCTTCTTTTTACCGACGCTACATCGATGACGGCATAGGTCTCACTGACATGCCAGAGGCGGAACTGAACCGGTTCATTAATTATGTCAAGAACTTCCATCCATCGATCAAATTCACCTCAGAAATTTCCACCACCTCTGTCAATTTCCTTGACACCACCATCAAGTTAAACCCTACAGGCCTCACGACCTCCGTGTACTATAAACCTACTGATGCTCACGGTTTCCTCCTGTACAGCTCATCCCACCCCAAAAGCTGCAAAGATTCCATCCCATATTCCCAGCTACTCCGCCTCCGTCGCATCTGTCAGGATGATAATGACTTCCTCGAGAGAGCCCACGAAATGCTGGACTTTTTCCGCAGACGGTCCTACCCAGAGGACGTCTTGTCGACATCTCTCTGTCGCATAACCCAGGTCTCGCGGGAAATGTCCCTCACCAAGCATACGCGACCTCAGAACAATGAACCCAAGCTTATCCTCACCTTCCATCCACATGCCTATGCCATCAAGCACATTTTCCTGAGACACTGGTCCATCTTGGAATCGGATCCTACCACTCGTGAGGTATTCTCAAATGGCCCCAGGGTAATTTTCCGCCGTAACCAGAGCCTCAAAGACCACCTTGTGCACAGTCGCCTCCCCACGGTTACCTCATCCGTGGGCACCTTTGAATGCCATCGTAGGAACTGTCTGACATGCCCATACGTTGTTCAGACACCAGAAATTGCATTTCCCCGAGGCACCTTCACCTTGAAAGATTGTTTCACCTGCACATCCCGCAATCTGATTTATGTCATCATCTGCAAACGATGTGACATGAAATACATTGGCCAAACGGGCAGACGTCTTGCGGATCGTTTTAGAGAACACCTCAGAGACATCAATCAGGGCGCTGACAAACCTGTCCCCAACCATTTCAATTCCTCCAACCACAATGGAGCCGACGATGCATGTGTCACCGCATTAAAACCCTGCTTCTCAAATAGCTGTGTCAGACTTAGAATTGAATGCCAGCTAATCAACAATCTGGGATGTATCCACCCGGCAGGAATGAATACTGTCGTGGACGCTACAGTGTAACTGTGGCATCTTCCCCAATTGTTTACACTACCTATTACCGTGCTGTTCTCTCCCCACTCCCCCCCCCCCCGCGATATCTAGACTTAATTGTCCCTACATTTCTATGTTTTCATAGCAGACTGTTCTCATATTTTTGGCTACTCAAATCCTTTTTGGCAACCCATTTTCAATTCTGCGCCACGCGTTTTCGCAGCTGGCCTAGTCACATTTCCGGCCCCACATGTAAATATCAGGTTGTGCATCTTAAGTGATAGGTCGTGTGCGTGTGTTTCTGTTGTTCCTGTCGTTGTTTATCTGTGTTGTCATTGACAAAGATTCTTAGAATCGAAACGTCTGTGTGTCTATTGTATACGTTCGTGTGTATTTTATCTTATTTTATTTTTCATTTTTATTATATTTATTGAGTGCTTCTGATTTCGGATTTTTCACCTGTATTTCGCGACACGTGGATCTCCTTGTAAGGTATGTGCAACGTTTGTTAATGTTTTTTCGTTTTTTTCTCGCAGGAATTTAAAAATACCTATTTGTTTCCATTTCATATTCTTATATCCTGCTGCAGCCGCTGCTTTTTCCCCCCGTACCATACTAATACAGCTAGATTACTCACGTACCATCCTAGTACAGCTAGATTACTCACGTACCATACTAATACAGCTAGATTACTCACGTACCATACTAATACAGCTAGATTACTCACGTACCATACTAATACAGCTAGATTACTCACGTACCATCCTAGTACAGCTAGATTACTCACGTACCATACTAATACAGCTAGATTACTCACGTACCATACTAATACAGCTACATTACTCACGTACCATCCTAGTACAGCTAGATTACTCACGTACCATACTAATACAGCTAGATTACTCACTTACCATACTAATACAGCTAGATTACTCACGTACCATCCTAGTACAGCTAGATTACTCACGTACCATACTAATACAGCTAGATTACTCACGTACCATACTAATACAGCTAGATTACTCACGTAACATCCTAGTACAGCTAGATTACTCACGTACCATACTAATACAGCTAGATTACTCACGTACCACCCTAATACAGCTAGATTACTCACGTACCATACTAATACAGCTAGATTACTCACGTACCATACTAATACAGCTAGATTACTCACGTACCAATACTAATACAGCTAGATTACTCACGTACCATACTAATACAGCTAAATTACTCACGTACCATCCTAATACAGCTAGATTACTCACGTACTATACTAATACAGCTAGATTACTCACGTACCATACTAATACAGCTAGATTACTCACGTACCATCCTAGTACAGCTAGATTACTCACGTACCATACTAATACAGCTAGATTACTCACGTACCATACTAATACAGCTAGATTACTCACGTACCATACTAATACAGCTAGATTACTCACGTACCATCCTAGTACAGCTAGATTACTCACGTACCATTCTAATACAGCTAGATTACTCACGTACCATCCTAGTACAGCTAGATTACTCACGTACCATCCTAATACAGCTAAATTACTCACGTACCACCCTAATACAGCTAGATTACTCACGTACCATCCTAGTACAGCTAGATTACTCACGTACCATACTAATACAACTAGATTACTCACGTACCACCCTAATACAGCTAGATTACTCACGTACCATCCTAGTACAGCTAGATTACTCACGTACCACCCTAATACAGCTAGATTACTCACGTACCATCCTAGTACAGTTAGATTACTCACGTACCATCCTATTATTCTTATACCTTTACGATCAATGTTTAAATTTTCCAACAATCAAATTATTTGTTCACGTTTCACCGTATCAAATGCCTTAGTGTAATCAATAAAGCACAAATACAAATCTATAAATACTTCATTCCTTATTTCTGTTAATGGTTTCCAAATGTCTTTGGTGTTATTGCGTGTGTTTTTTCTTCAACAAAACCACTCTGCTTAATCCCAGTTTTAGTTTTTCCTTTACTTCCTATTCTTCTCATTATAATGCGCATTTCTATTTTAGTTGCATGGCTCAATGAACTAACGTGCGATGTGAAAAATCATAGTGAAAATAAACGAATCCACAGGTATGAAAATGTAAAGCAACAAAAGAAACCTGGCTAACAATAAAGGGAAAGAAACAATGCTTAAGGTCAAAGAGAAGAGAAAAACAATATAGCTATGTGTATAAAGATACGGAAAGTAAATAATAATTAGAGTTTTGGCAACTTGATGGTAAAGATTTGATAATAATAAAAAAGATGAAATGGCAACCAAAACACAGCCAGAGTAACTGACAACCAAATGGGAATTCACCACAGTTTAATCAAGTAGTCAGACAGAATTGCACACTATCACATAGCCTGTCCAATTTGTTCAGTGAAATAATATTGTTGTAGATCGCTTGGCAATTGTTAACACTTATATACCAAATTCACCAATAGCTTTTATTTCTTCAATAACAATGCTGTCTGGCCCGGAGTATTTACTTGTCTTCGTGTGCTGTATATCATATCCAATTCAGCTTTCAATATCGCTGCTCATTTACTCTTTACATTGGCCATGAACGTTTGTTTCTGAACTGCCGTCAATATCGTCACAGGACTCCACTACATTCACAACTTAGTTGCTGTTTGCTTTGTAATGTCTGACAGTTACTGTATCTTTTTGTACACAGATTTTGTCTGTTCATTGTTCCTCAAGCTTATGATACTTAGTATTTAGCCAAGCTTCTTAAACTGCTTTCAGTTCGTAGTACATATCTGTCCTGGACCTACTGGATTTACTTCTTGCACATTATGGGTCGGGGACAGGTAATATATTATGTTCTTTCACACACGAATGAACTGACACGGAGACGGGCTTTAATTACGTCTTAAGGGTAAACTTTTATTTAGAAACGTAAGTTCGCGAATCACATCGCTTGCTTGTTAACCAACAGGGTACCGAATCAACACCATTGTGTCGGTACAACATATATAAACGATACAAAAAGTTTGTACACGCTCACTCTTGTACGCTATCTATCACTGCATCCAGGCTGCACACACTTCAGCTCTGTCGCATTCAATTAAAGCACTCCTTCATCTGACAGTCATTCGGCTCGCCTTCTCGCTATCATACAAAAGCATAACTCGAGCGTAAGAAATAGCTTTCATGCATCTCAGATCAATTCACTCAGTCCACTCGAAATCACGTCTGTCCCTGTCCCTAGTCAAGAACGGTCTGTCCTTTTATCCAGACCTCTGTACCACGTGTCTTTTCGGCACGTGATCCTCGCTGGGCCTATGGTCCGAGCGTCTCGAGCCTGCTCTGCGTTGCGACTAACTGTCCCTGACCTCTCGCTATTAATCAACAGTGTGACCTGCCTTAGTACTATCCTACATGTCGCACCAGCCCGTCTGTCAAACTGCCTGTCTGCCTGCTGTACCTGTCCTGTCGGTTCAGTCTGTAGCGTCTACATTTAATTAGGCCTGTGACACTCTCTCCAGGCTGCCAATGTGGCACTTTACTAATTTATTTGGAAAGTGACATGTATTTTATTTTTATATGTGGTCAATTTATAAACTTTGTTTAATAGTCAGAGGCCTTATTCTGTCCCTTGCTCTAGTCTTGTGGCAATGTTGTGTTGTGTCTGACCATTCTGATTATGCTTTGGCGTATTTCCATAATGTTCTGAGGTGTGTGTCTCTCCCTGTCTTTCTTTGGCGTCTTTTAGACGTTTATTTCACTTTTCCCAGTGTGATCATATGTATTCATAGTACCAGACTTATTACCACAATGTATAATTGAGACTTGGCACGGTCTGAAGACTTTCAGCCGACTTACGTTATACAGTTAGTTAGTTATCAGTTGGGGTATCTTCGTTGCACTCCGGACATGTCCATAGGTGCTCAGATCCTCCCCCCCCCCCAGCATATGCATCAGCGTCCGGTGGCTAATAGTGCCAGTTCTGTGTTGGTTGACGAGGCGCTTTGTTTTCCCGATGTACCTCTCGCGTCTGGCTGTGCCGATTCTTACTCCCAGGTCTTTCATCCTGGAAAGCGATGTGGAATCACTGGCGTCAAAATCCTCTGTTCTCGCCATATCTTTAAGGGCGTTAATAACATCGGCACGATCCATGGGCTGGCCATCTACAGGGGGTGCAGAGCCAGCCAATTTATCAGCTCGTTCATTTCCCTCGACTCCCGCATGTCCCGGGACGAAGATGAAGGTGACTTTGCGGACAACGGACTTCCGCAGCGACTCAGTCCACTGTCTACGTACAGATCCAGCTTCGACCTTCTGAATCATGCTCATTGAATCACTTAGTACACACACGTTGGTATAATGCTGTGATTCCAGCCATATGAAAGCCTGTGTAACTGCCATCACCTCCATTGTCATGCTGCTCGTGGTCATAGAGTGGGCACCACTGGATTCTTGAACGGTTCGGCCCGCTGAACGGGCTGTAAATGCCCACGCACTTCTCTGCTGCTTTACAACAGATCCATCTGTATAGATGAGCACTTCGGGGCTATCCGAGTGATCATAGATGAGCGCGTTAACCTCTGCATTGACAGCGGCAGGGTTCTGCTCTCTGCACCGTCCGTCGAGTGTGATAATGCAGGAGAAGGTACACTTAAAAGCTGGAGGCACCGGCACCCATTCCTTGCCGGGGTTGATACTGGTAAGACTGCAGACCTGTCCGACGACATCTTCCGCTCGACCCATCCATGATTTGCCCCTCTTTAGCCTGTCACCCTTTTTACGTTATACTTGCTTTTCTAATAAAGCTCAAACCACGGCGTCTTCTCACAACAGTAACTGTTCGGCTAATGTTCATAACAATCTGTTATAACCAACAGGGAGAAGATGAATACTTTATATCTGGTCCCTGGAACATACTAATGCAGGTAACTCTGATTTACATGTTGTGATGATAATTGATGCTTGTATTGCCCTTCTTGCCAATTAAAATTGACGTTGTGAGTACACATTTTCAAACCTTATGTGTTATTGCCCTTTGGTGTAATTATAACGACACTTTGAACATTGGCATAGCTCACTCAGATGCTGCAATTTCGGTACCCCCCCCCCCCCCCCCCAAAAAAAAAATAACAAAAATGATGACATAATTTTGTTTATAATTTTTAAGCGTCATGCGCTAGGCTTTCATGCATTCAACATTACAACTATTGTGGCAATCTTGAATGTTTTGATGTCCAGCGATGATTCTTAGATTACATTGTTTTGTCCATTTTAGAAAATATATCTATTTAAATTTAATGTTATAAACGTCATACATACAATCATTCATTCTTCATATGACATGTTAGAATATTTTATTGTATCGTTTCACAATGCACATTAATAAATAATATAATTATACATTATGAAAGTCTATTGTCAATGGCACTAATTAATGTCATCTTTGCTAGATGTTTCAATTGTCTATTGACGACGTCACCACACAAAAATACACAGTTTTAAGCACTTTTAGAATGTTAAATCAATTCAATGTTAAAATATGTTATCACAGTTATTTGTGTCCTGTTCAAGTGAATTTAACAACGTGTGTTTCTTTCATTGTTGTGGACGTGGTGCTCTGGAAACATATCAGCGACAGTGTTGTCTTTGCCGCTGATATGTTGAATAGAAATGTTGTAGTCCTTTAATAGTAACGCCCAACGGGCAAATCGGTTGTTGGTTGACTTCAGATGTTGATGTATCAGCATGGAGTTGTTATCGGTCTAGATGGTGAATTGGCTTCCCAGTAAATACTTTTGTAGCTTCGTCACGGAGAAAATAATCGCTAGACACTCCATTTCTGGTGGTGAAAATCTTTGCTGAACTGGTGATGGTTTCTTACTAACATATACAATGGGGTGTAGGATATCCTCGTAGGTTTGTATAAGAACCCCAGACAAGGCGATTCCGCTGGCGTAAGTCCTAATGGTAAAAGGTAACTTAGAATTAGGAAATTTTAGGATGAAGGGGGGGGGGGGTGTTCGAAGAAAATCTTTTGATTGTTCTGAGTGCCATTTATAGATCTGCACTCTGTACAGTTTTGTTCAATTGAGATTTTGTCAGCAAATTTGTAAATACAATAGTTAGTTCAGCAAATTTCGGCAAAAATCTACGGTAGTAGAAAATTAAACCCAAAAGACTTCTGACTTCCCTCTTTGTCTTTGGTAAATCGAGGTCGAGCATTTTTGATACGATTTTGTCATCGCTGGTTAAATGTCCATTAGAAATTATGTAGCCTAAAAAATCAATTTCGTGACAACAAATTTCTACTTTGCTGGGTTTGATTGTAAGTCCATATTGTCTGATGCCATCAAAGATTTGTCTCAGTATTGTCATGTGCTGTGTTATGTCGTTGGTATGTATGCAGATGTCGTCTATGTATGTTTGGACGTTCTTTATGTTGTGTAACAGGAGTCTTGTCATTCTTACAAATGTCGCGGGAGCGTTCATCAGACCAAAAGGAAGAAAACGCCATTCGTGTATGCCCCAGGGCGTACCAAAGGCTGTTAGATGGATATATTGTTCGTTCGTGGGTATTTGCCAGTACCATTTTTTCAAGTCCCGTTTTGACAACAGTTTCGCATCTGGCATGTTGATAATAAGGTCCTCACAATTGGGAATAGGTTCTGCGTCTTGTTGTGTACTTGAGTTTATTTTACTATAATCTACACAGAGTCTCGTAGAACCGTCCTTTTTTACAATGTAAATAGGAGAACGATATTGTGTTATATATATATATATATATATATATATATATATATATATATATATATATATATATATATATATATATTCTTTCCTCTTCATTTTGAATTTGTGTGTGCCAATGTCCATCAGTTGTAGAATTGCTTCTGTCTTCAATGTCTCCTTTGCTATCTACTTCATTTGGAGTATTATTTTGTGTTGGCGTCAGTTGTATTAATGCCTCCAGCATTTGCCATTCCTGGTTTATGCAGATTATCTACTCGCATGCCAGATTGCAGCTTCCTAAACATTTTTTTTTTACGGTGAGCTGCGCTGTGGTAAAACTTTCACGAGGCGTCCAAAGTAAACTCTTTAAAGTCACTCTGAAATTCTCACTAAGCAATTTTGGAATTCATCACGACACTTGGGAGACTGCTGCCAAAAACCGAAATACGTGACATACACCATTCCACAATCAAGTAAATTACGCAAGTGTAATTACTTGTGAAGCAAACGGGACTGCAAGAACTGTGACAAAAAGTAGGCTGGAAAAAATAAACTGCAGAAGATCATCCCCCTGGAACGTTAATCATTCGTTGCCCAAATTGCCAAATAACAGATATCTAAAAGCTAATAAATATGCATAATCATCATCATGTGCCCTGCCAGCTGACGTAGGCGTACATGTTTCTCCACAGCTCTCGGTCTTTGATGTTCTGGATCAACTCTGTTGATAATATTCCTCTATGCTATCGTATCAGTCCATCCAGCATCCTTTCTATTGGTCTGCCTCCGCCTCTTTTCCCATTGATCTTTCCAGCTGTCACGATGTTCTCCAGTGTCTCTCTTCTCATCACGTGACGGAAAGAAGCTATTTGTCTTTTTCTTATTAGTGTATATAATGTTCTAGTTTCATTAGCCTCTTTCAGGCAATCGTCATTAGTTACTCTGGCATTCCAATGAATTCACAACATTCGTCTCAGGAACCACATGTCTGTTGCTTTTAAGTGCTTCCTAATTTATTCATTTACATTCTATTATTCACTGCCATACAGTAAAACTCTTCTATATAGTATTTCAGCACTCTCTTTCTCACATTAAATTATAGTGGCTTATTGTATAGATATTCTTCATTTTCTGAAATGACATTTTTGTTTTATCATATTCTGCTCTTAATCTTTGTAGACATTTTGCACTTTCTGCCATTAATAGGTGTCATCTGCATAGCGATGATTCTTTTACATTAATTATAACCTGCGAATAATATTCTGACTTTTTTATCTTTCTTATTATTACTTCGCTATATGTAGAGAGCCCGCTACGTGTCGAAGGTGTTACTGACGCAGTTTGTGATCCCGCATACCCGCGTTCGATACACAGCTGCGTGTGATTTGGTAGCAGACCGCGTTGCTTTGGTGTTTTACGAATTGGTAAGGGTGCCGGTCGTTCAGAAACGAATGCCAACCTACTGAACGTAAACTTGCCAATATATTACAACAGCAAAATATGCTGGTGTTGACTGCAATGTCCTGTAAAGGATGTGCAACTAGATTTTTATATAGAGAGAGCAGAGATTCGGTGACAAAACACATCTTTGTCGCACACTTATCTTTATTTGTTTATAATTGCCCTCTTTATTTTTCATTTTAGTTGTTACTTCTTCTTCTTTGCGATCATCCGGAGTGTTTTTTCAGATGTGATTGCGGTGTATCTGTTATGCGCCCTTAGGCCGAAACCCGTAGGCCAATACAACCGGCTTTAGCGTGCTTTTTTGACCAGGTAGCATTCCTTGGAGACTCTCACTGCTTGCGGTACCGTCCACAACCCAGCTGGCCAAGTTGGAACGGGTTAAGACAACGGTCGTCCCTCAAAGGAAGGCAGGGACAGTCCATGGCATTTTCCGCCATCCAGGGTGGCTTCCATAATTGCAGGGCCAGTACATAGCGCCCTGGTACTGGGCTCACCGAGGGAATCGTCACGTCCTGCTCATGGCTGCTTTAATTCCTCACTTCAATATGTTGGGTATTTCGTTCGCCCTGGGCCGTTCCTGCACAGACCAGACTGGTCTGCAGTCAATATCCACTCAGCGAGTTTTTCGGACATGTGCTTGTCGTTGTGTCCGTCAGAGCTGTTCCAGACACGTCGGACATTCGGAAACTACCTAGTCAGAGCTGTTTCGAACAAGAGCGGCATTCGGAAACTAGGTAGCTGTTCCTAGAACGAGGGAAGACTAGTTAGAGCTTTTCCGGTCACGAAAGACATTTCACTAGGACGTAATTGCGTAGTGCCATTTTTATTTTGCCTCCCGTAGGCTGGCACTTCCGGCTTCAGCGAGCATTTTTGATGAGGTTAGCATTCCTCAGGTTTCGAGACTCTTATTTCGACTTCCACACAGCAAGCTTTTGCTTCGGGCTGCCACGTAATGGATTCGCAAGACAGGCGTTCCATTTCGTGTCAACGAGACAATTTTCCACCTTTGACTACACTCACTCCATGATTACGGTTACAGACTATCTACGGAACGTGCGACCGAGGTGTTTTTCCACCTTTTGTACTCGCTCACGAGGTAGGCTACATGTGCTGCCGGCTCAGCACCTTACCTCCGTGCGTCTGTGGGCGAGTAACGGTCAGGCCCTCTCATCCGGGGATACCTCATATCCCCCAGCTAAGAGCCATCGAACGTATCTGCACCAAGCATGTAGCGTGCTCAGCACCTCACCTCAATTTTGATGTAGGTTTGTGTCGGCCAGGCTCTCATTTCCGAGGGTTTATGGCTTAGAGATGTTCAGCCATACACCTCGGCTGGGAGCCTTAGAGGTTATGTCCGGACTGAGATTTTTGACATCGTTTGCCTGATTTTGACTGCTATCCTCAGTCAACCTGCAGAGCAGAAGGTTGTGTCTCTCTTAGTCTGGTTCCTATCCCAAGAGCTGTCCGATATGTAGTTTTCATCCATCGGCAAGCACATGGGGTCGATGGGACACGCAAGCTCCCCCACCACGGGAAGGTGGAGACACATCGGGGGAGTTTTAGTTGTTACTATTTGTTTCCAGTAACTATTATTTATTATTTGAGATCTTTCCTATCAATGTTTATATCTTCCAGCTTGTTAATCAATTCATCATGTTTTACCTGATTAAATGCCTTGCTATAATTTATAATCTATAAAACACAAATATTTTTATTTCAAATACCGTGTTTTTACGCAAATTTTACTTCCTATGAGCACACCGATTTGTATGTGTTTTATATCTTTAATAGAAATTTATTTTATTTTATATACAATGCTTGTCTAGCCAACTTTCTTTCGCCTTTACATATTTATCTCTTATTTCTTTATTTAACTTATCCTATACTTATTCGTCGCTTTTACTCTGTTTTCTTTTGCCCATGTTTTCTTTTGTACGATAACTCTTCGGTTATCTATTTTTTTCCCTTTACTTTTTGTCTTCACACCAGTAATATTTCTTTGCTTGTTTGATGAATGGTGTCCCTTAGCATTTTCCATTGAGTAGATACCTAGTGATTATTGTCATGGGTTAGCATCTTTGTACGTAATGGAACAGCCACCGAATTCTAAAAATAAAAGCATTGTTGGTGGATCTGCAGTAAAGCGGTACAAATACAATGAGTAAATTAATGTAAAGAGAAAAATGGAATCGGTTAGAATCGGTGGAGTACAATCAGAATTAACAAAATTGATGTGGCGGGGTTAACTTTCGTCAGCACACCTGTAACTTGAGATTGTATTCTTGTACAAATGATCAATTCCAATTCTCGTTTTCGCTGGAATTGGTAAAGAATGCTCTTCTGCATGATGCGCTTGATCGGCAAAGATTGACAATAAACTATATTTGCAGACATAACTATGCTATTAACAAGAGATCATCTCTATTTCTGCCCCGTGTAATGGGCAGTATGTGAGTGTGTTGGTTGTATGTGAGTGTGTTGGCTGTATGTGAGTGTGTTGGCTGTATGTGAGTGTGTTGGCTGTATGTGAGGGTGTTGGCTGTATGTGAGGGTGTTGGCTGTATGTAAGTGTGTTGGTTGTATGTGAGTGTGTTGGCTGTATGCACTTGACTTTTTATTTATCACGTAACATTGTTAACTGATCCAGTGCTGAAGGATAATATATCGCAACATGTGACCACCCGTTTGTACAGAAGGACGATATATCACTGTACTAGGGTCATCGTGTTATTTGTTTTCTTTCGTGGCATATTTCGCAATTTCAATGCTCGGCGAACGGAAATGTATTTTGAAATGCTTGCACGTTTGATTGTATACCGTGTTCGATCCAGATCTACTTTCTGTTTGCCACCGAATCAGTTATAGTCGTTAGGATTTATTATTTTTTTTTTTTTGCTTGCAGATAAACAGAAAGCAATACAGACCTAGAAATTTTAGAATCTAGTATGGGCTTCCTATGTGAAGTTAGACATTTGATTCTGCTGTACCTGGCCAGCGTCATGACGGTCACTGGCTTGTTCACGTCACAGTGGAAAACTGAGGAATCGGGCTTTGGTGGGCTCCTCATCAAACGCAAGATCGGCCTCTTCCGCTACTGTGTGAAAGACAACTGCGGTAAGAGTCCTGAACAGTACTAATGGGTCTTTTACTTCACATGTTAGCAGAGATCTTTGGCATTATTGAGGTTCTCCAACGATATACTTCACGTTTCCCACTCCACCATGGCAACGGTTATATATATATATATATATATATATATATATATATATATATATATATATATATATATACATATATATATATATATATACCTTTATGATGATAACAGAGACGAACAGTATGATATTAGATTTAATAATGAAGGACCGCCAATTTTGGAGATGGAGGTTCGAAATGTTCTTAAGCATATGAAAGCTGGCAAGGCCCCCGGTGCAGAAAACATCACAACAGAAATGATTAAAGCTTTAGAAGAATTTGGAATAGATCAAGTCACCAGACTGCTGAACACATTATATGATACTGGAGGTATACCTCCTGAATTATGTAACTCTATATTTATTGCAATCCCAAAGAAATCAGGAACCTTGGAATGTGATCAACATAGAACAATTAGTATAATGAGTCACATCACAAAGATTTTGCTAAGAATTATCATGCAAAGAATGAGGAAGAAGATACAACCTGAAATAGGGGAAGAACAATGCGGGTTTGTAGAAGGAAAGGGTACAGTAAATGCTGTGTATATGCTGCGAACAGTTATTGAACGTGCTATAGAAGTAAACAAAGATATACATCTTTGCTTTATTGACTATACAAAGGCTTTTGATAGCGTTAGACATGTCAGCATGGTGGATATGCTTGCAGATCTACAAATTGATGGGAAAGACATTAGACTTATAAAAAACATATATTGGAAACAACAAGCTGCAATAAGGATTGATAATGAAGTGGGACAGTATCAGCCAATTAAGAGAGGTGTTAGGCAGGGATGTGTGATGTCTCCAGATCTTTTTTCCCTGTAGAGTGAAAATATTTTCAGAAATGTAGAGGATATAAATGGAATCAGCATTGGAGGACGAAACATCAATAACATTAGATATGCAGATGATACAGTATTAATTGCAGACAATGCGCAGGACCTGCAACAATTAGTAGATGCGGTTGTTGTACACAGTGAGCAACTGGGGTTAGAATTATATTGTAAAAAGACTCAGGTTATGGTCGTCAGTAGGAAGGAAGAAGTGCCACAATGTAATATACGAGTAAATGGAAATATTCTTCAACAAGTGAATCGGTACAATTATCTTGGAACAGTTATAACATCTGATGGGAGATGTCTTGAAGAGATTAGAACAAGAATCGCCATGGCGAAAGTAGCCTTTAGCAAGATGAAAAACATTCTGACCAATAAAAAGATGTCAATTGAAACGAGAAAAAGAGTGTTGAGGGGATACATAGAGCCTGTTCTTTTGTATGGATGTGAAACTTGGACAATGAGCAGTCAAGCTGAAAAGCATCTGATGGCTGCAGAAATGTGGTTTCTGAGGAAAATGCAAAGAATACCATGGACATAGAGAAAAACCAATGACCAAGTACTACAGGAGACAAATGAACATCGTAGACTGATTAGAGAAATTAGACGTAGACAGTCAAAATTTTTTGGACATGTTATGAGAAGAAATGGGTTGGAGAACTTAGTGACAACTGGCAAGATCGAGGGGAACAGACCAAGAGGAAGACCGAGAGGAAAATATCTGAATGGCTTCGCCACATGGCATGGACGAGACAGGAACACTGAGCTGATCCACGACACTGGTGATCGAGTGAAATGGCGAGTCATGACCGCCCACGCTTTCCGGCATGGCACATGATATATATATATATATATATATATATATATATATATATATATATATATATATATATAGTGTGTGTGTGTGTGCCGCGACGTCGATTCCTCACCATAAACGCAACTAAAGTCTTAACAGTTAAAAAGAGGTTAATATATGAAAACTTCATCATCTCGTACCCTGCTAACTGATGAAGACGTTCATTCATCTCTTCCAGTCTTGATCCGTAGTGAACTGGGTAAGTTCCACTGATGATATTCCTCCATGCCACAGTCTAAGCCATCCTGTCTTATTCCCCGCAGTCTGCTTTTTTTCCCCAATTCTACTGCATGTAAAGCTTGTTCGCCAACACCATTTGACAAAGCACTTGATGATAGTAATTAAGACAATATATGGAGGAATATCAATAGTGGAACTTACCCAGATCACAAGGGACCGAGACTAGTAGAGATGAATGTACGTCTACATCAGATGGCAGTGTACGCGATGATGATGTTTTCATATATTACACTTTTTTAACTGTCAAGGCTTGCTACATTGTTCTTCACAAATAACACAAAGCCTAAGCTGAACTGTAGAAACCATGTGTTGCCCGTACAAGCATGATCACTCTGTCACCCTACCCTTGTGCTTCTCCCCCCCCCCCCCTCCTTATCACCTTCTTTTTCTTTCCTTTCTTGTCTTTCAGTATCATCTTCAGAAGTAAAATCTGGAGAGAATTATCGCGTAGTTCATACATGGTGATAGCCTAAGAGAAAACGTATTTAAGGATGTTCCATTTCAGCGTGTTTCCAACAACATGAGGGGAGGAATCCGACTTGCTGCTGAAACAATCAACTTTCATGCCTGACAATATTTACTGAGAGAGACGTAATATCTATCCGTCTTCCCTGGAGTGCTACGATTTCGTTTCTTAAAACCAAGAAACCATGAATCAAATATAGTGAAGAACAATAAAAACGCACCACTATTATATATATATATATATATATATACTGATGCCTAGAAACTGACAAACAAATATGTGCGGGAATGGATTTTCCCCGTGTTTGTTTTGAGGTAGAGAGCGAATGGCTGCTGATCCTGTAGGTGTTTGCCACCATCAGAGGCAACCCGTGGCGCCCCATGTCTACGCCAATTGACAAGGACTTATAACCTGTAACAGTTGACTCTCACTTTGATTCAGAGACCGGTTAAGACCAGGGATAGAGTTATACTTCTCCATAGCACAACGCCTGGGCTAAATTATAGAGACTTTGTGTTGCCCATGCAGCATGATCCCTCTCTCGGCCTGCCTAGTTCACTCCAGAGGAATGGTAACACCCGAAGCCGTTGGCACAATGTGGGATGTCGGGTTTAGTAAGCGCCGCCCAACATTCGGCGCTGACAGAAAGCAGGTAGTAACGTCTACTGTCATATGGTCAATCAATCAATCATGTGCCATGCCGGAAAGCGTGGGCGGTCATGATTCGCCATTTCACTCGATCACCAGAGTCGTGGATCAGCTCAGTGTTCCTGTCTCGTCCATGCCATGTGGCCAAGCCATCCAGGTATTTTCCTCTCGGTCTTCCTCTTGGTCTGTTCCCCCTCGATCTTGCCAGCTGTCACCAAGTTCTCCAGTCCATTTCTTCTCATAACATGTCCAAAAAATTTTGACTGTCTACGTCTAATTTCTCTAATCAATCTACGATTTTCATTTGTCTCTTGTAGTACTTGGTCATTGGTTTTTCTATCTGTCCATGGTATTCTTTGCATTTTCCTCAGGAACCACATTTCTGCAGCCATCAGATGTTTTTCAGCTTGACTGCACATTGTCCAAGTTTCACATCCATACAAAAGAACAGGCTCTATGTATCCCCTCAACACTCTTTTTCTCGTTTCAATTGACATCATTTTATTGGTCAGAATGTTTTTCATCTTGCTAAAGGCTACCTTCGCAATGGCGATTCTTGTTCTAATCTCTTCAAGGCATCTGCCATCAGATGTTATGACTGTTCCGAGATAATTGAACCGATTCACTTGCTGAAGAATATTCCCATTTACTTGTATATTACATTGTGGTACTTCGTTCTTCCTAGTGACGACCATAACCTGTGTCTTCCTACAATTTAATTCCAACCCCAGCTGCTCACTGTGTACAACCACAGCGTCTACTAATTGCTGCAGATCCTGTGCATTGTCTGCAATCAATACTGTATCATCTGCATATCTAATGTTATTTATGTTTCGTCCTCCAATGCTGATTCCATTTAGGTCTTCTACATTTCTGAAAATATTTTCACTGTATAAGGAAAAAAAGATCTGGAGACATTACACATCCCTGCCTAACACCTCTCTTAATAGGTTGGTATTGTCCTACTTCATTATCAATTCTTATGGCAGCTTGTTGTTTCCAATATATGTTTTTTATAAGTCTAATGTCTTTCCCATCAATTTGTAGATCTGCCAGCATATCCACAATGTTGACATGTCTTACTCTATCAAAAGCCTTTGTGTAGTCAATAAAGCAAAGATGTATATCCTTGTTTACTTCTAAAGCACGTTCAATAACTGTTCGCAGCATATACACAGCATTTACTGTACCCTTTCCTTCTACAAAACCACATTGTTCTTCCCCTATTTCAGGTTGTATTTTCTTCCTCACTCTTTGCATGATAATTCGTAACAAAATCTTTGTGATGTGACTCATTATACTAATTGTTCTATGTTGATCACATTCTAAGGTTCCTGATTTCTTTGGGATTGCAATAAATACAGAATTACATAATTCAGAAGGTATATCTCCAGTATCATATAATGTGTTCAGCAGTCTAGTGACTTGCTCTAGTCCAAATTCTTCTAAAGCTTTAATTATTTCTGTTGTGATGTTATCTGCACCGGGGGCCTTGCCAGCTTTCATATGCTTAAGAACATTTTGAACCTCCATCTTTAAAATTGCTGGTCCTTCATTATTAAATCTAATAGCATACTGTTCCTCTCTGTTATCATTATACAGGTCTTTCACATAATCTGTCCATACATGTAGAATCTGATCTTTTTCTATTATGATTTTGCCATTTTTAGTTCTTAGACAGCCTGTTGATGTACTTGTTCTTTTATTAGTAAGTTCCTGAATCCTTTTGTGCACTACTTTGGTATTTTGACTGTTGTGTTGTTTTTCAATGTCTAAGCACTTTTCCTCAAGCCATGATTCTTTTGCCTTCCTACATAATATTCTGACTTGTCTGTGAATTTCTTCATATTTGGCAGGATTATTTTTGTTGAGTCTTCTTGTTTCCATTAAGTGTAAAATATCCTCAGTCATCCATTTCTTACGACCCACCTTCTTTAATTTTGGAATAGTTGTTTCTGCAGCCATATTGATTGAATTCTTTAACATTTCCCATTGATCATCCACATCCTGGAATAGGATCTCTAGATCAGACAATATTTCAAATCTGTTCTGTACTTCTATGTTGAATTTGTTTTGTATTTCCTTGTCATTACTCAATGTACACAAATCATATTTAGTGTTCCCTGTTGTATACTTGAATTTCTTCAACTTTATCCTCAATGTTCCTGTGAGTAATCTGTGGTCACTATAACAATCAGCACTGGGAACTGTTTTTGCTACTGTTAGGGCGTTTCTAAATCTTCTGCTAATGAGAATGTAATCAATCTGGTCATATGGTAGCTCAGTCATATCTGACGAAGACCTGACACCATAGAACTACTGTACGACTAAATGAACGTTACAGAACCACTGGCAGAGTCCGAGATAGACTTCGCGGTGGCCAACCCCAAGTTACTACCCCTGCCCAAGGTCGTCATATTTCGCTGAGTCACTTAAGAAATCGTTTTCTCCTGGAAAGTCAAACAGCAACAGCAGTAGTGGGTTGGCGTGTGCAAGTGTCTCGAATGACAGTCATACGACGAGTTAGAGATACAGACATTACTGCAGGACGACTTCATGTTGGGTCAAACTTGACTCACAGACATCGTCAGCAGTGCCTGCAATGGGCAGAGCATCATGTCAGATGGACTAGACAGAAGTGGACTAGACAGAAGTGGACTAGACAGAAGTGGACCAGACAGAAGTGGAACGATTTCCTATTCACAAACTAGAGCAGATTCAGCCTACCTGTTGCTGATGGAATAATGTGGATTTGGCGACGGTGTGGAGAGCGCTTTGCAGATTTCTGTGTTCGTCAACACAACCAATTCGGAGGTGGCATTATTCACATTTGGAGAGGATTCAGTTTTCACTATCGCGTGTATCTTCGCAACGTCCGTGGAAATGTTAATGCTGTGACATATCGAGATAAGGTTTTGGGTTCATTGGTTGTTCCTCCCTTCACAAATTATCTTGACTTGCAGCTTCTCCAGCAGGGTAACTCATGTGCGCACACCGCACGCATTACGCAGCAATATCTACAGCGACAGAACATTGTGACGATTGATTGGACCTGCCCTTTCACCAGACATGTCCCATATAGAACATCTGTGGGACGAGCTTGGGCGCAGTCTACAGGCACGGTTCTCCAGCTAATCTGTAACAGCTCGAAGTTGCTCTTACAAGTGAATGAGAATTGATTCCCATGAATTTCCTTCCGAAACTTGTGCGTTCCACGCATAGCCACTGCCAGGTTTGTTTGCAAGCACACGGTGGACATACCAAATACTCAGGATAGTGTTAATGAAATTTTTAGTTGGCTGCATTTTTGTTTTTCTACCTTGCCTGCACAGAATGCAATGACTTTCATAACAATCAAATGTACAAACTAATAATCAGCATGGATTCATGGGACAATGAATACAGATTTCAAATATGTAAACTTCTAAACACAAATATAAATTTACATTTCACACTCTCTTCCTGGATTATACAGGTGATGCGTTTTTAATGTGCTTCAGTATATATATAGGCTTAAAGTATCATTTTGTGGAAATAATCTCTGGCAGTGCATCAGGTCGTCTTTAAATTCTAAAGCTCTTTGTATAGTGATTGCTTGTGAAGCATTGTTAAGAATTAATTGTTTACAAAACTGATTTCATGTGTTCTGTAATGTTTCATATTTTTAAAAACACTCACTGGACAACGCTTTCCCTTTCTCAATGCAGTCGACAGTACAGAGAACGACCTTAAGACAGTAATCATCATCGTTGGAACTATGCTGTGTGTAGCGTGTACAGGCGTCATGACGATACATTTCTTGCTGTGCAAATGTCTGAACGCTCAGTTAGCCAATGTGGCATATGTAGTCCTCTACATTACAATTATTGGAGGTAAATTAACTCTGTATCTAGCGTAACACTCGCCAAATTGTTAACAATAACTCGTTAAATCCAGATTCCTCTTAATAAACTGGCCCATTTGTTACCGTATCACGCTAAATGTTATTTGCATATTTTTACAGGACGTCGCAGTTTCTTCTTCTTCTTTCGTTCGCTTGAAATATGTCTATATCTAAAATGTTGTCTCTTGTATGAATTTAACTGTCTTTTTCAGTTCACACAGCGGTCCATAGAGTTTATCTTCCACTGTCGTCTCTCTAGGCCAGAAGGTTTGCCTAGATATGTTATGTTTTGGGCAGCCTTGGAGCGCTCTGCTGTCGGCGAGGCCAATCCACATGTGCACATGGCTGTTTCACCAATCTTGAATTTTGTATACATGTGGTTGCGTAATCTATTGTGTCCTGTTCAGAGGTGCAGAATAATGACTTGTTCTGGTCTGTCCATAACGTGGTAGTCATCTAGAGCAGGTTTTGGTGGCTTTCTGACTGATTTGATCATTCTTTTCTTTTGGTGGTATGCAACGGGCACGTCAGGCTGTTCTTCTTTGGCTCCTTCCTTAGCCAATTGATCAGCTCTGTCGTTTCCGGGTACTCCACATTGGGATGGTATCCACTGTATGGTGACATTATGCTGACTGCTAAGTTCAGAAAGTAGTGTCCTTAGTACTGGCAATTTCCCAGACAGGAGCGCCTCGAGTAGGCCTACAGATTTTGAAGCACCACAGGTTGTGTACCATTGCTGATATTTAGTAATTTCTCTGTTGCTATCTTGATTGCCACTATTTCAGCATCATAATTATGGCAGTACTTTCCTGTCGGTACTCTAGCTGTGTCCCTAGTATTATTTGGGTATTCTATGTACACTCCCGCTCCTCCATTTCGAACAGCATTTTTTGCCGACACATCTGTGTAGACTCGGAACCAGAGGTCCCGTGGGTATTCTTCATCAAGGAAGCTAAGAGTGGCTGTGCTGCGCTGTACACTGTTCTGTTCTTCCTTGTCAAATATTCCTCTCACTTTTGTCTGGATTTGTAATGGTAGTCTATGCTTATCTTTCCATGGAGTTCGCTCTGGAATAGTTGTTAGGGGGATACCAACTGTGGGCAGATCGGTGGTTTCTCTACAGAGTCGTTTGGCCTTGTGGATAAAACTACTTCTTTTCAACCGCCCCATAGGTAGGTTGTCAAATCTGTTCTTCATAGGGTGGCCTGGCAAGCTGCTTGTATTAGCGTTTTCGTATCTCTACGCTCACTCAGTGCTTGTGTCCTCCCCATCTTCTCCATTTCCACTATAGGGGTTGATCTCATCCCTCCTGTGGTGACTCTAAGTGCTTGATTTTGCACATTGTTCAGCTCATGAAGTGTGGTTTTTGATGCTGAACACCACGCATTTGACCCATATGCCAGGTATGGTCGTATGCTCTGTTGGTAATCTTTGCTAAGTTGTTGTTGTTGTTGTTGTTGTTGTTGTTGTTGTTGTTTGTCCATCAAGAATGATGATGACCATTCATTTCATCCAGTGGGGTTGAAGGTGTGGAGCCGTGGGTTCTAAGATGGCTGATAAGGCCTATTTTGGCTCGAAATGTTCTTTGACAATGTGGGCAAAGAATGCTTGACGTCTCTGGAGGAGGATTTCCTGCAGTGGTTTTTCTGTCCTGCCTTTTCTTCACAGCTCTTGCAGTCCTGGTTGGCTCACATATGACTGCACCTTTGCGCAATGATGCACGCCACGAATTTCGGTCTCTGGTTGCAGCCTCCCAGGTGTCATGATGAATTCCAAAAGCATTCAGTGAAATTTTCAGAGTGTCTTTAAAACGTTTCCTTTGGCCACCTTGGGAGCGTTTACCACAACGCAGTTCGCTGTAAAAAATTCGTTTAGGGAGCCTGTGATCTGGCATGCGAGTCAAGTGACCAGCCCAACGAATCTGATTCTTCATCAGTTTAGTGTGGATACTGGGCATGGATGCTCTTTCTAGGACTTCAGTGTCTGGAATCTTGTCTTGCCATTTAATCTTCAGTAGCTTCCTTAGGCAGACTGTGTGGAAGTGGTTTAATTGCCTAGCGTGTCGCTGATAAACAGTCCAGGTTTCACAAGCATATAGCAGTGTGGATAATACAAGTTGGATGAAGAATGACTTGCGCGATGACTTGGATTAAAGTGAGGAAGAGTTGCGCAATTCGTCGACCTCACTCTCTCGCCTGCGTCCATCTGAGTCCAGTGGCAAGACAAGTCGAGACGACTGGAGACGAATACAGGTGCAGTGGATGACCAGGGCGCTCTACGTGCCTTGTCGTGCTCATTACGTTCCACAACGCTTTGCAGGTAAACGCCGTCTTGCCCGTTGAATCAGGAATGATTTCTTCCGCCCAGTCTGCCGAATCCTGTCTTCACATGCTGGGTAGGCATACCCTAGTTTACCTCTTGGTTTGACACCAAATCGGATACCCATGCCTGGTTTAGCCAGCCTCTCACAGCTGTTGCCCGGGGGGTGGCCGCTGTCGCATGCTAACAGCTACTAGGAGCCACAGGCACGAGCTGGGTGTCAGGCTTGGACCAGTGGGAGATGGGTCCCGAAAAGGACATGAGAGTCATCCTTACCAAAGGTAGATTTTCCCACTGGCTCCCCATGTGGTTCCACTTAGCTTTCTCAGGATGGCTATTTTCCTTCTTTCTTTTGCTACTGCTTTGTTGATGTGCTTTCTCCATGTCAGCCTGCCATCAAATGTTACTCCAAGGTATGTTGGTTCCTTATCTTCTCTTATGGATGATCCCTGCCCTTTGTTTTGAAGAGAGGGTAAATAGAGTGGTGCTGCACTTGTCAGTGTTTATGCTGATACATCATCTATTTGCCCATGCAGCAAATGTGTCTACAGCTCTTTGTAGCAATTTGGTGGCCACTGATGCATGTTCATTTATGCTCCATAAAACCAGGCGTTCATTGCCGCTTTTATTCCATGCGGTAGATTATCAACAAGATCATTGATGAAGATTAGAAAAGGTGTGGGGGACAAGACTCCGCCCTGGGTAACACAGTGACGCATTAGTACTTTCTTGCTCTAGAGTCCGTACTCTGGCTCTTCTGTTGTGCAAGTATGCTTTCACCCATTTGTACATTCTTCCATTGACTTTGCAGTTTCTCAGTTTCATCATCAGACCTTCTTTCCAGACTTTGTCAAAGGCTTTCTTCAGATCTATCCATGCCGCATACACCAGCTTCTTCTCTTGGAATGCATCCTCAATTTCTTGAGAGATGTAGGTTGTCTGATCTTCCGTAGAGTAGCACTGCCTAAAGCCAGCCTGCTGTGGCACAAGGATGTTTTCACTTTCAATGTACCACTGCAGTCTTTGATTGATGATGCGCTCCAGTGTTTTGCAGAGACAGCTGGTGAGGCTAATTGGTCTGTAGCCAGAAGCAGTGGAACCATCTTTCCCTGATTTTAGGAATGTCGTGTCCTCCTTTAAAGTGTCGTCCCTGGAGTGAGGAGAGTCAACACCCACATTATAATATTTTTCCCCTTATCAATATCTTGGAGAATCCACCAGCTTCCGTCCAACACACTCCATCAGCCTATGGACACCTTTCCCTATCACTCTCTCACTGTCGTACTATGCCCCCCTCTCATACTTCCCCAACGCAACATATTCAACAACTCTTGCTTCTAAAAATTAGTAAAGATTAATTTATTAAAAGAAAAAACGTGTAATGTACGTAAGGCGTGTATGCAAAGAAAATGTGTGATGTGTTCTATAATGTGTGTATGATCGGACTTTCGGATAATAGCATAGTCAGTTCTTCATTGCAAGGGCACATTAAATCATAACCAGTGCACCTCACCCAGTGTCGAAATCCTCTTGCCGGATACTGACTGTCATCGGTAGCCACCTGGTAATCCATCTTCATGATCATCCGAAATAGATACTGTTTGTAAGTACAGATTGATTACGGACTGGCTGCCAACTAACTTTGTAAGTTCCTATCGGTCCTAAAGAATGCACAAATCTTTTGTAGTGTATTTAGGTTTTACTGTTAATGTTTCTACACTTGATCCTAACTAGTGTTCATATAGGTTCAAGTATATGTCATATGTAATATTACACTGGAATCTAGCACACGATGTGACTTATCCGTTAATGTTCTCGTTCCTTAAACAATGTTTGTCTGATGTGTGATATATCAACAATCGTAAACCCTTCTGAGTATGAGTCCAGCGTAACCATATACCATCTTTCTTCTCGGACGTTATTCCTTTTCCGTAAGAATCATTTTAGAGTCCAACTGGTGGTCGTCCAATTGGAGTGCACTTCTTCAAAACCAGTGTTGAGTTTCCTAGTAACTGGTGGGGAACTTGTGGGAAAACCAACACATCATGTGAGAGCACTAGTCACTGACCCTACCGGCTGGGTGTAAGCTTATTACCCTGCTCTGTTATTTTACAGCTAACTACTCTGTCAGAGAGCCTTATAGCTTCTCACCTACGTCCGAAGCAGGCTATGATAAGGAAAGATCAATAAACAGAGGGCAACCTCAGTATTCTATTCACCCTAGCAGAGCCAATATCACTTCACTACTCTAACTAGTTTTCACCATGCTACCGCCTAAATTAATTAGAACTAATTACATAGTATACTACCTTAGGCAACACTGCAGTCTAACAAATCACATCTACAAATTGCCATGACAGGCACGTGAACCATTAAATCCACTAATAAGCACACGGTATACATTATTCCAATCAGAACCGCAGTACCGAAGCACGTCCGCTAAAATCAAAGGTTTGAGTTCAACTGTCCTCTCCAATCATGGTTTTCTGGTAACCCCTAAAGTTGGTCACGTGACATGGTTGATGTCCTGCAGGTGTTATTTGGGCATATCATCCATTGTCAAGAATCTATTTTCCCTGGCTCCATCAATGTCAGAGTTGTCATCAGTTGTTTAGATTCCCAAAACAAGCCAGCGAGTTCCTGTATACTCCCAACAACCGTTGCCAATAACAAGCCGTCAATCTTCTGTCGACTGGTGACAATCACCGCTGCCATTTCTGTTTGATGTCGGGAAACTCTAATTGACAGACGGACTGTTTCCTGTCCCTAGCTGGCAATTCCGGTTGTCTCTGACTGTTGATAAACTGTCAAAGCGATGTATGCATTCATCTCACTTCCGAATGTTCCTATGTTTGCTGACCAGATGTACAAGTACAGCTGTTATTTATGCCCGACCTGTTTGTGAACACGTGCAGCCACAACCATGAATGTTTTCTCTGTATTAGTTGAAACAATTGTCGCTTTGCAGTTAGTCCGTTTAAACAGAAATCCTCTTATAGTAATCAGCTGGTCAAACGCGGTGTTTTATTTTGTTACATAAGCCCCCTCTTAAGAGAGTAGTCCATCTCACTCTTCTACACCGTGATTAATCCAGATGATTCATTCCTCTTCTTCAGGAGCTGGGTGTCTTGACAAGAAGTCCGCTCCAACATTTTCCTTCCCAGGAATGTACTCCACTGTGAAATTATAAGGTTGAAGTAACAACGACCACCGCATCAAACGGGCGTTGAGTTTCTGAGAAGTAGCCAGGAACATCAGGGGCTGATGATCCAACTGGACTCGAAACTTAACTCCATACAAATATGGCTGGAATTTTTGCACTGCCCATATGAGGGACAAGCACTCTCTCTCTCGACAGTTGAATAATTCCTCTCCGCCTGTAGAAGTTTCTTACTTGCGTATGCTACAGGTTTAAAAACCGAAGCATCGTCTTTTCCTTCCTGTAACAGAGCTGCACCAATCCCAATCGCACTCGCATCCGTTCTCAACACAAATGGTTTGGAACGGTCAGGGAGCTGTAATACAGGTTTGCTGACCAAGGCCTCCTTTAATTGACTATAGGCATTCTCACATTCTGGTGTCCGATCTGGTCCGGGAATCCCTTTTTCAAGGTTTCCGTCAATGGAGCTCCCAGTTCAGTGAAATGTGGGATAAATTTGTGGTAGAACCCACACAACGAGAGAAAAGATCGCACATCCTTCTTCGTTTTTGGCCTTGGTGCATTTCTGATTTTCTCCAGGTTCTTCTCTTCTGGGACAATTTGTCCTGGAGTGATAGCGTGACCTAGAAATTCCAGAGTTTGGTAACCAATCATGCACGTGGTTGGACGAGCAGTAAGCCCTGCTTCCTTGAGTCTATTAAACACTCTCTCCAAGGATTGTAAGTGGTCATCCAAGCTGTCACTGGAAATCAGAATATCATCCATGAATGAGATGATAGCCGGATCCTGTAAAGGATCAAGTAAAGTCCTCATCATGCGTGTAAACACACTAGGTGCATTGCTGAGTCCAAAGGGCATGACCTTGAATTCGTAGTGTCCACTGGGTGTACTGAAAGCCAACAGTGGTCGAATCTCCGGTTTGACTGGTATCTGATAGTACCCCCGACTCAGATCTACCTTTGAAAAGTACCGAGCCTTATGGAGCCTAGCGAATAACTGAGTTGGATTCGGCAAAGGTTCCACCTGAAATTGTGTATGACTGTTCAGAAGTCGGTAATCTATACACAACCGGTGTTCTCCCCTTGGTTTCCGTAACAAAACTACCCCTGCATTGTATGGGGATGTGGATGGTGCAATCACGTCATCCTCCAGCAGTTTCTGTATTTCCTCCTCCAGGGCCTTTTCTTTAGAGAATGGCACTGGGTAAACCTTTTGACGAACAGGCTCCTGCGTGGTCAAAGTCATCTCAAACTCCACCAACCTCGTTCGTCCTGGTTTATCAGTCAGTATCTCCTTATGAGACTTGAGAACCTGGGTTATCCTTTCCCTCTCCTGGGAGGTCAGATCAGGGTTCACTTGCATATCCCTATAGGTTCTCTGGTGTACCAAGGGATATTCCCTGCCCTCGCTGGTTCCCACTTCAGTCTCCACTGCAACTGCCATTGCCATGAGGTGAGCTGCCTTGTCTCCGGGTCTCTCTTCGTATTTCCGCAAGAGATTGACATGGAAAATCTTCGACTTTCCCCGGATCCGGATCTGATAGTTGGTTCTGGATATCACCCTTTCCACGGGAAATGGTCCTTGCCAACCTATCTCCAGTTTGTTGTTTCCCGTTGGGAGTAGCAACAAGACTTTATCTCCCACCTCTAGAGATCTGTCTTTAGACCTACGGTTGTAGTAAGCCGCATGTCTTTTTCTGGCCTTTTTCAAGTTTTGATTTGCCAGAGTCCATCCCTTGGGGAGTTTTTCTTTCAGTTCCTCCACGTATTTGTAGGATGAGATCACTTCTTCTGACGTCCCCTCTTCACTCCAACTCCTCAACATGGCTTCCAACGGTCCTTTGATTGGACGACCAAACAGTAACGTAGCGGGTGGTAGTCCTGTTGAGCCATGAGGAACTTCCCGAAAGGCAAAGAGTGCTGCTGGGATATATTCATCCCACCTATCAGGTTTTTCCTGCGCTAGTTTCCTGAGCATTATCATCAACGTGCCGTTGAAACGCTCTGCTTGTCCATTGGCTTGAGGATGGTAAGGGCTGGTATGTATGTGGTTAGAGTGAAACACCCTAAATACCTCCTCCATGAGTTTTCCACAAAACTGAGACCCATTGTCCGTCAGAATTTGATCAGGGAAGCCTAATCTCGTAATGGCCTCCATCAGTGCGTCCGCCACTCGTTTCGAGTCAATCGTGGTCAACGGTATGGCCTCACACCACATTGCACAGCAATCCACCATTGTGAGTATATACATGTTCCTCTTCCTAGTCCTGGGAAGTGGACCCACGATATCGATGGCTACCCTCTCGAAAGGAGAGTTCATGATGGGCATCTCACCCAACACCACCGGTGCTGTCCAGTGTTTCGGTGCCACCCTCTGGCACTCAGGGCATGACTTCACATACCGACGCACATCCTCTGTCATTCCCGGCCAATAGTAATGGCAGGAAATCCGCTGCATGGTGGGGGCAATACCCATGTGTCCACTAAAGGAGATGGTATGCCCCATATGAAGAATCTGGGACCGGTGAGCTTTCGGGACGACCAACTGACCGTATAGGTTGTCTCCCCTTCCTGCTCTCCTGTAGAGTATCCTATTCTTCATGTAGTACTGCCCCCGTCCTGGTGGATCAGCACTTTTCTGCAGCTTTTTGTAGCAAGGACGTAAAGTAGCATCCTCACTCTGGGCAGTTCGTAGCTCCCCCGGCATTGGGTTAGTCACAATTGCTTCTGCCTCTTCCGTTCTCGTCTGAGAGCGAGTCTGCATTGCTCCCATATGGATTGGCTCCCTGGGAATTTCCAGAAAGACATAACGGCAACCGAGGATTACTGGGAAAATGGGATCGGTCAATACAGCGGGGCCTTGATGGTGCCGGTGACGTACCTTGACCGAATCTCCACATTAGCAATGGGCAACTTCATGGCCACAGCACTCTTCTGTGCAGGCTGTATCTTCATGGTCTCACCTGTGAATTGTTCTGGATGTACCAGATCCGCAGAAATCATGGCCTCCCCGTCCAGTCCTGTGTCGTACAAACACTCCACTTGACGACCGTTAACCTCTACCAATTCCACTACAGGTGGTTTTCCTGGTCTGGAGTCTCTTCCTCGGCCTCGAACTGTTCGGTGGGCTCCACCTTAGGTTTCCCGGGGCACCCGACGAATTGAGTGTCTCCTGACTTTCCCCTGCAGTCAATAGCATTGTGCGTGTTTGACTTGCAGTGGTTGCACCATTTCCCTGTCCTAGATTTTCTAGTGCCGGACTTGAGTGAGCTCTCCTGGTGGCGAGCTTCCTTGTTGACCTTGGCATTTTCCGTGACAACCTCCTTGGAAGTCACTTGACATGCTGCGAAGTGAGGGTTCTTAGCCTTCGATTTGCAGTCCCTCGTATTGTGAGAGGGTGACTTACAAATTGAACACCACTTCTCCGACCACGGTCGTTTTGGTGTAGAGCTTGAAGTGCTCTTGCTTCCCTCCTTCTTCTTCTCTGAACTATCCTCTGATTTTTGCACATAAGGTTCCCACTTTTTTGTTCCTGAGGTTTTGGCTTTCTTCTTGTCATGTTTCTCTTGACTTTTGGAGTTGGTGGAAAGGTTTTCCCCTGTCTCCCCATGTACTTCGACGAACCGTTCTGCTAATTTAGTCACGAGGTCAACACGTTCCGCTCCTTGTTCTCCCAGGAACGTCCTGAGAGGTTTAGACATTTGCTTCTTCAGCTGGCCGACCACCATGAGCTCTTCTAGACTCTCATAGTCATGTGCGAACTCAGCCAAATCCATCCACTTATGGAGATAAGATTTTAGGCGCAAACTGTACGCGGCAAACAACTCCCCCGGTTCTCGTTTCGTTGCTCGAAATTTTTTCCGGTAGGTATGTGACGTAACCTCGAATCGTTTCAGCAGAGCCGTCTTTAATTCGTCGTAATTGTTCTCATGTCCTGGTGCCAGGCGAGAATAAACCTCGTAGCCGGTCCCGCGTAATCCCTGGGATAGCTTGAGATTCCATTTGTTACGCTCCAGACCCATAGCAACAGACATTGCCTCGAAGCGTTGAAGGTACTGGTCAATCTTCTCTTTGTCCTCCTCGTAGACCGCTAAAGGAAACTTCATAGCATGGTACCCATGTCCACCTACTGGTGTTGAGCCTGAGATGGAGGAACCTCCAACTGCTCCCTCAGTTTCCCCATTAGATTGACTCTTCAACTCGAGTTCCCTCATCCGGTACTCGTGCTCCCTATTCTGTGCTTCCTGTTCAGCTTCTAATTTCTTAGCAGCCTGTTCAGCTTCAAGCTTTTTAGCAGCCTGTTCCGCTTCAAGTTTCCTAACAGCCTGCTCAGCTTCAAGTTTCCTAGCAGCCTGCTCAGCTTCAAGTTTCCTAGCAGCCTGCTCTGCTTCCAATTTCCTAGCTTCTTGTTCCAACTCCATCCTTCTCAATTCCAGCTCGGCCTTTCGATCTTCCCTTTCTGCTTGACGATATTCTCTCTCCACTTCCTGTATGTAATCCGTTAGAGCGGAACTCGACAGTCCCATTTCTTCCCCCTTTGCCTTTAATTCTGCAGTGGTTAGTTTAGGGGTGGCCATTTTACAGAGAGGTAAGCTAGCAGGTCGAGTACAATATAACTGCAAATTACTATATAGATATATGAACCAGTACTATAAATCTAGATATTACCACACACAGCACATTCACTCAGTGACAAGAGTAGAATCAGGACCACAGACCTATGCAGACGTGTGAAGTGTGAACAGGTAGGATATTAGTCCTAACCCCTATCCACATTCACTCTAGCTGGATTCTCCAATATGATATCTCCGTTTATAACTAAGGATCCCGTGTCAAAAGACCCCATTGTCCGAGGATCCCACTGTCCCAAGATCACGTTTACGAGAGATCCCGCTGTCCAAGGATCACGTTTACGAGAGATCCCGCTGTCCAAGGATTCCGTTTACGAGAGATCCCGCTGTCCAAAGATCCCGTTTACGAGAGATCCCGCTGTCCAAAGATCCCGTTATCGAGCCCCCAATAATGTCGTATCCTCCTTTAAAGTGTCGTCCCTGGAGTGAGGAGAGTCAACACCCACATTATAATATTTTTCCCCTTATCAATATCTTGGAGAATCCACCAGCTTCCGTCCAACACACTCCATCAGCCTATGGACACCTTTCCCTATCACTCTCTCACTGTCGTACTATGCCCCCCTCTCATACTTCCCCAACGCAACATATTCAACAACTCTTGCTTCTAAAAATTAGTAAAGATTAATTTATTAAAAGAAAACATGTGTAATGTACGTAAGGCGTGTATGCAAAGAAAATGTGTGATGTGTTCTATAATGTGTGTATGATCAGACTTTCGGATAATAGCATAGTCAGTTCTTCATTGCAAGGGCACACCACAGCACATTAAATCATAACCAGTGCACCTCACCCAGTGTCGAAATCCTCTTGGCGGATACTGACTGTCATCGGTAGCCACCTGGTAATCCATCTTCATGATCATCCGAAATAGATACTGCCAACTAACTTTGTAAGTTCCTATCGGTCCTAAAGAATGCACAAATCCTTTGTAGTGTATTTAGGTTTTACTGTTAATGTTTCTACACTTGATCCTAACTAGTGTTCATATAGGTTCAAGTATATGTCATATGTAATATTACACTGGAATCTAGCACTCGATGTGACTTATCCGTTAATGTTCTCGTTCCTTAAACAATGTTTGTCTGATGTGTGATATATCAACAATCATCACCCATCCTATGTGAACCATACCACGCAGGAGTCGTTATATTGGCTGGCTCTTCTGGGCCATGCCATGGTGAACCCTTCTGAGTATGAGTCCAGCGTAACCATATACCATCTTTCTTCTCGGACGTTATTCCTTTTCCGTAAGAATCATTTTAGAGTCCAACTGGTGGTCGTCCAATTGGAGTGCACTTCTTCAAAACCAGTGTTGAGTTTCCTAGTAACTGGTGGGGAACCTGTGGGAAAACCAACACATCATGTGAGAGCACTAGTCACTGATCCTACCGGCTGGGTGTAAGCTTATTACCCTGCTCTGTTATTTTACAGCTAACTACTCTGTCAGAGAGCCTTATAGCTTCTCATCTACGTCCGAATCAGGCTATGATAAGGAAAGACCAATAAACAGAGGGCAACCTCAGTATTCTATTCACCCTAGCAGAGCCAATATCACTTAACTACTCTAACTAGTTACATAGTATACTACCTTAGGCAACACTGCAGTCTAACAAATCACATCTACAAATTGCCATGACAGGCACGTGAACCATTAAATCCACTAATAAGCACACGGTAGACATTATTCCAATCAGAACCGCAGTGCCGAAGCACGTCCGCTAAAATCCAAGGTTTGAGTTCAACTGTCCTCTCCAATCATGGTTTTCTGGTAAACCCCTAAAATTGGTCACGTGACATGGTTGATGTCCTGCAGGTGTTATTTGGGCATATCATCCATTGTCAAGAATCTATTTTCCCTGGCTCCATCAATGTCAGAGTTGTCATCAGTTGTTTAGATTCCCAAAACAAGCCAGCGAGTTCCCGTATACTCCCAACAACCGTTGCCAATAACAAGCCGTCAATCTTCTGTCGACTGGTGACAATCACCGCTGCCATTTCTGTTTGATGTCGGGAAACTCTAATTGACAGACGGACTGTTTCCTGTCCCTAGCTGGCAATTCCGGTTGTCTCTGACTGTTGATAAACTGTCAAAGCGATGTATGCATTCATCTCACTTCCGAATGTTCCTATGTTTGCTGACCAGATGAACAAGTACAGCTGTTATTTATGCCCGACCTGTTTGTGAACACGTGCAGCCACAACCATGAATGTTTTCTCTGTATTAGTTGAAACAATTGTCGCTTTGCAGATAGTCCGTTTAATCAGAATTCCTCTTATAGTAATCAGCTGGTCAAACGCGGTGTTTTATTTTGTGACAGAGGGGTATCATGATTGCTTCTCTCCAGGCTTGTGGAACACTGCCTAAGGTTCAGCTGTTATTGAAGATCTTCAACAGCTTTGCTTTGGCCTCTGTTCCTAGGTTCCTGATCATTTCATTGGCGATACCATCAGCTCCTGGTGACTTTCTCATTTTCAGTTTTGATATGGCTAGCTCCAGTACCTTCAGAACCTCATGTACTATTTCCTTCTGTCCTGTATGTTGTCGTTTCTCTCGAATCTCTTGTTGTTTCTCTGGACTAATTTTGATATTGTTATCTTGTGCGAATGAATCCGCAAAATGGTCAGCTGCTTGCTTTCTTGCTAAGATGTTTCCATCTTTATGTAGTGCAATTTTTGAGTTTCTCCCTGTTCCCTCATCGTTAAGTTGGTTTATTAGCTTCCACAATTTCCTTGTGTCTTTTTCAAAGTTCAGAGACTCCGTCTTCTCCTGCCAGCTTTTCCGTCTAGCTTGCAGCTTGGCCCTTTGAAATTTGGCTTTTGCGTGCTGGAATTTATTGTGGTGCTCTTGGCTGGGTGTGGCCTCTGCTTGCTTTCTACACACTTCCACATCATTATGCAACTATTCCAGTTCACTACTCCAGTAGGGTTTATATTGTTTACGGGCTCCTCTTGGTACTGTTTCTCGCGCTGCCTGTAGAATGCATTTCCCAAACTCTTCAACGACTTTATTTATGTCTTTCTCAGTGTTCAGGTTTCTAACCAGTATGCTGGTGCGATGCTTGTACATGGCCCAGTCTGCTTTCTTGTATTTCCACCTCGGGAGGGTGCTGCTTTAACTTACAAACTCATTTTCTACGGTTAGAAAGACTGGTCGATGGTCACTGCCATCAAGTTGTTTCTCAACAATTCGTGTAATGTTCCACTCCAGGTCTGGTGAATGAAAAGCCAGGTCAGGTGTAGTTGTTAGTTAGTTAGTTAGTCCTTCCTCTTGAGCCTAAGTCGGCACGTAGGGCAGAAGTCATGGCTCTCCATGTCTGGCGGTTCGCTGCTACCTGTTGTAGATCTTGGATGTTCACTTGGCCGTTGAATGAGCCTTCTCTGATGAAGATTCTACGCAGGGTCTCTCTTGGTCTTCCCCGTTTTCTTGTCCCTACTGGTGACCATAAGAGGGCTTGGTAGGGGAGTCTTGTCTTGTCCATTCTGAGTACATGCCTATGCAGTTCCAACGGCGTTTTCTTATAAATTTGGATACAATATCTTGCTTAGTCTCTTGTCTTATTTGCGCATTGGTTTTGAAATCTGTCCACTGGATGTTTAGAATTCTTCTAAGACATTTGTTCTCAAAATTGTCAAATTTTTTATCTAAAGCTATCGTTGATTTCCAACTCTCACATCCATACGAGCACTGGAATCACACAAGAATTGAAGATTTTAAGTTTCGTATGTTGTAGTGTGCCATGATCTCGAGTAGAACGTATGTGGGTCGGACGGCTTGTTAATCAAGATGAATCTATTCTCATCCTTCCAGTTTTCCAGTCTCTCTCCTCTCTGGTCCATGATTGTTTATGCTTTTCAACGTTTATCTGACAATGTTCTTTTCCTATGTAATTGATTGATTGATTGGTTTAGGAACCGACATCACAGCATTCGGGGCATTCCCATAAGCGCTCCTTCCCCATCCTCAACAGCCAGCAAAGAGTTCCAACACCAATAGTACCAGTAGCAATCTGATAATATGTCCGTCTCGCCTTTTCTCTGAGCGTCGAGCGTCGGCCAGATTCCCTCGTCACTCCTCGCTGTCACATTCTTGCCAGACCATGGTGATCCATTTGATCCTCCGAGGTGTACACGTGCTCTCACAAGGCCGCAACCACGTCTGCCTTGCCATGCATCAATACTCCACCAAGCCTTCCAGAGCCAGCCAATCTGTCCGCCTGTTCATTCCCCAGCACATCAGCATGCATTGGAGAAAAGATCCAGACGATGCTTGCCACCCGTGACTTCCGAAGCGAAGCAAGCCATTCTGCACGAAGCTTGCCTGTCCTCACCCTACTCGGCATGCTTTCTAAGTCAGTTACAATCACGATGTGTGTGTGTGTGTCGTATTCTCCATCCAGCGGAAAGCTGCACTGACCGCCTCCACCTCCATTCTTAAGCTAGATGTTGTGGTATCATATGCCAGGCTCTCCTGCACCAAACGTCGACCACTAGCCTTTGTCAAGAACCCCCAGGCACTTCTCCTACCTCTCAACACCGAACCATCTATGTAGATAATGACATCACCCGGGCGAGCATGATCATGAATTAGTGGAATCGTGGATTTCCACTTCCGTGGCCCCTGCTGGCCACTCCCTGCACTCCCGGCTCAATGTGATTATAACTCTGCATAAGTCTGACTGCTCCGCTGGCACTCTGACCCACTCCTCTCCTCGCCTAATGTTCTCCAAGATGCACACCTGTCTGATCGTATCCTCCGCCTGAGCCATCCATGATTTCCCTCTTATCAGTCGCTAACCCTTAACTGCGTCCAGCGCCTCATACAACGGGTGATCTGTGTCAGCAGCTACTCTGAGGTATGCCTTCGCCTGCATCACCTTGAGCCTATCAGCAACAGTCGGCAAACCAAGGATGTAACGCATCCACACCACTGGGGTGTCTCTGGTGTATCCCAGAATGACCCGCATAGCCTCATTCTGTATGCGCTCCAATCTCACCAACTGACTCTTTGAGACAGTGAACAGTCCTAGTCCATAATCAATCACTGAGAGGATCAAGTGCTGATATAGTGAGAAAAGCATTCTTCATGTGAATTCTGTATGTGAAAAGCATTCTTTCCTATGTGAATGTAACATGCACAATTGATGAACGAAAGATGAGTGATTGGAAGGGCCGAATGTAAGACGTGCTTGTGTGCCCAATTTGTGACCCTTTGAAAATAAAGTTCGCTCGTTCGTTCGTTCGTTCTTACGTGAGATAACAAAAGATAGAATAATGTGGAATGAGTTGGGCGAGAAGATATGCTCTAATAAAGATGAAAGGCAGCAGAGAAAGAAAAGGTTCGAAGAAATTGCTCATCTTTGAAACGCAATGAGAATATTCCGCACTAAACTGAGCCAAATAGTACCATCCGAAAGGAGAGAGCAAAACATCTGTGCATAAATAGTAAACAAAGAGGACAAAAAGCACACACAAAGCTGACCGAGGACCCTAAAATTTAAGCTTTACACATTGAATCTTACAGGAAAGTTTTTAGGATATCGTGTACCAAGAAGAAGGAGAATATTGACTTTCTATTTCTTTCCCGCATATCCTATTTACAGGACATCGCTGTCAACACCAGCATTTTACCGCTGTTGTTAATTTATTGGCACGATTACGCTTAGCAGTTTGCCTTTACTTTCTGGGCGACCGGCTAAAATACCTCCATAAGTAACTAACACGACCAGATCCGCTACCGAATCTCGCACAGCTGCGTTACCCTATGTAGATGTACGGGATTACGGAGAAAGTCAATAAATCATACGCCAGGGAGATCTGACTATCGTAGAAAACGGACTCAACAGTATTATGTCTCAGAGTATGAAATCCTTAGGCCATATTAAACGCCACAATAGCTTGGGAAGAACAGTAATGAAACACGCGGTTCCTTGAATAGGAAGCAAGTATTAAGCAGCACAACGGCGGACACAGGACATTACAGACACCCTGAGCATGTAAGTATGGGAACTGGAACGAGCGAACGTTATTTCCAAATGGTCACAAATTTGGCACTCAGGCCCGTTTTACGATCGGCCCTTCCAATCACTCATCGTTTGTTCATCAATTGTGCATGTTACATTCATGTGGGAAAATAAACATATTGTCAAGTGAATGTTGTAAACATAAACAATGCATATTACCATGTTATGAGACAGGCAGGCAGGCAGACACACGTACACAAACACATTCATAACATATATATATACAATCTTGCATACATACATCATTTACACAAACTCTTACAGTAATAGTAAACTCAATAACACACACATACGCACCCCCTTGCATATACATATACCTATACACATATACCTCGCATTCACATATACCGGAGAAGGATCGAGAATATTTACCCGCGGGCTACGATGAGAGCCGCGTTATATATGGATGTGCTGCCTGATGGTGCTGACCGAACGCCCGGGTGTCTGGAGAGCAACGTGGTTGACTGTCTTAAAGATGACAGTCTAGGACAGTGGCATCTGCGTACGATTCTTACACTTAAGCGTACTTGTTTGAAATGTCCTATCATCTGAGAGAGGGCTATGACTGTTGCTAACGTCAACAATTGTGATCTGTCTTTTGCCATCATTAGCACCGTTTTATAGGTGGGTCGACACTGTTACACCTCTCCATTTCAAGCACGCTGGCACGGTGGCTTGGGAACTCGCATGTCGTCCCAGTGGTCCGGTGGTAAACATTCTCCTCACAGATAATATTATGTGTATATAATTACGTTTCTCAAGAGCCGACCTCACTACATAAAATCAGTACCTCTAAATCAGGTGGGAAATTGAAGGTGAACGACAAAACACCAGCCACTTTACTCATCAAGTGCGTATTGATTTAAAAGTATGTTCACAACAAAGGAACTTTATCCACGCCTTCATGTTTAGTTTTAGTTTAGTCAACGGATCTACATCACGGCACAAGGGTGAAACCCATAAGTGCTCCCTTCTTCTCTTAACTCAAGCCTGAGTTCGGAGAATCTCAGCTCAATGCACGAACTCTGTAGCGCCTTGAGGTGTATAGCGTGAATGATGCCAGTCCCATATCTTATAGTCCAGTCGTCACACGATAAATGATGTGATAAATATCCCACCAGCCGCTTTTACTTTCAATAATATTTCCTGGTACCCAGTCTTATGCTGGGTGGCCCTAAGAGCCCGGGTCAGTGTTTACAAACATACCTGTCTGTATGGAAATTAAAACATAACCACCGGGTCGGCAGGCAACAGTACCACCCACTGCACTACCACGGCTCCTTGTGGGGATCACCCTTGTTAGTGTCCACTCATATCATATAAATGTGTCTTGTCTTCCTGTTGCAGGTGGATTGCTCCTATTGGGATGTGCCCTGTTTGCCTTTGAAAAATTTGGTGAAAACAGTTACCCTGGCTACTCATTTGTGCTGTGTGTTGTGGGTGCCATTTTGTTGCCTTTTGGTGGATCCCTAGGATACAAAAATTGACACTTTGTAAGACATATTTGATCATTCTGCATGATGTTTCTAAAGCCATGCTTTGAATATTTAAAAGTAATCGTAATTGTATATAGCATCTTAAGTGTGTACCTAGAAACTGTGAGTGTTATTCATTGGCCGTAATTTGTTGATGAGCGAAGGAAAAAGTAATGACAGAAATTAAAAGAAGAATGACCATTGTTCATTGTAGTGTTTGTCCGTCTAGTATAATGATGACCATTCATTTCTTCCAGTGTGCTTGAAAGTTTTGAGCCATGAGTTCTAAGATAGCTGGCAATGCCTATTTTGGCTCGAAATGTTCTTTGGCAATGTGGGAAAAGAATGCTTAACTTTCCAGGAGGAGGGTCTTCTACTGCTGTGTATTTCTTTTGTGCAGTCTGTTTTTCACAGCTCTTGAAGTCCTGTTTGTTTTGCAAGTGACTACACGCTTGCGTAATGATGTACGCCGTGAATTTCGGTCTTTAGCAGTAGTCTCCCATGTTTCGCAATGAATTCCACAAGCTTTGAGCGATATCTTCACAGTGTCTTTAAAGCGTTTCCTCTGCCGGCCATAAGAGCGTTTACCACAACGCAACTCAGGGGAAAAAAAAACAAAAAAACATTCGCTTAGAAAGCCTGTGATCTGGTATGCGAGTCATGTGCCGAGCCCAGCGAATCTTACTCTTCATATCGACAGCACCACTGATCAGTGTTGATACTGGGCATGGACGCCCTTTCTAAGACTTCGGTGTCTGAGGTCTGGAATCTTGTCTTGCCATTTGATCTTCAGTACCTTCCAAAAGTAGTCTGTGATGGTTTAATTTCCTAGCGAGTCGCTGGTAAACAGCCCAGGTTTCACAAGCATATAGAAGTTTGGATAATACGAGGCTTTGTAGACTGTCAGCTTTGTTTGCAGGCTTATTCCATTTCTGTCCCATACATTTTTGTATAGTCTACCAAAGGCCGCGCTGGCCTTGGAGATTTTTGCATTCACTTCGTCATCAATTGTGGCAGCTTGTGACAACGCTACCATGATAGGTGAATTTGTTCACAACTTGCTCTATTAAAATCTAACGCAATTAAATATGTTATGGCATGGAACACATTGAACACAAATAGTTAGAAGAATAAGAGCTTGCATACTTTCCATAGAATTGGTAATCCTGCATACCGTGCTCGAAACACGGGCGATTTGAAAGTAGACCAGTTTGCGATAATTTTGATACAATGGTATGAGTATCGGTCTTTCAGAAAACAATAACAAACTACTGAACGCAAACTTGTCAAGAAAATAAAAACAGCCAAAACATGCCAGAATTGACTGCGACGTCTTGCACAGGATATATAGGGTGTATTTTTAATGTCTGTGGGGCTTCTGAAAATATTGCCGTTCCAAGTTTTGTATTCACCCTCTGTGGAGTTCATGCAACATAAAAGGTAAATACAAAACTTGAAACGGCAATATTTTCAAACACCCCACAAACATTAAAAGTACACCCGACATTTAGCAAATCACGTGAATAGCACACATACGTCTTTGAATATAAGTGTTACAGAGCGTACTAAAAATGTATTGAACGTAAAGAAAAACATACAGATCTCTATCTAACAAAAACTAGATATAGAGTAGGGTGTTCAGTAAGACAAAGAAAAATGAGGAAAATTAAATACTTTGGACAGATAAAAGGAGATTAAAGTCTAGAAGAGACAATACTGGAAGGACTTGTACTGGTGGGGCGGTGAAAAGGACGGCCATACCGTCATTGCATTCCAGACGTGATAGATAATTTACACATGACTGCAGCATAGACAGGGAATGTGGCGTACCATAGAGAGACATTTCGAGAAACTGTTGTCGGAGTGAAGTTCCAGACATGGTAGTCATTTGATGATGTATGACAAGGTTGCTGAAAAAGTTAATCGGCAGCCATAGTTAGACCTTTTGTGTGTTACTATCATTTCCAATCATCAGCTGGCATACATAAATTTTCTCATGTTGCCTTTATTTGACTTGGGAGTATCCGTGGCGAAGTGGTCCGGCCGTCTGCCTCGCGATCCGAATGGTCATGGGTTCTAGTCCTGGCTACATCTTTCGGTTCACGATTGCATTTTTCTCGGAGACTCCTGGGGGTCGTCGCTGGAGTTACGGAGGTAGTGCTTTGTGTGACGCTTTCGTCAGGACACCCTGCGGAAAGAGACCTAGCTATACGGGGTAAAACGTGGTGAAATAAAGTCGATCCTTTCGACTTTTAAGACTTTTAAATGTAAAACCATATGTAAAGTAGTGTGTGTGTGTGTGTGTGAGGGTTCATATACGGTCACCCCAGTAATGCTCTCAAGCTGGGGAAGGGGCGGGAGACAACATGTTCAACAGCAAGCGACACTTGCAAGACCGGCGTATAATCAGATTGCAACGGGCACCACTAGTACCGGAACTCTCCGATGGCGGTTGAAGATGGTGACTGGGCGCTTATGGGAATGCACTGAGTGCATTGATGTCGGATCTTGACTCATTTCAACTCAACTCAACTTATCAGCTGGCATTTTAAATGTCATGACATTACTAGGAATATCTGTCATTAGCTGGCATTGTTGGAGCTTTGGTATAATACTCTGAATACATTGATCAGCTGACTTATTGCACCTTTTGCATGCTAATTGTCTTATTCTTGAAGACTACGTTGTGCACTCTTGTAGAACTGATGGCATGGGTGATTGGTGACTCCTTGGTGCCTTCCTGGCTGGACAACTATCCATTCATGTTGAGCGTGCTCGGTGGCACTCCATTGGGGGTGGGAGGAGGAAAGGGGTGGGAGGGGAGGGTTAAATGCATGCATGTTGTTCATCTTCCGTTTGTGTGTTATTGAGGTGGGGAGGGGTGGTTGTCACTCCCTTGCAATCCAGCAGGGTGCAAAGTCTGAGTTGCAGATATAAACCATCACTTCCGAGAATATGGCCAAGCATATATTCTGTAGACAGACCGATGTTAGCTTCGGAGGTTCCCTGCTGGAAGGTAAAGACAATTCTTGGACAGTATTAAACATGGCCCTGGTACATCGGTGTGGCCACATGTTGCCCCTTACCACATAAGATATTATTACCAGCAGCGTAGATGTTTCATCAAAGATATATCCAGATAACTCGACAGGTTTGCTCGGCAAGGAAAGGCAATGTCTCAACGATTAAGGACAAATTGATGACATTTCCAAAGAAGGACTTTCTCTGGTTCTTTTCACGGTAACTGTCTAGCTGACGTTATCGTGATCATCATTATGTGCCTTTGCTGATTGGCTTAGGTGATCATGCTTTTCCACATGTTCCTTTCTTCAGCAACACCATTTCGTACTATGACACATGGCTGTCAAGAATCTTCTTTCTCTAGCTTCCTTTATCGCTCTTTCCACAAATTTGTCCAACTGTCGCAACATACTCAGGTTTTCTCTTCTCACGATCGGATGTTTAGCTTCTCACAATCGGATGTTTGGCTTCTCACGATCGGATGTTTAGCTACTCACAATGGGATGTTTAGCTTCTCGCAATCAGATGTTTAACTTCTCATGATCGGATGTTTAGCTTCTCACAATCAGATGTTTAGCTTCTCACAATCAGATGTTTACCTTCTCACAATCGGATGTTTAGCTTCTCGCAATCGGATGTTTAGCTTCTCACTATCAGTTGTTTGGCTTATCACAATCAGATGTTTAGCTTCTCACAATCTGATGTTTCTCATTCAAGAATGACAAACTTGGACGGCCCGTGTGCGAATAGCAATCGCAATCGGATGTTTAGCTTCTTACTATCAGTTGTTTGGCTTATCACAATCAGATGTTTAGCTTCTCACAATCTGATGTTTCTCATTCAAGAATGACAAACTTGGACGGCCCGTGTGCGAATAGCCCATGTTAGAAATGTCCTCGGCTGTCGGAAATCGAAAATAGCAAACCAAATAGGCCACTTCCCAGACATAATTCCAAAACAATTAGCATATCAAGGAAACGGTAACAATGGTGACATCAAAGAAAAAAGATGATACCACAATGTGAATTAAAAATAGAAGGGAAAATTCTTAACCAAGTGTATAGTTTTAAATACCTGGGACATTTATAACATCAGATGGAAGATGCAAAGCATGATTAAAGGCAGTATAAGACAAGCAAAAACTGCATTTAAGAAAATGAAGAGTATCTTATGCAATAAGTCACCATCATTGAATGTAAGAAAGAGAGTGCTATGTGCTATACAGAACCTGTTTTGCTGTATGGCAGTGAATCTTGGAATGTAAATGTGCAAACTAGGAAGAACTTGGAAGCAACAGAGATTGTTGCCAACAAATAAATAAATAAATATTTATTGCTACGTGTCATCACGCCGGTCTCTCTGGCCGAGGGGTTACAACACTTTCTCTGTAATCCCGTTTATCACGCAGAGTCTCGTAGCAGGGCGAGAGCTGGGAGCGGTTCGACCCCCGCTGGTGACTTGAGGGATAACTGAGCCGGCCGCTCAGAAAGCAATGGCAAACTACTGAGCGTAATCTTGCCAAGAAATCAACATACAGCTGAAAGATGCTGATGTTGACAGCGATGTCCTGTAAAGGATATGCAAAACAACAACAACAACAACAACGTGTCATCATATTCATCATCGTCCAGTGCCTTGCCGGTTGGCGTGTGTGATCATGAATCTCCACACGCTGTCTTCCTCTATCTTTCCTTCCACAAATCTACCCGATTTGTCACAACGTGTTCCAGTCTTTGTCTTCTCATAATGTGTCCTAGAAATGATTACTGCAACATTTATGCAACTTTTATGCATATATAATTCTGAATCCTCGTCCATGCCACTACGTTTGTGCACTGTGAGTAAATATTCCTTGTGTGTTCTATGGGATGAGACTGGTGCACATATATCGATATGTGTGTTCAATGAATGTTAAATTTGACCCAAAATGTTATTAAGCTTTCAGTGCACACATGGATAACTCTATCAGTTTTCCAGTCTCAAGAGAATTTTATGACAGTGCACGAACGCCTTAACCCTGACGAGAATCGGAATCTGTGTGCACCAGAATCACATTTGCTATAAATATTCATTATCTTAGTTCTCATCTCATCATGTTCCTCTTGTATCTTGCGGTGTCGAGGTGAAGTATAAACAGCAGGAGAGTGCCCGCTTATGGGCTTCATATATCGATATTCCCATGGAATCTGTTATTCCCTGCGTCCATCGTTTACGTGGTCGACCTCTTCCCCTGTTTACCTCTCGTCTGTATATCATTGCTTGTTGTGGTATACTGTAAGTTGGTAACCTACTTGCATGGCCAAACCATTTGACTTGCTGCTTTCTAATAAAATCTAGTGCAGCTGTAGTTAGTTAGTTAGTTAGTCGACAGATCATCCTCATTGCACATCGAACCATTCAGTCCATAAGTGCTCGGATCCCCTCCTCAGCAAATCCCATAACGTGTAGCGGCTAACGACGCCAGTTCTGTGTTGGTTTATCAATCTTCTTTGGCTTCCTGCGTAGTGTTCTTGTTTGGCCACCCCTCTTTTAATTTGCTGCTCTCGCAGTCTGGCCATTGTTGTAGATTCACAGTCATCACTTGGTTCTCGCAAAAGTCTTACTTCTCGTAGAGCATTCAGAATGTCGGCCTGGTCCATGGCGCGTCTGCCCTCCACAGTAGCCTCACCTGCGAGCTTGTCAGCCCGCTCATTTCCTTGTACTCCCGCATGCCCTGGCACGAAGATGAAACTAATCTTTGCCAGTCGAGACCGCTCCAGAGGCAGCAACCATTCTCTTCGGATCGACCCCTCCTCTATCCTCTTGATCATGTTCATTGAGTTGCTAAGGAAACAAGCCCTAGTGAATGTCTGTGTCTCGAGCCATGTTATTGCTTTACTTACTGCCATGACTTCCATGGTCAGGCTACTTGTGGTTTCAGTGAAAGCACCAGAGTCCTCCTTCACAATTCTCCCTCCGGCCCGAGCTGTAAAGGCCCATGAGCTTCTCACATAGTGCAGCTGTAACCCCCCTTTAGTCCTGATTTCTTCATTTCTGATCTTATCTCTTCTTAATACATTGGGTATTCTTCTCAGGAATCTCTTGTCTGTTGTTGTGATTTTTCTTTTCTCTTTTTCTGTCATTGTCCAGGTTTGGCATTGGTAACATAGAGTTGGTAGAACTATTGTGTTGTAAAGTGCTTTCTTAGTAGTTATTGGTACGTGTTTGTTCTTTATTATTGGTGCCATTTGTCCAATGAGTTGGTTTGCCTTATTGCATATATTTTCGATCTTGTCTTCTGATTTGCCATTTGATGATATTATACTTCCTAGGTACTTGAAATCTTTACTTGTTTCAAGGGATGTTCGTTTATGTAAATCGTTGTTGCTTTTTCTTCTTTAGTTATAATCAGAACCTCAAGGGATGTTCGTTTAGGTGAATTGTTGTTGTTTGTTCTTCTTTAGTTATAGTAATTACCTCTGTTTTGTTTGTGCTAATTTTCATGTTATGTTCCCTACACATTTCGTTTAGGCTATTCATGTGGTCTTGTAATTCAGCTTCTGATTTTGCTATTAGTGCTTGGTCGTCCGCAAACAGGAGTTCTCTAATGGTTAGATTTGCAGATGGTTCTTCTTCTGTGTTCTAGTCATGCAGTGTTCTTGCGGTCTCTGTTTGCTGGTTTCTTTACATATGTTGTCTATATATGTTATAAACAAGAGAGGTGACAGGACACAACCTTGTCGTACTCCGGATATTATGGTGAAAGGTTCTGAGTGTCCTCCAGTTGCTCTCACTATGCATTCACTGTTGTTATATAAGCTTCTACATAGATTCATTATATGTGTACTCACTCCATATTGTTTTCCCACAGCTTGTTTCTATCTACTCTATGAAATGCCTTTTCTTGGTCGACAAAGGCTAAGTAGAGTGTTTCATTGAATTCGATTGATTTTTCTATAAGTTGTCTACGAGAAAAAATGGCATCTGTGCATCCTTTGTTTTTCCTAAATCCAAGTTGTGTTTCGTTTAGCTGGGGTTCTTTTTTTCCAAGAATTTTGCAGAATATTTTCCCAGTATGACTCAACAGGGAAATGCCTCTGTATTGTGTGCAGTCTCTTTTGCTGCCTTTGTTTTTCCAAATTGGGATAATTATTGCGTTTCCCCAGTCTCGTGGTGTCTGTTGTTCTACCCAAACGTGGTTGAATAGTCAATGTAGCCATGCTGTTCCTACTTCTCTTGCTGCTTTAATTAGTTTATTTGGTATTTCATCTTGTCCTGGTGATTTGTTAAATAGGGCTAATCAGACGGCTTCTATAATTTCTTCTTTCAGTATATCTGGTTCTAGTTCTTCGGTGGCATCTGTGTCGGTTTCTTGAATTCCTGAGACATCTGATGGGATGTTGAGAAGTTGTTCGAAGTACTGTTTCCATCTTATTAGCATTTGCTTTTGTTCACTTATTGGTTCTCCATTTTCGTTGTTAATTATTTCAGTTGGGTCAAAGGGTTCTGCTCTGGTTCTCATTGCACTTATCTTTTCATAGAAGTTTCTAGTTGCCTCCTTGTAGTTTTTATTTAGAGTGTCCCCATACTCCTCCCATTCTTTTTGTTTTTCTCTCTTTACTATTATATTCACATTTCTTCTCGCTATTCTATATTCTATGTAATCGCATTCCTGTTTGCTCTTCGACCACTTTCTTTACTTCTTCGTTCAACCAACTTGTTATTTTCTTTATCCGTGTTTTGCGTCTTTTCGTGGTTCCACGTGTTATCTTTGCAGTATTTAAAATGCTTGATTTGAACATCTCCCATTCTTCTTCCACTGTCTTTCTTTCTATAGGTAATTTTACAAAGATTTCAGTTAGCTCTTTTTCATAATTTTCCTCACTGCCTCGTCTTTGAGGTATTTTAAGTTTACTGATTCGCATGGCATGTATTTTCCTGGTCTTTGCTTCCTTCTACTGATGCTTCTTATTGTGGCAACGTCTGCTTTGTGGTTCGTGTTTATACCTAAGTTGGGCACTGCCCTTGCATCTAATATATTTTTCTTTCTGTTATTTCTTGTTAATATCAAATCAATTTGGCTTTTAGTATCTAGATCATTCCATTTATACCAGGTGTATATTTGTGAGTCTTTGTGTTTATAGAATGTATTTGTTATATAGAGGTCGTGTTGGCTGCATAGCTCTATCAGTCTACTGGAGTGAATGAGTGAGCGTGAGAGTGAATCAGTGAGCGGGAGAGTGAATCAGTGAGCGGGAGAGTGAATGATTGAGCGTGAGAGTGAATGAGTGAGCGTGAGAGTAAATGAGTGAGTGTGAGAGTGAATGAGTGAGCGGCAGAGTGAATGATTGAGCGGGACAGTGAATGCGTGAGAGTGAATGAGTGAGAGTGAATGAGTGAGAGTGAATGATTGAACGGGAGAGTGAATGAGTGAGCGGGAGAGTGAATGAGTGAGCGGGAGAGAAAGTGAGTGAGCGGGAGAGACAGAATGAGTGAGCGTGAGAGTGAATGAGTGAGCGGGATAGTGAATGAGTGAGCGGGAGAGTGAATGAGTGAGCGGGAGAGTAAATGAGTGAGCGGGAGAATGAATGAGTGAGCGGGAGAGTGAATGAGTGAGCGTGAGAGTGAATGAGTGAGCGGGAGAGTGAATGAGTGAGCGGGAGAGTGAATGAGTGAGCGGGAGAGTGAATGAGTGAGCGGGAGAGTGAATGAGTGAGCGTGAGAGCGAATGAGTGAGCGTGAGAGTGAATGAGTGAGCGTGAGAGTGAATGAGTGAGCGTGAGAGTGAATGAGTGAGCGGGAGAGTGAATTAGTGAGAGTGAGAGTGAATGAGAGAGAAAGAGAGTGTGTGTGTGTGTGTGTGTGTGTGTGTGAGCGTACGCATGCGTGTGAGTGTGTGTGTATGAAAGAATACAGAGAGAGAGAGAGTGAGAGAGAGAGAGAGAGCTGAGCAGATGCATGTCATGTAACACGCGAATCCATATGTTTGTGTATTCTCATCTGTCATATTATAAGTTAAATACCATTTGATTTTATCATGTATAATCTAAACTTATGTTCATTACTGTAGTTTGAGTGAGAGAGTGAGTGAGTGTTAATGAGAGACAGAATGAGTGAGCGTGAGAGTGAATGAGTGAGTGTGAGAGTGAATGAGTGAGAGTGAGAGTGAATGAGTGAGCGTGAGAGTGAATGAGTGAGCGTGAGAGTGAATGAGTGAGCGGGAGAGTGAATGATTGAGAGTGAATGAGTGAGCGGGAGAGTGAATGAGTGAGAGTGGATGAGTGAGCGGGAGAGTGAATGAGTGAGCGTGAGGGTGAATGAGTGAGCGGGAGAGTGAATGAGTGAGCGTGAGAGCGAATGAGTGAGCTGGAGAGTGAATGAGTGAGAGTGTCTGTGTGTGGGAGTGAATGAGTGTGAGTGAATGAGTGAGAGTGAATGAGTGAGCGGGAGAGTGAATGAGTGAGCGGAAGAGTGAATGAGTGAGCGGGAGAGTGAATTAGTGAGAGTGAATGATTGAGCGGGAGAGTGAATGAGTGAGCGTGAGAGTGAATGAGTGAGCGTGAGAGCGAATGAGTGAGCGTGAGAGTGAATGAGTGAGCGTGAGAGTGAATGAGTGAGCGGGAGAGTGAATGAGTGAGCAGGAGAGTGAATTAGTGAGAGTGAGAGTGAATGAGAGAGAAAGAGAGAGAGAGTGTGTGTGTGTGTGAGCGTACGCATGCGTGTGAGTGTGTGTGTATGAAAGAATACAGAGAGAGAGAGAGAGAGAGAGTGAGAGAGAGAGAGAGAGAGCTGAGCAGATGCATGTCATGTAACACGCGAATCCATATGTTTGTGTATTCTCATCTGTCATATTATAAGTTAAATACCATTTGATTTTATCATGTATAATCTAAACTTATGTTCATTACTGTAGTTTGAGTGAGAGAGTGAGTGAGTGTTAATGAGAGACAGAATGAGTGAGCGTGAGAGTGAATGAGTGAGCGTGAGAGTGAATGAGTGAGAGTGAGAGTGAATGAGTGAGCGTGAGACTGAATGAGTGAGCGTGAGATTGAATGAGTGAGCGGGAGAGTGAATGATTGAGCGTGAGAGTGAATGAGTGAGCGGGAGAGTGAATGAGTGAGAGTGGATGAGTGAGCGGGAGAGTGAATGAGTGAGCGGAAGAGTGAATGAGTGAGCGGGAGAGTGAATTAGTGAGAGTGAACGATTGAGCGGGAGAGTGAATGAGTGAGCGGGAGAGTGAATGAGTGAGCGGGAGAGTGAATGAGTGAGCGGGAGAGTGAATGAGTGAACGGGAGAGTGAATGAGTGAGCGGGAGAGTGAATGAGTGAGAGTGTGTGTGTGTGAGTGAATGTGTGAGAGTGAATGAGAGAGAGAGAGAGTGTGTGTGGTGTGTGTGTGTGTGTGTGTGTGTGTGTGTGTGTGTGTGTGTGTGTGTGTGTGTGTGTGTGTGTGTGTGTGTGTGTGTGGGACGCGCTGGCATCACTACTTTTACGTCACATACTTTTTATGTACACATTTTTCTCCATGTTTAGCCTTGTTTATGTTTACAACATTCATTTCACAATGTTTATTTTTCTTCCTATGTAAATGTATAATGCTCTTGATGAACGAAAGACGAGTGATTGGAAGGGCCGAATGTAAGACGGGCCTGCGCGCCCAATTTGTGACCCTAATAAAGTTGATTTGATTTGATTTGATTTTACTTCCGTTATCATTTCTTTCATTATGTTGGTCTCCAAATGCTCCAAGATGTTTTTCTATGCACGCTCTGTTATGTCCTAGTCTTGCATTGAAGTCTCCCATAACTATGATGTTGTCCTACTTATCTATTTTATTTAGGAAGTCATGGATGTCTTCGTAGAAGTCCTCGCATTCTTGCTCATTATTGTTTGTATTACATGGTGCGTAAATGTGTAAATATGTTGTAATTGTTTGTTCTTTTATTCTCACTATTATGATTCTTTCTGATATATATTTTAGTCTAGTATGCCCCTTGCTAGCCGTGGTTCAATAACTATTCCCACACCGTGTCTTGTCCTTTCTTGCTGTTCCACTTCAAAGTAGACAAACGTGTAACTGTGGTGGATCTCCTTGCATCCTTCCCCATTTATTCTGGTGTCCACTATTCCCATCAGTCCAATTTTCCTCTCTTCCATTGTTTCTATAAGTTCTTCTTTTTTACTATTAAAACCGCTGGCCTTCATTGTGCCTTTTTTTGAATCGCTGATCTATCTCGTATTCCATTAACATTGCCGGGTCTAAATCCATTAGAGTCAGTCCGTTTATACTTCTTAGTTTTTCTACGAGCAGTATGAAGATCTCCTGCCGGCTTGCTAGGCCAGTCGCAGGTTTAGGACAAAAATCTGACCATAGGGAGCCCATCCCCTATGGCGAGCTATATCCCCGATAGCCCATGACCGTTTCACAGTCTGCACCACGTGGAGGTGGGGTTGACTTGTGTAGTCTGCAGGCCATCGGCAGGCTACTAATTTTCACTTTTCACCTCTCCTAGGAGAGGCTAGCCGATCCTAACCCTGCTGTTAGTTATTTTTTTTTTTTAATTTGAAATGTAGTCTCGCGTGCACATGCCAGTTGGACTGTTCTTTTCAACTTCCAAATGTCGAAGTTTTTTGACGATCACAGCATACACACATTGTTGTCGTGGGTAGGTCGTTAGGCTGACAATGGCAACAGCGTAAACGGACGTCGGCTCTGTCGAACTCTCGTCGTTCGCTACTTACGAAGGTTTAAATCCCGGACAATCCCCCATGTGTCACGGCGCGATAGGTAGTGGGTATCTAGAGGTGTATTTGTGGAGTCCATTTGGTTAGTTCAATCCTCTCTCCACACGGTTATTCTAGGGTTTACTTTATAAGTAATCGTCACCGTGGTTATTTTATTCGGCTTACTCATATTTGCCGAACACAGATATTTGTATTTAGACATGTGTCCTCAAGTTGTTGACTATATGAAAACTGTACCTTAGAATCACTGAGTTCCTTATCAGGTTACTTATTAATATTCAACGTTCCCATTCTCCACTGTCATACTAAAGATCACAGACTAAGACTTCACTCTATTGACAATAGAACCAAGACTCGATATGATTTCCTCTTATCTATTGTCACCACCCCGCAAAACACGAGGCAGGTCCTGGATGGCACAGGCAGAACTTTATATAAATCAGGTGTGCGATCTAGAGACCATCAATCGTGAAAGAGAGTGGTGGAAATTCCGGAAGACATGACGGACTGGCACAATGTAATAATAACACTGGGTCGTGAGTGCAGAGAATGGGCAGCGGGCCGCACTGAGTTTGAAGTGCAACAGCTGATCCAAAGCAAAACACATCAAGGTGACATAGTCATCTACACCGATGGGTCAGTGGTGAGAAACAGACGTAGTGGCTGGGGCTTTATTGCAAAGGCTAATGGGCGAGTCTTGAAAAAGGAGAGTCTGGTATATGAGACTACGATCTCCAGCATGAGAATGGAGGTGGGAGGCAGTAACAGTGGCATTCCGGTGGCTAGATGAGACCACTGCAACACACGTTGTTTTCATTATGGATTCAAAGAGTATGCTTAGCAAGTTGGAGAAAGGAATGTTTCATGTGGAATGGTTCTCGTTGCTTCAGAGGTCACAGATCGTGAGAATTGTATGGATATTTTGCCCTAGCCTTGCGGGTGTACGGGGGAATGAACAGGCTGATAGGCTAGCAGGGAAGGCACCTCTTAGTGAAATTTTGCCTATGGACAGGGGGAAGGGGGTGGTCGTGCGCTTGTGGGACCAGGTGGAGAAGGCGGAAGAACAGATTCAGAACCCATAAGTGGAAAGAATGAGATTGCGGGGGATCGGCAGGGGTTCTGGAAGAATCTCAAAACTGAGAGGGAAGACCAGGAGAACTTTTAATCAGATAGCGGTGGGAACGATTAGTAGTGTGACTCTTCGCTGGCTGTTGAACGAGGGAACGGAGCAAGTATGGGAATGTCCTGAGTGCAGTGATGTCGGTTCTTAACTCAACTCAACTCAACTCAACTCAACTATTGTCACCACAAGGATTCACATTGTTTCAACATATCTGTACATTTACACAATTCATCGTATCATACGATCACTTATAACCACTTGTACACTAGCACGTAAAACAGCAACTAAACTCAATATAGATTATGGCTTGTGACTAAAACCAGCATCACGAGTATGACCAGGTTCAGTCTCCACCACGGTCACACGCCGACCGATGTTCAAGTAGACGCTTTGTTTGCCGCTCAACGAATCCCAGTTACTTTCACGCCGTATGAAAAGTGCTCACAGCTGTGTCAATTTTCACAGTCCAGTACGTGATTAGACTTTCCCTCTCAATTATGCCATAAATGCTGAATTGGATCATGACATTACTGGAGTAAAAGACTGACCACATAAACCTCCATGCACCCAGGCCCCAATACCCTGCACGCCCACAGCATGTTGTCCATGCTACGGGACTGTTTATATACAACATATCTAGTTAGTTAGTTGCTGCAACTCCACGGCAAAGGGTTGCCACATCATGCTCCATTCCTGTGCTAATGAATACCATATAAATTGCTCCTCACTGTTCCTTGTGAAAAGTGGAACAGACAGAAGTCTCGATAAACCAACATCCCGCACAGGTATACTTTGCACACTGCCAAAAAAAAACGTCCGCCACGAAAAATACAGTTCGTCGTCGATGGAAGTGGCAGTCACTAGAAAATTAACAGCCACACATTACTGCTTAAGGCAAACCCAGTTAGTTCATCAACCGGCGGCCGCCATTTTCCGAACATGCAGTTCACGTTATAAAAAAACCGCGGACAAATGTAAAAGCACTTCACCAGCCCGTATATATTATGTACAACAAACACATACGCACTTATGTCGCAAAGAAAGATACCTATAAGTTCTAAAGCAAATCACATAATAAATATTTTTTTTTATCTACATTGTGCTATCAGTGTCAAAGATTGACGCATACTGCAAGTAAATAGCTCAAAATCATAACAGAGTAGAGATACCCGTCGAAAAGAGCTGCTGGAGTAACCGTGAATGATAGAATTAGGAATGATAAAATTAAAAGACCAGTCGGTCTGAGATCAGTCATGCACTTCATTAAATAACAACAGATTAAATGGTTTATCCTTCTTGGCCATCTGATAAAAATACCATGGTACCATCTGCCAGAAAGTGCCACACTGAAGAAATATACGGGTTACAGAGCAAGGGGAAGACCACGAAAACTATGTAGTGATGGTATCAAGATCAACGCGGGAGAAATGAATGCCTACTTACAAAGAGCATTGGGAAGTGTATATACACGATGTTTACATCTTCCCCAAACATTTTACTGACGTAGATGGAGGCATAAAAAGATTAAGATTTTAGCCATTATTATACAAGAAGGTTGTGCGTCCACCCCATTACTTCAGGCTCGGAGAGAGCATAACATCTAAGCACAGACACCACAAACAATATATTGCACGATTTCTTGCCTGGCATATTTCGCTAGAGCATACTGCATCTTGTCAGGTGCGTACTGCAGAGTTATACGGGATGTTTGTAAAGACTCACTACACTTTGTATCTAGAACAAAGTTGAAAAATGAATTGCATTATGTCATTAAACAAATGTGATCCACAGTCCACCATGAAGCACATTGCAGCGAATCTATGTCGTCTGCTTAAGTAATTATTTGCAGTCCTAATAGAATAATGTTATTAACGGAAAAAATATTTTGTTTTTCAAATGTGTTCTACATACAAAGTTTAGTGAGACTTTACAAACACCCCGTATATCATATGAAGAGAATAAATTGACATTACTATGGCTGGAATACTAAATGCATAGTCACTGATATTGTTCAAATTATTTACTCAGTATATTTGATATATAACTCTGCAGTATACACCTGACGAGATCCAGAGACGTATGCCAGGCAAGAAGTCGTGCAGTATATTGTTTAATGGCGTCTGTCTTTGGATTCACTAAGAGTATAAAATACTGACCTCTTTACTACGAAAATCTTCAAGTTGACTGAAAGCCAGTGAAACATTATTACTCTTTACAGAAGCCAGTAACATAAAATTACGTTTAGAGAAAGCCAGCAAATCAGCATTATGCTTAATGGAACTAGTAAAACAGCTTTACGCTTAAACAAAGCCAGTAAAACAACATTACGCTTAAAAGAAGCCAATAACGTAACATTACGCTTAAAAGAAGCCAATAAAACAACATTACACTTAAAGGAAGCTATTAAAACAACATTACGCTTAAAGGAGGCCATAAAAACAGCATCATGCTAAGAATGTTTTGCGTATCCTTTTACAGGACTTAGCTGTCAACAGCAGCATCTTTCAGCTGTCTGTTGATCTCTTGGCAAGATTACGCTCAGTAGTTTGCCATTGCTTTCTGAGCGGCCGGCTCAGTATCCGCAAGTCACGAGCGGGGGTCGAACCACCTCAGTTCTCGCTCCGCTGCGAGACTCTGCGTGATAAACGGGATTACAGAGAGAAAGTGTTGTAACCCCACAGCCAGAGAGACCGGCATCATGCTAAGAGGAGGATATAAAATCAGCCATTATGCTTACTGGAACCAGTAAAACAGCACTATGCTTAAAAGAAGCCATTAAAACAGCAATAAACTTACAAGAAGTCGGTAAAACAACACGACCCTTAAAGGAAGCCATTAAAACACAGCACGACATCTAATGAAAGCCAGTAAAGCATAGCACGGAACGTATACTGAATTAGTAACGCACAACACTACACTGAAGGAAGACAACAAAACATAGCGCGTTGCTCCACTGCTCTTTAGGGAGTGCACAAGTGCATTCATAGTGGAGCAAGTTGTCAGCAATGTATTGTTACGTTCTGCATGTAAACGGGTGTAACTAATATAAGGCTTTACTACTGATGTCAGAGCACAGCGGGGAACATGCAACCAAAGATTACAGGTCACATAATAAAAGCGCAGAGCCTGCAGCAGAATGTGTGATAGCAAATGGAAATCTACAGCTCTACAGCTGATACATAATTCCAGGCTAAATTGCTTTTCAGAACTCTCGTTCTCACCTCCATGAACAAAGATTCATTGCATAGAATATCCTACAGCTTTTGAAATGCTGCTTTTGCTACAACAGTATATGGGTGGGTGAGGGATGTGTGGGAGGGGATGTGTGTTTGGGTTGGTGTGTTTGTGTGGGTGTTGGTGGGTAGTGGTATGTGTGGGTGTTGGTAAGTGGGGGGGAGGTGGGTGTGTTGGGGCGTGTGTAGGGGGTGTGGGGGTGTGTGTATGCGTGGGGGATGTGTGTGTGTGGGTGGGGGAATGTGTGTGGGTGGGGATGTGTGTGTGTGGGGGTGGGGAATGTATATGTGGTTGGTGGAGTGTGTGGGTGGATGTGAAATGTGTGGGTGGGTGGGGAAATATGTGTGTGGGGGTGTGTGTGGATGAGAAGATGTGTGGGTATGGGTGGGAGATGTGTGAGTGGATGAGGGATGTGGGTGTGGGTTGGTGATGGATGTGTGTGTGGGAGGGATATATGTGTGTGGGTGAGGGATTGTGGTTGGTGGTGTGTTGGTGGGTGGAGCATGTGTGTGTTTGGGTGAGTGTGTGTGGGTTGGGATATGTGTGAGTGGGTGGGGAGATGTGTGTGGGTGGGAATGTGAGTGACGGATGTGTGTGTTGGTGGGTGCGAAATGTCTGGGTTTGTGGGCTATGTGTGTATGGGTGGAGGGATGTGTGGTGGGTGGGGGATGTGTGGGTATGGGTGGTTGATGTGTGAGTGGGTGAGGGATATGTGTGTGTGTGTGGGTTGGTGCGGGATGTGTGTGTGGGAGGAGGGTGTGTCACATAACATGATAATATACATTGTTTATGATTACAACATTTATGTGACAATTTTTTTTCCTATGTGAATGTATCATGCACTGTTCATGAACGATAGATGAGTGATTGGAAGGGCCGAATGTAAGACGGGCCTACGTGCCCAATTTATAATCCTTTTAAAATAAAGTGCAATTCAATTAAATTCAATAGCTATTCTACTAGGAAGAAGGAAATACCACAATGTAATATACAGGTAAATGGGAATATTCTTAAACAAGTGAATAGGTACAATTATCTCGGAACAGTCATAACATGCCTTTAAGAGATTAGAACAAAAATCGCTATGGTAAGGTAGCCTTTTGCATGATGAAAACATACTGATCAATAAAAAGATGCCAATAGCTACGAAAGAAAGAGTATTGAGGTGCTACATAGAGCCTGTACTTGTGTATGGATGTGAAGCGTGAACAATGAGCAGTCAAGCTGAAAAAGCATCTGATGGCTGTAGAAATGTGGTTTCTGAAGAGAAGAGAATGCAAAGAATACCATGGACAGACAGAAAAACCAACGACCAAGTCCAAAAGGAAATTAAAATGAGAACTTTGTGACAACTGGCAAGATCGAAGAGAAGAGAACAAAGGGAAGACAGAGATGTAAATACCTGGATGGCTTGGCCACGTGGCATGGTCGAGACAAGAACACTGAGCTGATCCACGACTCTGGTGATCGAGTGAAATGGCGAATAGTGACCGCCCATTTACCCGCGTGGCACATAATGGATGGATGGATTCTACTTTTTAACTTCTTCAAAACGTCTTATACGTGCTTTCATGAAATTACCCAAATCTTGAATACAATTACTTGTGTTAAACAAATTCATTATCATAACTTTGATATTGAAAAGCAGAAGATACAATAGTCCCGCCATCTCGTTAGAATGCAACACAATCAACTACCAGCATTTGCGCTACGTTAAAAAATATCTGATAAGAGAGAAAGAGGACGCCCAAGAATCACACGGAATAACTCTATCCAGTGCTATCCATCGGGCGCTTGAAAGTCAACCATTTCTCCCCACGACGCTTAACGGTGAAAGTGGAAGATGATGATGAATAACTATGATGTTCATTCATTCATTCATTCATTCATTCATTCATTCATTCATTCAGTAGCATGTCCTTTATATATCACCTTGTACCGGGAGGGCGCGCTTTAACGATGCTACACTTGGCTTGCGTGTGCATGAACGTCTGTCCTGTCAGTGGCCAGATGCATTGCGAGCTGATGAGGCTCAACCGTAAATCGGGAGATTTGTTCGCAACTTAGACGAGAAATATCTTCTGTGGGCAGTTTCTCGCTAGCATGTGTATGTGGCCTGTCCTGGCGGTTAGTTCGTCTCGGCGATGGATATCTGGATGATCCTATCAGTAATCATACGCTCATTTGCTTGTCGCTACGCTTGTCTTAAAACTGAAAATTAAAGGAATTGACGGAAGGGCCGTTTGCACGAGGCTCTCGAGAGCCAATATATACAGGGATAACTGGCCGTGGCAGCCTAAAGTCCACTGCATCTGTGTCCGTCTTCCAGTCGTCTTGCCATGCTCGCCACTGGAGCCAGATGGACGCAGACGAGAGAGCGAGGACGATGGAGTTGCGCGACCACTACCTCGCTATAATCAAATCTAAATCGCAAGTCATTCGTTCCTCATCAAAAGATGCAGTGAATCAATGGTCCTCGTCATTCATGACGGAAGAACATCAGCATATCCTTTGCAGAACCTCTCCCCCATAACAACCTTCCGGAAAACCTCCCGATCATAAGAAAGATGTCCCGCGTCCGATACACCCATCTGGAGATCATCCGCCACATCCTGCACCCATCTTCTCTTTGGCCTTCCTCTGCCTCTTTTCCCAGGCATATACCCATCCATTATTGTTCTCTCCAAACTTTCGTGATGTTTCAAGTGACCAAAATATTTCAATTTTCTTTCTTTTATCGTCTTTAATAGCCAACATTCTTCAATATTCAGCTCTTGACGTATGGATACATTTGTTCTTTTCTTTATCCAAGATATTCTTAGAACTCATCTTTGATGTTTCATTATTAAAAAGATAATAAACGACAAATTAACGTCATCACTTTCCCTGTGTACGTCTGCAGGATGCACGTCACTTCCGTGAAGACATGACTCTGGGTACACACTTGGTGATTCTCTTCCAAGTACAGGGTCGTCTGAATCATACAGGCTGCAAGATTCACACATCACGGAATATGCTTTCGTTCGCATCCACTGTAGCCTCAAACAAATACATAGAAGATTAAACTCACGTAGCATAAGGTAGGCTGTGTTTTGTTATTGGCTTTTAGTTAACAGAGGCGGTATCGCCGCACAGGGGCATACTTATGGGCTCCACGCCTTCCTCGGGTGATGTCGACGTGTATGGATGCTAACTACCAGTCTCACTCTCCTGGATGCGGGGAAGTGAACAGACTGATAGGCTGGCAGGGAATGCACCTCTTGGTTGTAGATTACTTATGGACAAGGGCGAAGTGGTTACGCGATTGTTGGACCAGGTGGAGTTGGCAATGGAAAAGATTAAAAATATGTATGTGAAAATAATTATATTGCAAAGGGGGTGGGGGGGGGAGTGGCAGGGGTTCTGGAATAATTTTATAACTGAGAGGAAAGACAATGAGAATTTTTAATCAGGTAACAGTGGGAACGATTAGTTATATATCTCTTCGCTCGATGTTGAACGAGGGGATGGAGCGCCTATAGGAATGTTCTGAGTGCAGTGATGTCGGTTCTTATCTCAACTCAACTCAACACAGAAGTCTCTCTTCTCTAATCGTTCGCACTATTGAAGACTTGTCTATTTGAAAATTGTCCTATATAGCCGCTCTAGAAGACAACCAATCGCCCTTTCATTTCCACAGACTTCCGCATCCCCTAGGAAATATATATATACTGAATTGAGTGCTGTCATCCACCTGGAAAAGACGGCTGTTTTGTGGTGCTCTCTGGGCAACAGGATTGTGAGTGCTGATGTCCCAAGCCTCACGATAGGTGGTATAGTCAGTCCAGAAATGAATGCTTTCATTCGCGATCAATTATTTTGAAAATTGTCTGTTGCATAGTTATGGAATTTTTCATGCCGTCTTATATTTACCCCGACCCAAGGAATATATCTTTGATAGATCCAAAAGCAACTTAAATCATGGAAAGCGGCGACATTTCTTTGATGTTTTGGTGAAAAACTAGTGATTTCTCGCTAACAAACATGCTTTACAGTAATGCCCCGTTCCACTACGCGAGGCTCTTGTCATCAGGCCAATCCCATGTCCCACGTGAAAATTAACTATTCAACGCTAATGTTTCCATGTGAAGACGTAATACATTTAATAATGTGCACTTCATCTCTGACCCGTAAATTATATACCTCATATAAACACACTGAAATCTGCTGTACAATCTCCAGAACAAAATTTATTTTGTTGGGTGGACATAATGATAAGGTTATATGCTAAATCTCATCATTACCCCTCAGTTGGTTACTGAGATATGGAATTTTATATTGGGGCAGACAAAAGTTAACAGACTATAGAAACGTCAACAGAGGGAACACACTGAAGTATCTGGGAATCACATTTGACAGGAGCCTGTCCTTCAAGGACCGTTTGGAGACGGTTGTGATAAGATCTCAAAAGGGACTCAATGCAATTAAAACTATGGCTGCAATGGACACAGAGCAGAGAATGCTTTTCACACTATACCAGCACTTGATCCTCTCAGTGATTGATTAAGGACTAGGACTGCTCACTGACTCAAAGAGTCAGCTGGTGAAGTTAGAGCGCATACAGAACGAAGCTATGCGGGTCATTCTGGGATGCACTATATATATATATTAGTTAGTTAGTCTTTCCTCTTGAGCCTAAGGCGGCGCATAGGACAGAAGTCCTGACTCTCCATGCTTGGCAGTTCGCTGCTACCTGTTGTAGATCTTGGATGTTTACTTGGCCATTGAATGAGCCTTCTCTAATGATGGTTCTGCGCAGGGTCTCTCTTGGTCTTCCCCGTTTTCTTTTCCCTACCGGTGACCATATGAGGGCTTGGTAGGGGAGACTTGTCTTGTCCATTCTGAGTACATGGCCGATGTAGTTCCAACGGCGTATTCTTATAAAATTGAATACTGTATCTAGTATAGTCTCTTGTCTTATTTGCGTATTGGTTCTGAAGTCTGTCCAGTGGATGTTTAGAAGTCTTCTAAGACATTTGTTCTCAAAATATTTTTTTATCTAAAGCTACCGTTGATTTCCAACTTTCCCATCCATACGTTAACACTGGAATCACACAAGAGTTGAAGATTTTAAGTTTTATGTGTTTGTTGAGTGTCTTTCTTTGACTTCCAGATGTTTGACAGTTTATTGAAGGCACCAGATGCCAGTGCGATTCTAGACGATATTTCTGGTGTTGAGTTACCTGTAGATGTCATTTTGCTTCCTAGGTATGTGAAGCTGTTGACTTTTTCAAGAACGTAGCTGTTTAATTTGGTGTCATCTGAACTGTTCGTAAGATCAATAGTCTTTGTTTTTGTGGTGGTAATTTGGAGACCAATTTGCCCAGAAACATTTTGGAGATGGTTTATTTTCTCTTGGGCATCTGGGTGTGTTGAACTCAAAAGCACTATGTCGTCGGCAAAGTCCAGGTCTTCTAGAATTTTGTCAACCCAATGGATACCCATATTTGTGTTGTTTGTGCATGACCCAATCAATAGCTATTCCAAAGAGCATCGGTAATAAGACACAACCCTGTTTCACTCCTGTTTCGACTGAGAACCAGTCAGAGTTGCTTGTTTCTGTTCTTACGCAGCAACGTGTCTCTTTGTAGAAAGATTTTATGACGTTGGTATATTTGGTAGGGAAACCATAGATGTTAAGTAGATTCCAAAGTGAAGGACGGTGGAAACTGTCGAAGGCTTTTTGAAAGTCGACAAAGTTGGTGATTATTTTCGACTGGAATTCTACGGAGTCTTCAATGATTATTCTGAGGGTGAAAATGTGGTCTATGCATGACCGTTTTGGTCTGAAGCCTGCTTGTTCTTCTCTGAGCCTTTCATCTATAGCCCTTTTCAATTTCTCAAGTAACATGCTACAAAAAAGTTTTCCTGGTACTGACAATAGAGTGATAACACGCCAATTATTGCAATCAGACATATCGCCTTTTTTAGGCAGTTTGAAAATTACACCATCTTTCCACTGTTGTGGTGGGGATTCGCTTTGCCAGATTTCATTGATCAGCTGTAACAAACGTTGTAAGGTGTTCTCATCTGCTGCTTTGGGCATTTCTCCTGAGATATCATCTTCACCAATAGCTTTGTTGTTCTTCAATTTTTTTATGGCTGCTTTAATCTCTTCCATGGTGAATGACTCGCAGGAGGCATCTAGTGGGGGAATAGTAATTTCTCCATCTAGGTTTGGATATATCAATCAATCAATCATGTGCCATGCCGGAAAGCGTGGGCGGTCATGATTCGCCATTTCACTCGATCACCAGAGTGATTTGGATATATATATATATATATATATATATATATATATATATATATATATATATATATATATATATGTGTGTGTGTGTGTGTGTGTGTGCGTGCGTGAGTGTGTGTAAAAGTTTGCATTGATCCGTAGCAATAACGAAGCACCTCACAACCATTCGTCTTTGATGCATCTTTCCCATTGCAACACATGCCTGTGAGACCTGGGGACTTACTAAACAAGCTGAACAGCGCATAAATGCCTTTGAATATAAATGTTATAGATGAGTTCTAAGAATATCTTGGGTAAAGAAAAGAACAAATGCATCCATACTTCAAGAGCTGAATATTTAAGAAGGTTGGCTATTAAAGACGATAAAACAAAGAAAATTGAAATATTTGGCCAGTTGAAACGTAACGAAAGTTTGGCGAGAGCAATAATTGAGGGGTATATGCCTGGGAAGAGAGGAAGAGGAAGGCCAAAGAGAAGATGGGTACAGGATGTGGCGAATGATCTCCAGATGGGTGTATCGGACGCGGGACATCTTGCTTATGGTCGAGAGATTTTCCGGAAGGTTGTTATGGGAGCGAGGTTCTGCATGGTGCATTGTGTAATCCATGGCTTATGTTGCTTAGTCCTGGTCGGAAGTAAATCTTTGGCTGCTGTTATCAAGATATCTCTAGCTTCTACTGCCAGTTCATCAGGTGTCATTTCCTCTTGTACAGACATCAAGACCCCAAGACGAAAAATGTTTAACGTGCATGATTTCATGATAAATTGCGTTTGAATTCAACATAGATAGTTATAATGTAATTTCCCGCAGAAAATACTCATTGTTTTATATATTCATTGTGGACAATATTCATTGTGAAAATTGTTTTCCAGACACTCTAAATGATCCATTATGATCTGGTTTATCAATACATATATCAAATTACTTTTTTTAAAATCCTTTATACATGCAAACATTTCTGTTGAACAATGTTTCTCTTTACGTTTCCATAGGTACACAATTGCCATAAATGATTAAATGTTTATCCAAATAACACTTACCAAAAATCAACATCTGTAAGACGAGATGCTTGAGGAGAGCTGCAAACTTAACTATCCGAGACCGAGTAAGAAACGATGTTGTCAGACAGTCAGTGGGATCAACACCTTGTGCCACATTTATTGAAAGACAGGAGATCAAATGGTTGGCCATCTCATTAGAATGCAACACCATCAACTACCAGCAACTGGCGCTACGCCAAGAAATATCTGATACGAGAGCAAGAGGACCACAAAGAAGAAAATGGATTGATTACATCAAAGACATTGTACAATCACACGGAATGAGATGGCCAACCATGACCGGTGATGCCTTTCGGCATAACACATGATGATAATGATAGTGGTGATGATGATGATGATGATGATGATGATGATGATGATGATGATGATGATGATGACGAGATTTTTGATGTGCATTGTACTGGAGTCTATTGACAATGAAATACTTACATTCCCGGAGGAAACATTACCTTTCCCTGATCCTAAAGTTTCAAACTCCCACTCTTTCAGTGTATTCACAAACAACCAGCCAAACAATCAATCATCAACACACATTTATGGGGCAGTCGTGGCTGAGAGGTTACGGTATCTGCCTCTGGCTCAGCAGGCACTGGGTTCGATCCCAACACAAGCCTGGGAATTTTCTAATAACTTTTAGTATCCAATGATACCACGCGTCCCCAGGATCTCTTGTGTGGGGAGATAGGATATAGGATGCCTAACCTTCTCGGATGAAAGCAAAAAACAGTAGGTCCCGTTTGCAAGATGTGCAAGTTGGAAATCGCAAAGATTAGGCTGTAAAATGGCTGCTCTGGCAAAATTGTTAGGGATAAAAACCTAACCACGGGTAGACAAAGCCAATTACTTTACAGGGATCTAATTAGAGGAAACAAATCTGAAACAAAGGCACTCCGAAGTCTGATACACCTACCACTGAGGTGCGTAGCTAGGTGTGACGCACTAGCCTCGAATGAGGAACGAAGAGGCAACATACATTTCACCATGAATTAATCTCTGTATCTACAGCTAGCAAACTGAAATTGTCATCTGCTCACTTCGCAACTGGCATGGCATCCGCGCAGTAGGTCCGGTGTACAAGCTTTACAAGTTGGAAATCGCAAAGTGTAGGCTGTAAAATGGCTACTCTGGCAAAATCGTTAGGAGTAAAACCTAACCACGGGTAGACACAGCCAGTTACTTTAGAGGGGATCTCAGAGGAAATAAACCTGAAACAAAGGCATGCCGAAGTCGGATACACCGATCATTGAGGTGCATAACTAGATGTGACGTACTCGCCTCGAATGAGGAACAAAGACGCAACATACATTTCACCATGAATTAATCTCTGTATCCACAGTTAGCAAACCGAAATCATCATCTGCTCACGTCGATACCGGCATGGCATCCATGCAGGAGGTCCAGCATATATTCATACTGTACGTGGCCTCCATCCTGCTCATCGTAGGCGTTGCTACCCCGGCCTGGAATGTGAACTGGAAAGTCGGCAAGATTGACATCAGGTCTGGACTGTTCAGACATTGTGTTGAGGGTCACTGCGGTAAGATCTGAAGCAGGTCTACAACATGTCACATTAAGTGTTCGATCAGTCTATTATTTGAAACATTGGGATTGGGCACTATATAACTTTCAAGTTTTGTAGATTATCTAAGCTTTTCTAATGATCAGTCTAGTTTTATGTAACTATTGACAGTGTTTCCGTTCTTATCCTTCATTCCACGTAGTAAGGGGAAGCCTGGGAAGGGTAGTGGCTAGACGCTCGCCTGAAGGTCATGGGTTCGATCCGCCATGTCGTGGATTCGAATTTTTAATGACTTAGGATCCCAGGTCGACCCAGCCTGAACTGGGTACATGTAAATGTCTCGGGAAGTAAACAGCTCATAAATAAATCTAACGTGCCTAAACTGGGTACATGGAAATGTCTTGGGAAGGAAACAGCTCATAAATAAATCTAACGTGTAGTGTTTGGCGCTCGTTGAAGTAGAACAAGGAAGTAGAGACTAGAAGACTGCCAATGTGCTAGTAGTGGTTATGTTGTAGGCACACTGACAACTTATGCATGAACACATCCAATAGCACAAAGAATGGCAGCTCCAAACAGCCTATCAAACGAATCAATGTTTTATTTCTAGCCCGATCATATAAGTACTCACTATAACAATTCGACAACTTACAGTTCGTAATGCGTCATTACCGGGCCCTCAGTCAAGCGAGCGACACGGCTCACTTAGTTTTCTGTACTGCCGCGTGTTTACCGGCCTGGCGTGTACTGGCCATCTCTTTGCCACACAACCGGACTCTGCAACTCTTCAACTCTATCCCTTGCCGTTTCGAACCGTAGGTTTCATGTTTACAGTTGAATTACTGTCCACATTTTCATCTTAGACTGTTGACCTGTCGTTTTCCTACGATCTGTATTTCACTGTATTTCCCGGCAGACTGAATTCTCAACTCCCCGCTAATCGCTCGCCTAACACATCACGTGGCCTCAGCTCGCGATTCTATTGGCTCTTTCAATCTTTACCGTCACCCACTCAGCGATCCTTATCGTGACTAGTTCAGTTATCAGTTATCAGTTATCAGTTGGGGTATCTTCGTTGCACTCCGGACATGTCCATAGGTGCTCAGATCCTCCTCCCAGCATATGCATCAGCGTCCGGTGGCTAATAGTGCCAGTTCTGTGTTGGTTGACGAAGCACTTTGTTTTCCCGATGTACCTCTAGCGTCTGGCTGTGCCGAGTCTTACTCCCAGGTCTTTCATCCTGGACAGCGATGTGGAATCACTGACGTCAAAATCCTCTGTTCTCGCCAAATCTTTAAGGACGTTAATAACATCGGCACGATCCATGGGCTGGCCATCTACAGGGGGTGCAGAGCCAGCCAGTTTGTCAGCTCGTTCATTTCCCTCGACTCCCGCATGTCCCGGGACGAAGATGAAGGTGACTTTACGGACAACAGACTTCCGCAGCGATTCAGTCCACTGTCTACGTGCAGATCCAGCTTCGACCTTCTGAATCATGCTCATTGAATCACTTAGTACACACACGTTGGTATAATGCTGTGATTCCAGCCATATGAAAGCCTGTGTAACTGCCATCACCTCCATCTTCATGCTGCTCGTGGTCATAGAGTGGGCACCACTGGATTATTGAACGGTTCGGCCCGCAGAACGGGCTGTAAATGACCCGTTGACTAGTTGTTACAAGGTAGTGGTTTGCCTTATTGCATCTATTTTCCATATCGATTCCCATTCCATCTTCTGATTTGCCATTTGATGATATTATACTTCCTAGGTACTTAACGCTCTTTACTTGTTTCAGAGGGTGTTTTTAGGTGAATCGTTGCTTTTTTGTTGTTGTTTGGTTATAGCCATTATATGTTTTACTGATTCTAATTTTCATGTTATGTCCCTTATATATTTCGTTTAAGACTATTCATGTGGTATTGTAATGCAGTTTCTGGTTTTGTTATTAGTGCTTGAATAACCGCAAATAAGAGTTCTTTAATGGTTTAATTTGCTGATGGTTCTTCTTCTGTTCTGTTTGTCATGTGGTGTTCTAGCGGTCTCTTATGGTTGGTTTCTTTACATGTGTTGTCTATATAGGTTATGAACAAGAAAGGGAACAGGATACAACCTTGTCGTACTCCGGATCTTATGGTGAAGGGTTCTGAGAGACCTCAAGTTGTTCTCACTATGCATTCACTGATGTTGTATAAGCTTCTACATAGGTTTGCTAGATGTGTACCCACTCCATATCGTTTAAGGATTGCGCTCAGATTGTTTCTATCGACTCTATCAAATGCCTTTGGTCGACAAAGGCTAAGCAGAGTGTTTCATTAAATTCTATTGATTTTTTCGATCAGTTGTCTAAGAGCAAAAACGGCATCTATCCAATATGTGTATTTGCTAAATCCAAGTTGTGTTTCGCTTAGCTGGTGTTCTAGTGTAGTTCGTAATCTTTTCTCAAGAATTTTGCTAAATATTTTCTCATTATCTTCTTCTTCTTCTTCTGCGTTCATCCGGAGTTTTTTTTTTCTTTCTGGATGTGATTGCGTTTTGCCTGTTTACAGCAGAACTGCGTTCTTGAGCCGTTAGGCCGACACATCCGACTTCTGCGGGCATTTGTTGACCGGGTTAACCTTCCCATTGGTTTCTTAGCACGTGTGACTCTCACTGTTGTGGTGTTGTTATCCACCATCCCAGCTGGCCCATATAGAACAGCCAAACACATCCTGGTCATCCCTCAAGGGAAGGCAGGGGCATTCCCCTCCATCCAAGGAGGCTTCCATACTTGCAGAGCCGACACACAGCGCTCTGGTACTGGGCTCGCCAAAGGAATCGCCACGTCCTGCACATGGCTGCTTAGCCTCACATCTGTATATTAGGCCTTCCGTTCACCATAGGCTGTTCCTCCGGAAACCAGAAGAATACAGTCTGCAGATGACATCCACACAGTGAGCTTTCGATTCGGACTTTCCACTGAATGGATTTGCTATCCTAACAATATTCCATTTCGTGCCACTGGGACGCTTTTTCCACCTTTGATGACGACCACACAGTGAGCATTTAATTCGGATATTCCACGTAATGGATTTGCTAGCCAAGCAATATTCCATTTTATGCCTCTGGGACGCTTTTGCTACCGACATACCTGTGGTATGAAGTGTGGCATTCTAAGTACTTCTTCATGCACCTTTAGATGTCAACCTGATTTAGTTAAAGTAAGCTGCGGTCAACTTGAGCGTGTTGATATCGCCATAGAGTTTGTCCTCAAATGAAGCAGATGTAGGCCAAAGTATCTTTCTCTGTTCTGCATATATTGAACACTCCTGCAGCAAATGTTTAGCGGTCATTTTACCAGTTCCACAATTACATTCATCGATGTCTCCTATCCATAGTTTATTGAACAAGTGGCATTTCAGCCTGTTATGTCCTGTGCGAAGTCTGAAGATTGCCACTTGTTCACTTCGGTCGAGTTTGTAATATGCATCATCTTTCTGGTGGCCTGGGTGCTGCGATTCCCATTTGGCTCTATAAGTGCATTTTATAAACCTCGTTACCTCATTATAGGTTATGTCTATGTCAGGCTGTGTTAGTCGCCCGCAATCTTTTGCTAGTCTGTCAGCCTCTTCATTTCCAGGTATACTGCAATGTGATGGGATCAACTGTATTACAGCTTTTTTTAAATTTTTATTTCTGACAAAGACCATGGAGTGCCGCTCATAGGTCAGCTAGTTCTGTGCTGTGTTTGCTCTTCAGTATTGAGACAGCTGACTTTGCATCTGTGAAGATAGCTATTTGCTTCTATTTTCCTCCATCAAGAGCATTTCTGCTGCAGTTTTCAAAGCCTCTATAGTATGTCCAGAAACGAATGCCGTTATTCACGATCAATTATTTTGAAAACTGTCTGTTGCATCGTTATGAAATTTTTCCTGCCGTCTTATATTTACCCCCACCCAAGGAATATGTCTTTGATAGGTCCAAAAGAAACTTAAATCATCGAAAGCGGCGACATTTCTTTGATATATTGCTGAAAAGCTAGTGATTTCTCGCCAAAAAAACTTGTTTTTACAGTAATGACACATGACGACACAAGGCGTATCCGGATTCGTATGGGAGTGGGTGCAATAAAAGAAGTAGCTTAAAAGTCGACGGGTCGGCTGCATTGCACCGGGTTTTTATCCCATATGGCTCAGTTTCTTTCGCAGCGCGGAAAGTGTCGCACAAAGCACGAACTCCGTAGCTCCAGCGACGACCCCCGGGAGTCTCCGAAAAAATGCATTCGTGAAATTAAGGACGTGGCCCGGAATCGAACATACAACCTTCGGAGCCTGAGTCAGACGGCTTGACTACTTCACCACGGAGAATCCCGAGAGGGGTGCAATGTGTAATATTAGTAAAGACAGAGAATTTACAAAGGCATGGGGTAAATAATTTGTAAATTGACAGGAAAGTAGAAGGAATATATATTTCTTACCTTAGTTTTCATTTCCTTCTTGTTTCTTAAGCTGCTGGTTAATAATGTGTACACAAGTATTAATGTTAGCTTTTTATATTGAGTTCGTGAAAGCTTCCAAATAGCTGTGTGTTAATGTGCGTATAGAGTGACCAGAAATGATACCGCAGTTTAGTCATCATGTTTCCATTTTTAAGGATCTGTTCAGCTGTCTGTGTAGTTTGTTCACACGTACACACGAGTGACAGACCCGCTTTGAGTCTTCGTGAAAGATTGTCTACTCTGCTGTTTACCTTTCAGAGACGGAACATGATTACCTGTTTTGCACTATGAAAATAGTTGTCAGTGTCTATGTAGTGGGCTTTCTTCTTAACGACCAAGATGTTGGTCCTCTTTTCATTGAAGTTTATAGATTGACTAGCTGACCCGGCCCGGCTTCGCCCAGGCCCTGGAGGGAATCTATCTATCTATCAGTCTGCTTGTTTGTCTGTCTGTCTGGCTGACCCGGCCCGGCTTCACCCAGACCCTGGTGGGGAGCATCTCATTTAATTCATATACGTAGTCATATAAGCTCTCCCGTTCCCGACTGTCTGTTTATCTGTCTGTCTGTCTGACCCGGCCCGGCTTCACCCAGTCCCTGGTGGGGAGCATGTCATTTAATTCATTCATATAAGTAGTCAAATAAGCTTCCGTTCCCGACTATCTGTCTATCTATCTGACCCGGCGTGGTTTCGCCCAGCTCCTGGCGCACAGTAACTTAAAAGAATGTCCTTCCACACACCATTCATTATTTTTAATGAAAACTGAACCGACATGACAGTTGATAAGTTTTGTAAGCAGAAAAAGATGGGTTAAAATGTTATGCATAATGCATTATTTTTATGCAAACTTTAAAAATACCTTAAAGATTATATCATTATTTAATATAACTCATATGCCTAAAAATAACTATAGACAAAGAGTTTAATAATAGTGCAGGTAAGTCCAACAATATGACTATAAAGTATATAGAAATGTTATTAAAAGTTATGCCCCTTGAAATAACTTTTCTAAAGTGAAGTCCCCCTGCTATATAGACATTAAATAATGAAAATGGAAAAGTAAATGTTATTAAATAAGTAGAAGATTTTACATTAAGAAATTATTATAGTCGGTTGCACAGGAATGAAAGGAAGACGTGTAGAAAATTTCATCTCAATCGGATGTACCGTTATCGAACGCATCCAAGACCCACAAACCCACAAACATACACTCTGTTTTATAGATATAGATTCGTATGCACGTGTGTTGTCCCCTAATTTGACAACGTGTTTGCTCTCACGTCTCTTGTTATGCCACAATATGTCAGTTTCCACCGCAATATTACTATTCTGTTCGTATTCAATGCGTTTAGTGTGTGTGTGTGTGTGTGTGTGTGTGTGTGTGTGTGTGTGTGTGTGTGTGTTTTATTTTTCAATACAGTTGTTTGTCACCGCTGAGGGCTTGCGGAATTGAAAATTCATCACTGTGGAATACAAATTCTTGCCATTGACATTATGCTGATGCTGTAATGTTTAGGGCCTGCAATTCGTCTGAATAGTTGGAGCAAAATATCCCAGTAAGTGTGTACGTAGATTATGGTCTGCGATCTGCTCAGACCTTAATCTGTATCGGACGATACCAGTAGTTTGATGATTGCTCTCGGTTGCATAAAATTCAATCTATCCTTTCTCCAATAGTCCTCTTCCTCTTTCAACACATGGTCCTCACATTTTTCCAGTAACTTTTATCAATATTTAATACCGCGGACTGGGTTAGTATCTTGACGTCAATATTGGCAGCTGTCACCTGTCCTTTAATTTTAGCCCATACAAGTTCTATAGGGTTTAAATAAGAATGATACGGCGGAAGTCTCAAGCACCTATGGCCATGCTCTTCTATCAACTTGTTGATTTGATATTTCTTCCTTTTTTGCGCCTGTTTTACAAGGGACAATCACTGCAGCATGAAATATGTTTCTGGAAATGGTATATTTTCCCTTCAGAGCCATATCGTTATTGCTTCCTTTGTGCTCGATGCCGCAGGTATTTTGTCTTCTTGTGCATCAACATTGTGATATGATGCATTTAAATATTGAGCACAACCCACTACTGGCAACGCCGTTCGCATTCTGGTATGAACCTAAGGCCTATCCACGTCAATATGGAAGCACTATACTCGAGTTTTGCCCTCATTTGAGTTCGTCATTAGTGCATATCCCTGACCGGATCCGGAAACAGTCCCGGATCACGCGTGTGAAGCGGGTGTGTAACCACGCGGCACACACTGGACACACCAAATTATCACAACAGAACATCACAACGCTACCCATCGTAGGCTATGCTCAAGATTGCCCAATCGCCGCGACCGACGTCCGTCAATCGATGGGACCCGAACGATCAGGACTTCTCACTGGCAAGGAAAACCAGGCCTCCTAAATCCAGTGAGCAATAATCAATTGATTATGTGGTTGTTTTCGGGATTTGTTTCGCGGACGTCGGTCGCGGCGATTGGACAATCTTGAGCATAGCCTACGATGGGTAGCGTTGTGGTGTTCTGTTGTGATAATTTGGTGTGTCCAGTGTGTGCCGCGTGGTTACACACCCGCTTCACACGCGTGATCCGGGACTGTTTCCGGATCCGGTCAGGGATATGCACTACTGACGAGCTCAAATGAGGGCGAAACTCGAGTATAGTGCTTCCATATTGACGTGGATAGGCCTTAGGTTCATACCAGAATGCGATCGGCGTTGCCAGTAGTGGGTTGTGCTCAATATTTAAATTTCAAATCCCGAAACAACCACATAATCAATTGATTATTGCTCACTGGATTTAGGAGGCCTGGTGTTCCTTGCTAGTGAGAAGTCCTGATCGTTCGGGTCCCATCGATTGACGGACGTCGGTCGCGGCGATTGGGCAATCTTGAGCATAGCCTACGATGGGTAGCGTTGTGATGTTCTGTTGTGATAATTTGTTGTGTCCAGTGTGTGCCGCGTGGTTACACACCCGCTTCACACGCGTGATCCAGGACTGTTTCCGGATCCGGTCAGGGATATGCACTACTGACGAGCTCAAATGAGGGCGGAACTCGAGTATAGTGCTTCCATATTGACGTGGATAGGCCTTAGGTTCATACCAGAATGCGATCGGCGTTGCCAGTAGTGGGTTGTGCTCAATATTTAAATTTCAAATCCCGAAACAACCACATAATCATATGATGCATTGTCCATGATTAGACAAGACGGTCTATCAAAGGATGGAAGTACTGTATTCTCGAGCCAATCTCTAAATACATTACCATTCATCTCATTATGAAAATCCCTATTGACTGTATGCTTTGATACGAACACGAGCCGAGCATTCTGTAGTAAGCCATTATGAGTACTACCAGCATAGGCTATGACCAAACGCTGTACTTTACTACTGGGCACATAACGCTTTATCTTTTTATCCATTGATTGCCATTCCTTTTCACTTGTGTGGTGCACATTGATCCACGTCTCATCCAAATACACTATGTCATAATTTTCTTTGCGCATTTCCCTTATTTCACGTATGTATCTGCTTCTCATGGCTCCTAAATGCGGTTGCTCGCTATGGATATTTCTACCTCCCTTGTACTTTCTAAAAGTGAAGCCTAATGTCCTTATAATTTTCCACAAAGTTGTTTTGGATGCATTATGTTATTGTTCTTTCTCAACCAAACCATAAGTTTTCTTACAGTCACTGTTTCTTTGGCATCCATCATTTTTATAATAACTCGCCTGATGACATCCTTGTCAAAGCTGTCTACAATTGCCTTTCTACCTACCGTTTGCTTATTGAGTGTTGGTTTAATTCCAGATTCTTGCACCCATCGACGAAATGACTGTTTACTCAACCCCAATGCATGCACTGTTCTTTTTTCGGGATTTGTAACAGTATGAAACAGTTTCCTGCGATCAGCTTCTTGACAAAAATATTTGTACAATTCATAGCGATGCTTTGACGTCAGTGGCGTGCAGAGCGGGGTGCGGAGGGTGCGACGGCAAGGGGTTGGCCATCAAAGAACCTCTGCACGCCACTGTTTGAAGTGTACACAATTTCACTTTCAATACCATTGAAAAATATTCAAACATTCAAATATTAGCTATTAATATTATGTTAATGGTAAGATTTATTTATAAATTTATTTACATAATCACGTTTCATGAAAGAACCCACATAGGAGACACTTCTGAACAATCCCATTTAACTGCGCGCAGTCTGTGCCAAAACGAAAACCACGAGACAATTTCAAAAAAAGCGCGGATGTGTCTTGGTGAAGCTGTAATACTTTTAAAATGATGGACTTAATCTCTGAGCCGTAAATTATATACCGCATATAAACAAACATTGAAATCTGCTGTACAATCTCCAGAACAAATTTTTTTTGTTGGGTGGACATAATGATAAGGTTAAATGCTAAATCTCATCCTTTCCTCTCAGTTGGTTACTGAGATATGAAATTTTATATTGGGGCAAAAAAAATAAAAAAAAAAATAAACATACTATACCTCCGCTTTGAAGTTACTTGAAACTTTCCTAGTTGCTCCTGACTGTGTGTTTTTTTTTCCACTCCATTTTTTAAATTTAGGAGAGTTCCTCCCCCTCCATTTTCTATTGAATTTTTGGCTGATCCGTCTGTATATGCATGGGTCCAATTGCTACTTGGGTAATGCTCCTTCATGTAGTTTAGCGCTATTTTTCTTCTTTCTGTTTCATTCTGAGCGTTCTTTTTATCAATACCAGGAATGTATTCTATCATCTCAGGCAGTTGCTGCTGTCTCCAAGCTGGGAACTTGTGTGCATTGTAAATGGGTTTGACTGTTGATATGTTAAGTATAGGATCTGCCCTAATCTTTCGTTTTGCGTTTTCTAAAAAGTTGCTACGCTTCAGTCTTCCCTTTCCAAAACTATTAAACCTTTTATACATGGGGTGGTCTGTCAATCTTCAAAATTTTTTTCCTGCTTGTTGTTGGGCTCTACTATCTCTTCTGTCCTGCATTGATTGTAAACAAGTGATCTTTTCTAGTTCATTAATAGGTGTTGTCTTCAGGCTTCCAGTTATGATCCGCTTCCTTGATTGTGGACTCTACTTATTTTGTTAAAGTTTGACTTAGCTGCTGTTGCCCAAGCTGCGATTTCATATTCCTGTGTCCAGTGTATATCTTCTTGAGAACTTTCTCATCTGCTCCCCGCATTGTATCAGCAAGCTTTTTCATGATTGCTATACTTTGCCTTGCTCTTGTTCGATTTTTCTCAACCTGTGTCTTCCATGTCAGGCGACGATCAAAGGCAACTCCAAGATAGTTTGGATTTTCTTCATGGCGCAATATTTTTCCATTCAATACCAGCTTAGGTTGCTGAGTTTTATTTAAGAGGGAGAACGCTGTGCATGTTGTTTTCTCATCACTTATCTTTACTAGTCATGATTTTGACCAGTCCTCTAGCGCTAATAAGGCTTGCTGTTTTCTGCTGTTAGCTGTACTAATATAGTCTTCAGATGTCCACATGGCTAGGTCATCTGCAAAGCAGGATGTGTGTACTCTGGCTGGAATATTTTCCATGATGTCATTTATATATGCTAGGAATAATGTTGGTGGAAGAACTCCTCCTTAGAGGCCCCCGTGCTCCAATAGCACCTTTTTTTGTTGGTTTTTCCTTGTACTTTTGTCATCGCAGTTCTGTTCTCATGGTAGTGGCTGGTCGATTTCTACATTTTCCCCACAAACATGCATTTTTGCAGTTTTATTTTCAGTCCTTCCTTCCATAATTTATCAAATGCTTTTTCTAAATCTATCCAGACCGTTAGTGTGTGCTTTTTCTCTTCAAAAGCACCCTCTATTTCCTGAGCTATATAGGATATTTGATCTTCAGTGGATCTGTACTTTCCTGCTTGGTGTGGTTTTAAGAGTTGGTTTTCTACCAGATGCCATGTTATCCGGCCATCGATAATGCCTTCCACTAATTTTCCTGCAAAGCAAAGTAGACTGATAGGTCGATAGCCATTTGGTTCTTCCAGGTCTTTTCCTTTCTTTGGGACTGGTATTAGTATAGTTTCCTTCCATGCTTTTGGGACTATTCCTCTCTTCCAGCTGTACTTTAGGACTGCTAGTAGTTTCTTTTTTGCTTTAGCGCCTAGTCCTATTAGCATTTCATTATTGATTCCATCCTTTCCTGATGATTTCTTCTTTTTTAGGGTATTCATTGCCTGTTCCACTTCTTCCATTTTCAGATTTGCCATCATCTATTCTGCTGTTGTCTCTGTAATACTATGATGTGTCTATCTTTGATTGCTTTCTTCTGTTCGGTTGTAATATCAATGTGATTTGCACTAGCATAGTGTTCCATTAGTGCATTTGCATCGTTTTCCATGTAAGCAAGGCATTTCCTTGTTTAATTGTTATTTATTTGTTTCTGGGTCCTTCATTGTTCATGCTTTCACTTGTTTCCATAGTTTTTTTTCCATTCCTGTCAAAGTTCAGGTTTTCTGTTTTGTCCCTCCCACAATCTCTTGTTGTTTGATTTACTATTCTTTTATATTTTGCTGAGATGGCTTTGATTGAGATGTTCGTTTCAGTTGTTCTCTCTCTCTCTCTCTCTCTCTCTCTCTCTCTCTCTCTCTCTCTCTCTCTCTCTCTCTCTCTCTCTCTCTCTCTGCTGTCTTCCTGGCATCTTCAACTTTGTCCTCCAAAATTTGTAGTTCTTCAGTCCAGTATGGTTTGTAATTTTTGCTCTCTCCTCTTGGAATGGATTCAGTGGCTGCCTGTATTATTGCTTTGTTTAGACATTCCACCATTTGTTTCATGTTGACATGTCGTGTATTTATGTTTTCACATTATTTGTCTGTTAGTATGGCAAATCTGTCCCATTCAGCTCGTTTGTAATTCCAACGAGGCAGAGGCTTTTGCTCTTGTGGAACATACTACATATTCAATTCAAGTTTGATTGGTCTGCGGTCACTGTTGTTGTTGTTTGTCCATCAAGAATGATGATGACCATTCATTTTATCCAGTGGGGTTGAAAGTATGGAGCCGTGAGTTCTAAGATGGGTGATAAGGTCTATTCTTGCTCGAAATGTTCTTTGACAATGTGGGAAAAGAATGCTTGACCTTCCAGAAGGAGGATCTCCTGCAGTGATTTTTCTGCTCAGCCTTTTCTTTACAGCTCTTGCAGTCCTGGTTGCTTCATAAGTGACTGCGTTCTTATGTAATGGTGTACGCCACTAATTACGGTCTTTAGCAGCAGTCTCCCAGGTTTCAAGATGTGGTCACTACTTGCTAATTGGTCAAGCACATGGCGATCGATTTTATGGAGGTTGTCTCCTGTGCAGAAAGCTAAGTCTGGAGTAGAAGTGGTAAACCATCTTCTAGAGAAGAAGCTCGGTGTGTCGTCCGCTTTGTTGAGTAGATGGAGATTTGAGTCTATGTCCCCATCTCTCTGAACGGCTATTAAAGTCTCCGACAATAATGCAGTTTGTGTCAGTTTTTATCATGTTTGAGAGTGTAAGGTCCTTATCTGCTGGGCTTTACAGGTTGTAAACTCTTATTTTTACGTCCTTTATCATTATATCAACACCTATAGTTTCCGTTTGGTTGTCAGAAGTCACAGATACTTCACTACACGGTATTGTGTTTCGTGTAAGTATTAGAACCCCTCCTTTGTGTCCTTTACAGTCGAAACGTAGGGCCTGATATCCTCTGATTGAGAATCTGCGATTGGCGTTGAGGTGTGTCTCTTGAATGCATGCCACATCTATTTTATCTTTATTAAGACGATATGTTAAGGGGACTTTCTTGTTAGATACTCCTTCAGCATTCCACTGTAATATGTTGAGTGTCCGGGGTGTTTGGTCAGTAGCTGTCCTCTGTGCCCTGAATCCACAGCACAGGGGAAGATGACCACCGGTAGTAATGGGTGGACCCTCTCGATTCAGGGGACCCGGCACTATAACCGCCTGATGGCACTTCACAGGATTAGCACCATACTGATTAATTTTAAATTGTGGCATCATGAATTGATTAAGTTACGTTGCACTGCTTTGTCAAGCCTGTGGCTCGGTAATCCGATTTCGACAAACATTTTTCGGGGTGCTTTCCCTGTTCCCAGTCTACCCACAAGGCAGCAGGTTTGTGTAACCCTTAGTCCGGTTCCTCTCTATTGACCTATCCGACATGGGTGACCCTACCAGGAGCTGTACTACCGTCGGCATAGCTCTTGGGGTCATTGGAACACGCAAGCCCCTCTACCTTGTCACGGTGAACACACGGCAGAGGGGTTTTTCCCAGTATGACGCAAAAGGGAAATGCCCCTGTATTTTGGGCAGTCTCTTTTAATGCTTTTGTTTTTCCAAATTGGAATAATTATGGAATGTAACTGAACAAATTATGAAGAACTTGAAAGCAACAGAGATGTGGTTCCTGAAACGAATTCTACGAATTCCTTGGACTGCCAGAGTAACTAATAACGACTGCCTGAAAGGGGATAATGAAACTGGAACATTATATTCAACAATAAGAATGAGATAAACAGCTTTATTTGGTCCTGTGATGAGAAGAGAGGCATTGGAGAACATCGTGACAACTGGAAAGATCGAGATGAGGAGATGATGATGGGTGGACTGAGACGGTAGCATGGAGGAATGTCATCAACAGAGTTGATCCAGAACACCAAAGATCGAAATATGTGGGGAGAAATGAATGCCTACGCCAGCTGGCAAGGCACTTGATGATAATAATGATAATACCCACTCAACACACTTTTACAATGATGAACCACATGAGAAATTGTAACATATTCGGCTAACAGTTATTTGCTTTCATTATGGTCGAACACGGAGGGCCTGTTTTTATACACACTGAACTCACTCTGGGCAATGGGCTGGGTAGAGTCTGTTGACAATGATATATCTCTAGCCTAGCCAGGACACATTACCACCATATGCCGAATCCCAAACAGTATGTATATGCTTGCTAAATCATTGCCTAGTTTCATCGCAATATGCCTCTCCACACATAAGAAGTTCCTCGAAGGTCTTGCACACCTCGATAGTTTATGAGCTTGGAGAGGGGAAACAACGCGCTCCAACACACCCGCCATGGGGATGGTGATTCTGCATCTGGTGGAGCAGAGAGTCTCTGCTTCAAACGAACTGAAAGCCAATCCATCTAATTAAGGAGTTCAACTCAGTCTAGAGGATTCGCCAGTAAAATAGCTGAAGAATGCGTGCCTAACGCTTTCTCACCCACACAATTATAATTGCAATGCATCATCTATACTAGTCAGTATGAGTTTGTATTCATTTTGTGTGTCCGTCCACAGTTGATCAAGATGGAGACAAAACTGTCAAAGGAATGGAAATCGTAGGCCTCTTCGGAGCCGTGTTTTGCGCCATTTGTATGACAGTGCATCATACCACGAGAAATAAATCCAGCAATGCCATTAAAAAGTTGCCACAAGTCACCTTCTTCGTGGCTATCGCGGGAGGTAACAGTATGCAATTGTTTATTTGAACTTTTGTTGTTGGCGTCATGGTTTGTTGTTCTGTCAAGATAACTGATTCAGTTGTACCAAACAAAATGTCGGTTTGGGTCAAACATGGTACACTATCAAATGAACAAGTATTATAATGTGTCATAGTCTTGCTCGTATCTAGGTAACCAAACTTGGGTTCATACAGGCAACAATAAATCTGTTCGTTATGAGATCGAATATTTATTGTATTTACATATACAGTGTGCGTTGGCGCAGTGGGTAAACAGACCCGCGCTATATTACATATCCCAAATAGTGAACATCAAACACATAAGTATCATTTAACAGTCTAGCAAACTATCTAGCCTATGTCTATATATCTATTGATATCTATAGAGTCCCTCAAAGGCAGGCCCTGTTGCCTCTCTCAAGTCCGTCTGTCCTCTGCCGGTCCACACGTGTCCCATTCCGACACGGGTGGTAACTCTGTCCGAGTTCCTCGTGGACCCCGCAATAGGCGGGCCACATCAGTGTCCACGGAACCCTGGACTCATTGGTCAGTCCTTCTAGAAGGCTCTAGATTACTCGGGCTCTGTTCTCTCCCTTGGGCTGGAGTTGTAGCCCTCTAACTAATATATCTAACGGTGAGGCGGTGACAGGATTCCCCCCTCCCCCCTAATATGGCTTGTTATTGGGTAATTAGATGTATTCTAATTCTGTCACCGAATCACATAAAGTTGGTGTTTGTAGATTGGTGGACATTAACCTGGCAACCGACATACTGGCATTAAAACTCATGTATTCTCCCATACACCACTTCTCTGATTTGGTAAAGAGATCACTCTGTCTCCTGTGTCCTTAACAATGCTTATCAGACCGAAGTTACGTGACGTTTAAGTAGTTGTATTTACAACCCGCCCTTCTCAATTGTACCCAACTGGTACCCAGACAATTAACCTCTGTTAAGAGAGTTAACAAGACCGAAGTCCTGGCTAATTAAGTACACCTTCAAATCTTGATTTGTGTGTGCATTTCAATACACTTTTACTCTCGTATGTTATCTAATGCAAAATATGTAGTTGCCTTGTTATTTTATCCCCCTCATACTACAAGTGTCCCTGTTGGCTTGTTAGTGTGCTTGACTAATAAGTTGATGTTTCTAATAAAGTGACTGTATTTTAACTTGATAGTGTTGAGTTTTAAGGTTTGTGTACTGTGTGTGCTGAATGTGTGGCGTATTTCCAAGCGTCACGAGTTGGGATAACCTCAATCATGAACTACTGCACTGTGTGCAATACATGAACAGGCATTCCAAGTAGTGGTGCTTAGATGTATCCTAACTGCTAAACTAAGTATATTAACTCACTATTAAACTAAGTACTACACATGTATTCACACATTAGACAAGTCATGCAATTTACATGAAAGACGCAGACAAATTAAAATAAATACGGTTTGCATACAATTTGTCCGCCAAGTGTATCGTTCTCTCATTTAATACATTCACACAGTCATTCACTAACTTTTCATTAAAAATAGTATTTGGTTAAAATATATAATTAAAGATGAGGTAAGTATTATTGCCCTTAGAAAAAATGGGCTAGGCGATATTTGCCCTTTAAGAAAATACGTACTTCTTGTACGATGACTCAAAAATGGGTTATAATTCAAACAGAGACAATTGTATAGGACGGTTCTTTAGCCTAGGAATGGTACCGCCTGTAATATTAATGTCGAATATGTACAAATTACAGGTTAATACAATTTATATACATCAATAATGGAAATATAATACATATTTAATCCTAAACTAATTAATTAATTAAATCCAACGATGATGTGCGCGTTGTCCTTCTGTTGCTAGCGTGTTATGCCATGAATGGTAACGCTAGTATGGCTGTCTCTTGAGTGTTGTAGTCGATGTCGTTCTGTTTCGGCTGTTTGTAAAGTTACGTAGTAACAGCAAGTATGGAATGTCCTTAATGTCCCATATAACGAGTTCTTACAGAATTCGGAGTTAGTTCGCTGGTTGATCTTATTGGTTGACACAAACACAGTTACTGTTTCTTGCTGGAATCGTTCTAGCGCTTAGGCACTTGATGGTATAGTTCTTAAAGTAACGTATCATGTTCTTGGGTGCCGTAATTAACTAATCACTGAGAGTACTCTAGCAGGTGTAGAGTTACACTGTCATATGCAACCGACTAAAAGTATCACAGTTTATAGTATGGCTAATGGTCGATGTGATCAGAGTCATTCTACTGGCGCATTTATTTGCCGTGATAAAAGGTCAGCCATAATGTTGTCAGTGCCTCTGATATGGCGAATTTCGAAGTCGAAATCTTGAAGTAGAAGACGCCATCTTTGTAGCCGATGGTTTTTAGGCGACCCCTGGTTAAGGACCAATAATGGCGAACTGTCAGTGAGGACCACAAAGTGACTCCCTAAGAGGAACTTAGATAATCTCAATATACAAAACAATAGGCTCAAACACTCTAATTCAACCGTGGCATACCGAGTCTCAGCCTTCTTTAGTTTGCGGCTCACATAGAGAATTGGGTGTCTTATGCCATCCACTTCCTGCATCAAGCATCCTCCTATTGCGATAGCGCTCGCATCTGTGGTCAAAATAAAGGGTAAATTTATGTTGGGTAATCGTAAGACTGGTGGATTAGAAAAAATATGTTTCAATCTACACATTGCATCATCTAAGCTGGTACTTTTACAAATTTTTGATGGATGATTTTTAGTTAACATATCAGAAAAGACTGAGGTTAGTTCTGCCCAATGTGGAATGAATTTAGAATAATAGTTGATAAGGCCAAGTAAACTTCTAATCTGTTTCTTGGTGGTAGGCACTTCTAGATTAAGGATCTTAGAAACAATTTTATCATCTGTCAACAATTTGCCTTCAGAAATTCTGTGACCAAGGAAGTCTATTTGTGTATAACCTATTTCAACCTTGGAAGGTTTGATAGTAAGTCCAAAAAGAGAGATTTGGTTGAAGACTTGTTTGAGGGTAAGTAGATGAGAAGTCATATCAGAAGAATGGACGCATATATCATCAATATAGGCTACTACATCTTTCATTCCGTGTAATAACAATCTTGTTAGTCTCACAAATGTGGCCGGTGCGTTCTTGAGCCCAAACGGAATATATAGCCATTCGTACAAGCCGAGAGGTGTTGCGAATGCTGTTATATGTCTACAAGAAGGGTGTAGTGGAACTTGCCAATATCCTTTCGCTAAATCGGTCTTGGAAAATAAGGATGATTGAGCCATATTTAAGATAAGATCTTCACAGGTGTTCATTGGCTCTGCATCCGTTGTTGTTCTTGTATTTAATAATCTATAGTCGATGCACAAGCGAATTGTCTGGTCCTTTTTTTTTCACCAGAACAATCGGTGACGAATATTGAGACATCGATTTTTGAATGATGCCATTTTTTTCTAAATCTAAAATTTCTTTATCTAAATTAGATCTGTAATGGAGAGGAATAGAATATGGTCTACATTTGACCGGTCTCAGATCTGTCAGCACAATTGAATGTGTTATTTTATCAGTGCGTCCAGGTTTATTAGAAAAGATAGATTTATACTCGTCAAGGATAGTCAAAATGTCTTGTCGCTGTTGTTGTGTCAAAGTGTCAGAGATATGTATGTCATTTATACTTCCGTCGTCAGTCATGATTGGTACAGGGATTTCAGTGTTGTCCACGTCTGTCTGATTTATCACAGATGCTACTGTTTGTAAATTGTCTTCAATGTCATTGTTGTCGTCGTTGAGATCAATCGTTGTCAATATGTTGTCAAATTTGTCGTCATTGTCGATATCACAGATTGTCGGTAATGTCCATATGTCTTCGTCGTAAGAGTGTGTCGTTAACGATGCTTCGTTTGTCGAGGTGTCATTTCGTTGGGAACTTGTCATTTCGTCTCCGTCACCAGTCCGTTGAGTCAGTTCATTTGTCTCATTGTCCTGTCTAACATAATATGGTTTCAACATATTTATATGGAATAATTCCAAGTTTCTATTTAAAGAGACTGCAGTAGGGTTATTCCCCTTGTTGACCAGTTTCTGACATATAACACAAGATGTACAAAAGTTTTTAATGTCTTGGTTGACCTTTGGCCAATAAAACTGGGTCATGACAATAGCCCTGGTCATTTCGTATCTCATGTGACCTCCAAAAGGGGAGTCATGGGCTATTTTTAGAACTTTGTTTCGATGTGCTTGTGGTAACAGTACTTGCTGTATCGTGGTCTGCTTTGTTGTGTAAAATCTAGTTAAGATGTTGTTCTGTAGCCTAAATGTCCACGATGCGTTCTTTGTTAATTTAGGTTTGAGTCCTACCAATTTAAAGTATGGTGCAAGTGTAGGGTCATTTTTCTGTTCATTTCCAAAATTGATGTTAGTTGAGTTTGGCGCTATTATTTCTAATGATTCCTGTAGTTGGTCAGTGTTGGTTTTATGGGTTGTCTGTCGTGTGATTGCGTTTGTGTGTTGTGTGTTTTGTTGCACATTTACAGGCTTGGTACTTGGTACATCAGTAGCATCCTCAATTCGAGGTTTTAATTTGGTCGTATCGCTCACAGATTCGACCGCCCCTGCATTGTACACCTCGGTAAATTCTTTCTGAATTACCTTAGTGGTTGTCTCCCTTGGTCTTTTGGCAGATTGAGACAAGCGTGAATGGTGTTTCTCTATAGCATCGATGTTTGTGGGGGGAATACCGTTTTTATGCTCCCACTCCCTGATTTCCTTCTCAGAGCATGTTCGTATGTTGGGCAAATTTCCAAGTATAATATCCGCGACTGGATTTTCAAGGATTGCGCACAATACTTGTCCTGATATGAACGGTGTTCGAATTTCGACCAGAGCAAGGGGGTATTTCTCTATAGTACCGGAGAATGGGCGACAAGTGACATGTTTGTCTGTGTAGTCTTTAGTGTCTATTAATGTTCTCTTTATTCCACAGAGCGTTGCCCCGGAATCACGAATTAATGTGCACTTTTTGTTGTTTACAAACCCTGTAAAAAAAACTAGCTTGCCTGTAGATGACAAAGCAGCGTTGGCTGTTTCGTTTGAAATAGGTATAGTGTGGTCACATAGTAATGTTGTGTCAAGTTGGAACTTCGTACAGGTGTTACACTTACTGTCTGTAATGGTGTCAATAATTTGTACAGCGTTTCCAAGCTCGCTTTCATTATCGTGTTGATTATCACAATCATTCAGTGATTCAATCTCATCGTCTGACGATGTTTCTACAAGTGCGGCATTGGCTTGTTTCAATAACTTTCGGCCATCACAAAAGCGACTATAGTGGCCAAAGCTGCGGCAAAAAAACATTTGACCGCTCTCTGGTAAGCATTGCGCTTGGTCTTTTGTTTATCCACCATCATCTTGAGGTGGTGAGGGTATTTCGGTGATTTGTCGCACATAGCGCCAATGTCGTGATTCAAACCGCAATACTGGCATTTAACAAGTTTACTGACATTGGAGCGAGGTTTGAATTTACTCTCTGTTTGTTTGGAGTATTTGGTGTTTACTACTGCAGCTGCGGTATCGTTGTGACTTATGTTCAGCTGAAAAATATCCCTATTTGCTGTGAAAAATGCATTCCCCTTGGCCTCTATTTCCTGAATACTTTTGCAATCCATTTGTTTTAAGAACTTGGCAAAAGGTGTGGGGACTGTGCTAACTATTTTGTCTATAATAATAAGCTCTTTAAGTTTGTCATGGCTATTGTTGGTTTTAGCCGAGTCGATCCATTTTGTGTATACGTCTTGAACTGTACTGACATAATCTATAAAGGTTTGGTTTGGTTGTGGTGATAATTTGGCAAATTGTTGTTGGTAACCTGCAGTATCTAAAGAAAAATGTTGGAGAATGCGTTGTTTTAAGTAATCATAGTCTTTACGCATCTCCTGTGGTACTGTCTCTATTACTTTTAGTGGTTCAAGAGCTAAGTTCCTCATTAGAATAAATGCCCAATCTGATTTAATGATCTTATGGTAGGCCATGAGACACTCGAAATTTTCCAAGTAGGCGCTGATGGAATCTCCTGAGCAGAACGCTTTCACGAGGCCTTTATACTTAGTATATTTTTGTTCTTCCTCTTTGCTTCTTAGCTTATTTATAGATATTTCTGTGTTAGACTCAAGCTCCATCTGTTTTAGTTTCACTTGTGTATCAGCATTCAATTGGGCTTGCTTGGCCGCTGCGTCGAGCTCCATTTGTAATTTCTTTTCTGCTGCCTCCATCTGCATTTTCCTTTCTTCGGCCTCCCTCTGCAATTTCTTTTCCTCTCGTTCTATCGCTCTTTCTTCACGGGCAATGTTTTCTGCGTGCGTTTTCTGTGCCCATTCTGACAATTTCTCTTCTTTATAACCTAGCGTTATTCCTTGCTCAATGCATTTATCTAAGGTAGACATTTTGTGTTTCACTTGTTTGTAATATTTATAAAGTTAAATCCCTTAGAAAAAATGTTGTGTAGTCGAAAATTTGGTTAACTCCCTTAATTGTTAATGTGGAAATCAAAATGCAAGGTTATGTTGGTGACAAGGTCATGAATATGCAACCAAATCAATATGAAACAACATAATACATTGATGAAAGATGAGAAGTACAGCTTAGAGTTACAATGGGTATGACATGAAACTTAGCTTTCAATCAGAGAACTCGCCGATGTTGTCCCAGAAAGCTTGTCTTGTACTCTCGCCACTGTTGTAAAGGTTACATAGGTTGCACGCGGCACTATTCGCGGAACAATCTGCTCGTAGAGTGAGAAAACATTAGTAACAGTCAAAAAATGTCACAGTCATGTCAAAAATAGTGTACAAATCACAATAATGAGGCACACTGCTTAGGCACTGCTGAGATACTGCTGAGGGACTCAGATTAATCCTACTTTATTGCTAGATAGCTACTAATTTCTGTAAACTTGTAAGTTAACAATTCTTTTGGTTTAAACAACTCAATGTGATATGATCAATTAAGTAATTTTACATGGCAATTAACAGAATTTTCACAAAACATTTTATGCCAAAACCGGAAAACTAGCCCCCAAAAAGCCTGTCATAGTCTTGCTCGTATCTAGGTAACCAAACTTGGGTTCATACAGGCAACAATAAATCTGTTCGTTATGAGATCGAATATTTATTGTATTTACATATACAGTGTGCGTTGGCGCAGTGGGTAAACAGACCCGCGCTATATTACATATCCCAAATAGTGAACATCAAACACATAAGTATCATTTAACAGTCTAGCAAACTATCTAGCCTATGTCTATATATCTATTGATATCTATAGAGTCCCTCAAAGGCAGGCCCTGTTGCCTCTCTCAAGTCCGTCTGTCCTCTGCCGGTCCACACGTGTCCCATTCCGACACGGGTGGTAACTCTGTCCGAGTTCCTCGTGGACCCCGCAATAGGCGGGCCACATCAGTGTCCACGGAACCCTGGACTCATTGGTCAGTCCTTCTAGAAGGCTCTAGATTACTCGGGCTCTGTTCTCTTCCTTGGGCTGGAGTTGTAGCCCTCTAACTAATATATCTAACGGTGAGGCGGTGACAAATGTCAGTATCCGTTCACTGAGCTTTAGAATTGTGGAAGATACCACGAAACAAAAACCATAACACAATGACCCTAGAATGGCGATATATCGTCCTTCTGTCCAAATGGAAGGTAACATTTTGGGATATATTATCCTTCGCCACTAAATCAGTTAATATGTGAAGGTCGTCATCTGCGTGGATGGATGGATGGATAGATGGGTGGGTGGGTGGGTGGATGGATGGATGGATGGATTTATGGATAGATGGATAGATGGATGGATGTTTAGGGGCAAGAAACGCAGTTTCACAATCCCACATACTGGGTTTGAAATCAACCGCAGACGATTTGGAAGCGGATTGCCTTTCCTTGATTTTCACATTGGTATATTGGCAGGTCATTCAGAAAGCAACGGCGAACTACTGAACATAAGATTGCCATAAGATACATTCAAACAACACCATCGGTGGGTAAAGTCATGCTCACTGATTTTTTTGATTTTTTTTTTTTTTTGGGGGGGGGGGGGGCATTGGTGGGGTTATTCTCGCGGATGTGCTGCCAACAGGTGGAACCATCAAATCTGAAATTTACATCAAAACACTAACAGAATTCAGTCATCGTTGCAGCAGGGATAGGCCTCACAATAATCGAGAGCAATCTGTTCTCTTTCACGACAAGGTGTGCCCTCACACAAGCTTTAAATAGGGGAGGCAATCGACAAAATGTGGTGGAATGTACTGCCCCATCCACCTTACAGTCCAGAACTGGCACCATTTAATTTCAATATTTTCGGTCCCCTTGAGAATGTTATCCCTGGGATAAAGTTTTAGGACAACGAGATTAATGCATTGAAGAAATGGCAACGAGAACGGGACAAAATGTGGTACATATCTGGGATACATGCCCTTATTTCAACATGACGCAAAGCCGTTAAAGTTGATGGGAATTATGTTGAGAAGTAAAACTTTTGCTGCATATTTGCATGAGCGTTGTGACTAAATTTCATTTGTATGTTATTAACGGTTAAAGATACAGTAGTTAGTTAGTTAGTTAGTTAGTTAGTTAGTTAGTTATTTAGTAAGTTAGTTAGTTAGTTAGTTAGTTAGTTAGTTAGTTAGTTTAGTTAGTTAGTTAGTTAGTTAGTTGGTTGGTTGGTTGGTTGGTTGGTTGGTTGGTTGGTTGGTTGTTTGGTTGGTTGGTTGGTTGGTTGGTTGGTTGGTTGGTTAGTTAGTTAGTTATTTGACAGATGATCCTCATTGCACATCGAACCATTCAGTCCATAAGTGCTCGGATTCCCTCCTCAGCAAATCCCGCAGCATGTAGCGGCTAACGACACCAGTTCTGCGTTGGTTTATCAATCTTCTTTAGCTTCCTGCGTAGTGTTCTTGTTTGGCTACACCTCTTTTAATTTTCTGTTCTCGCAGGTTTTCTAGGCAGGTTCTCTCTCTCTCTCTCTCTCTCTCTCTCTCTCTCTCTCTCTCTCTCTCTCTCTCTATCTCTCTCTCTCTCTCTCTCTCTCTCTCTCTCTCCAATTCTCTCTCTTAATGATACAGTAATTATGGTGCACAACTTTCTGACCTACCTTCGTAATAATAACGCTAGTTTACACAAATTTCGGTGCATTAAACTATAGCTGTTCTTTGGTAAGTTTGTATTGCTGATTCCAAAACTGTAATCAGATTATTTTGCTATCAGCTGTAGTTTTATTTTTATTAAGATAACTAAATATGCCCTTCTTAGTAGGGCAATTGTTAAGTACAAGCCTAGAGTTAGGTGCCATCAGTGGCATTTTAACTGTAGTCTGCATTCATATTGTATGTTATTACTGTGCATTTATTACCTTCATATAACGTACCAAAAATATATTAAAACTTTATCACTAGTATTTTTTATCTATAGTCAACTCTCAAAACGCTTCTTTTCAAAATTCCTGGCATCTCTCTTCCATTGTTTTTCTATCTTGCTGAAATCTTTCACCTTGCTCCTCACTAAAGTCGCCAAAATTCTCGGGAAAGAAATATAAATGATTATGGAGGTAGTGCACTTTTATGCTCATGTTGCATCCAAGCTTACAAAACCTCTACAGCATGTTATCAACTAATTCAGAATAATTGTCTGCTGTAAAGTTATCCAGAAAGTTTTGCAGTACTAAAACAAATAGATACCATCTTTGTTCAGTGCCTTAACAGATTGCTTCATCAAGCCAAGCTTTATACGTATTGCTGGCAACAGAACTCTTTTTCGTCAATGAGAGGCTTTGTTGACAATAATTTTTCTCCAACTTTAAATTCATCACTCAACAGTTTCTTTGTCTCGTTTGTATCTTTTGCCCTATCATCCCACAAACATATAAAGCATGGATTTTCGGTGAATCCCCTTTGCTGGCAAAGCAGGACCATGATATTGGACCGTGCTATGATACAGAGAGGCGGCCACATCAGGCGGCACCGTAAGGGGGCTTCATCAGGGGGCGGCATTTTTACTGAAAACAACATGTAAGAGGCGGCATTTCGAAGACTAGCATCATACTGAGACAATCTACTGCACGGTACTGTGGCCAAGCAAGAATTTCATCAATTTAAAATCTACACAAACCATCCACTTATGTTCCATATACTGAAATAGTTTCAGAACTGTGCTTATTGTAGAATATTCCTCCTTCATTGTAGTAGAATGAGCAATTGGAATTGAACCATGAGTATTACCATTGTGTAAGAGAACACCTTTCAAACTTCTTTTAGAGCTTTCAGTGAAATGTTTCTACTCGTCTGATGTATAACTTACATCAGAATCTTGGAACAGAATCTAAATCTGGAAATTTCCTTTTTTTTTTTTTGTTGTTGTTGTATTTTTCCATCAATTTCCTAAATACTGACAGCACATAAATAACAATCATAGTGGTTCTTGAGCTCTCTCCAAACCATTGGAATTCCATATTGTAAACATTTTATTTTCCCACAAGTCCACTGTCGCAAATGTTCAACACATGTTTCGCAAATAATATGAGGAGCCTAAGACTTGTCCTGGTCACATAGTTTTACTTTAGAGTAAGCGATGTATGCCTTTTTTCACAAAAAACAATAACAAGCTTTCTATGTTCTACTTTCAACTTGTACTCTTCACATATCTAACAAAATAAATCCGATGAAAGAAAACATGCTCTTCTTGAAGATGATGTTATTCTGTGTTAGAATTGTAAGAGAATAACTATAGTCTGTCCAGAAATGAATGCCGTCATTCACGATCAATTATTTTGAAAACTGTCTGTTGCATCGTTATGAAATTTTTCCTGCCGTCTTATATTTACCCCCACCCAAGGAATATGTCTTTGATAGGTCCAAAAGCAACTTAAATCATGGAAAGCGGAGACATTTCTTTGATGTTTTGGTGAAAAACTAGTGATTTCTCGCTAACATACTTGTTTTACAGTAATTAATGCCCCGCCAATTCAGATGACGACACAAGGCGTATCCGGATTCGTATGGGAGTGGGTGCAATGCCTACTCTGCTGAGACGGAACATGATTACCTGTTTTGCACGACGAATATAGCTGCGAATGTCTCTGTAGTGGGCTTCCTTTATAACGGTCAAGATGTTGGTCCTCTTTTCATTGAAGTTTATAGAATTATTCGTATATTCGTGTGTTGTCCACTCATATGACAACGTGTTTCTTCTCGCGTTTCTTGGTATGCCACAATATGTCAGTTCCCTCCACAATATTACTCCTCGGTTGGTATTTGCCACGCCTCTACTGGGGTTTCATGTATATTTCTTGAGTGGCTCGTCTGTATATATATCGAAGCAGAATCACAGAGGTACAAAAGAAGTCAAGTAACTCCAGTCGTCCTTGTTCACCTTACTTTATTACACACAGTTGTATCACGAGACGTTACCATCAGTTCCCATGTTGCTGGGAGGGCAGGTGGTTTCACAAATAATTATTAATAATATTACAAATGCAGTCTCGGATTACAGCTTGACCATTTTCAGATGATACAATCGTTACTGTAGACTGTCATTCGTATGTGCCCTCAGAATACTGTATATCAACAAACTACTCACTTGCTTACTTTTTGGTGGCTGGCGAACGACGCATTGAGTTAGCGTGCTATGTTCAGCTCCGAACATTTCTCGTGCTGTGCAGGAGTGACACCGACATTTGTCGCAGGGGCTTGTTGTACTTTATTGGTCTTTTACCGTAGACTTTCTGTCAACCTGTTAGCTTGTTAGTGTAAGCCTTATATTGCCTCATGGTAGTATTCAATGCGTCTAGTGCAATGCCAGTTGCCAGTTTTTTGTCACCTTTGAGGGCTTACGGAATTGAAAATTCCTCACTGTGGAATACAAACTGTTGCTTTTGACAAGTTGTATTGTTTGTGCCGATGCTGTCATGTTAAAGGCCTGCAATTCTTCTTCTGAATAGTTGGAGTAAAAATATCCAAGTAGGTGTGCATGTGGATTAATATCTGCGATCTGTCAGACCTTAATCTGTGTCGGACGATTCCAATAGGTTGATGACTGCTCTCGGTTGCATAAAATTCAATTCATCCTTTCTCCAATAGTCATCCTTCTCTTTCAACACATGGTCCTCACATTTTGTTCCACAAACTTTTATCAATATTTAATAGCACTGACTGGGTTAGTATCTTGACGTCAGACAATTTGAATATAGTATTATCAGCTGCCACCTGTTCTTTAATTTTAGCCCACACACGTTCTATAGGGTTAAAATGAGAATGGTATGGCGGAAGTAACAAGCACCCATGACGATGCTCTTCTATCAACTTGTCGATTTGATATTTCTTGCTTTTGGTGTCTATTTTCCAAGGGACAATGATTCTAGCTTAAAATAAGTTTCTTGAAATGGTATGTTTTCCATTCGGAGCCATATCTTTATTGCTTCCTTTGTGCTCGATGCTGTAGGTATTTTGTCTTCTTGGGCAACAACATTGATATCATGCATTGCCCATAATTGGACACGACGGTCTATCTAAGGATGGAAGCACTGTATTCTCGAGCCAATCTCTAAATACATTACCATTCATCTTATTATGATAATCCCTATTGTCTGTATGCTTTGATACGAACACGAATCCAACATTCTATAGTAAGCCATTATGCGTATTACCACCATGGGCCATGACCAAAAGCTGTCCTATACTAATGGGCACATATCGCTTTATCTGTCTGTCACTTGTCGTCCCGGGAGGAACGTGGAATCAACAAGCACACCGTTAAGCTTATTATCTTTTGGGATTATTGACTGACTTTTGTCTACACTCCTCCCTTCCATCTTCCATTCCATATATCTCTTTCTCTCTCTCTCTCTCTCTCTCTCTCTCTCTCTCTCTCTCTCTCTCTCTCTCTCTCTCTCTCTCTCTCTCATATTCCTTCATTACATATTCCGACAACAGTTTCCTTCATCAATTAATAAAATATTTATTAATAAAAACTATGTCTGGTGTATGTATGGACTGTGTATATGTAGTTGGTATTGTCTGCTATTGTTGGTGCAAGAATGAACTCGGAATGTCTAGTCTCCGTATCACATCTCGCCCAGACACACGGCCAAACCACAGGGCATCAACATATAACAGGATAGGTCTCACCCTGGATGTTCCGTATGCTTGAGTCTGGAGGTAAATCCGTTATTAAACGAAAAAAAAACTGTTCACCACTGGATCACCGTAAAGTAATAATATTCCAGTAAGTCTATGACTTCGCCCGAGTCTGCTTCACGAAGTTAATAATCCAACACCGGAAACACCACATCACCAAAGTCCAGCATATTGTCTCTATCGACTATCAATGTTCTGACTTGTCTATTGTTTCTTCACTATGAGTCTACAGTGTAAACGTATGTAGTTTTATTTGGCTTTGCTTTCCGCAAGATTATCTTCCTTTTTCATTGTTACTTTGGTTATCTGGATATCCTTTTCTTCTTTTTCAAAGTTCATTTACGGCTATATTTTATTTCGTCTCCCTATTTGACCCTGTCTATGTTCTTCCTTGGTTTATTGAGGTATTTGATCTCCGCCCAAATGAAATGCCTTGAGTTTATCAACAAAGCTTTTTCTGTACACAAGACGTATTGGTCTATCTTCTCTGATAGGTCAGGATGGGAATTGGAACCTGTGAGATGTATAGTAAATCAAGTGATATGCTTCTGCCACTTAATACTACTTATGTAAGTGCCCTTCTCCAGCCGTAATGAAAAGGCTTTCGAAGGATACACTGACATAAGACATATGAATTCACCAAAGTCTAAACTATTCACTAATAGAAAGCAATGGTAAACGCTATGCACCAACATCTATTTCCCTATGCTAATATTACGCTAATATTAGTTTACCTTATATCTTCTATTATCATCCCGGAATCGAAATTAATAATTAAGCACATCGGCACTAATATCCCATTGCCTTAAACAATACGGGACTATAATTTCTTTTCCACACATGGGAATAATAGATATCTCTGTCCAGTTTTGGAACACACACTAAAACAGAAAACCCAATTTCTACTATTTATATCGAGTGTCCAATCCTCCGTTATTTTTTGATGTTCATACCTCAACACTCGTCTCTTGACGTATCCTGCACATCAAAAGGCGGTGAAATCACGTAGTGGTTAGTTGCTCGTTTCTTTCCTTTCTTACGCTGTTTCCCTGGGTTCCCCTTACGCTAATACTTCAAAGCGTCCGAACACGTTGATCGCCGTCTCCGTTCATTTTCCCGTTTTCGAAGTCTCCCTGTTTTTTCTGTCCGTTAACATCGCTGGTCAATGACTCCTCACAATATATCCTATTTTTATACCAGTCGGTCACTGCTCTTTAATTCGTCCTCATCTCAGAATGAAGTACTCGACTGTTAACCCTTCTCCTACATTGTCATTAATCTTACTATTCGAGTTTATCAGGGAATCATTAAACTCACAGTATTCCCGTGACATAGGCCCCCTCTTAAGAGAGTAGACCGCGTCGACTCTTCTTCACTGCAGTTTTGATTCCAATGATTCACCAAACTATTCCTCTTCTAGATCCTCTGGAGCTGGATGTCTCGATAGGAAATCCGCTCCTACATTCTCCTTACCATGGATGTATTCCACTGTGAAGTAGCTATGAACAATAAGTGTTGATGATATGTCTGGATTCTCACAAGGATCAGCACCTCATCTAGTAGGCAACCTCATGGACAGCCTACTATACTACTCATGATCACCATTAGTGTTGGCACATCGCCCCGGTACGTTCAGTCGACCTCCTTTCGACTGGAGTAAGCGATGGCTCACAATACAGACGGATCGTCCCATCCTTACTGTAACACTGTTTCGATATTCTCTTGGTTTCCCCCGGCTTTGCCTCTGGGGATGTTCCGCCTCGTCCTTGTTGGACCGAGTCGTCTTTCCCAAACCTCCCGGACTTGTGCTTCCAGGACCATCTTGGGCGATATTGGATCTGGTCAGCCAATCTTCGGTCGGAGTCCTGGGTATCCCGCGTCTTTCCCGACGGTACCCACCCCTTCTGAACTTGGTTACTAGTGAAGGTTTCCCTCTTGTCCTTTCCTTGACGTGTGATTTCTCTCCTCCCCTCGTTGGGTAAATCTGACCTATCACGTACTTTCCCATATGCCCTCCTAGGTAGTACTGGCGATCTCTGGTCGTCGTCTGGACTTGTAACCTTTTCCCCAATGACTGCCATCACCATAAGGTGCGAAGCTTTGCTCTCGGATCCCTCCTCATATTTCCGAATGAGATGCCTAGGGAGATTTTTCCTTTCTCCCCCGATCCGGATTCCATAGGTATTCGTGGACACAACCTTTTCCACAGGATAAGGTCCTTTCCATCCTACTTGGAGTATATTGGTCTCTGCTGGACCCCACACTTCCACTTTGTCTTCCACCTTAAGAGCTATTTTCCTCTTAGTCCGCTTGTTGGGTGGTGCTTTCTGGCACTCTGAACAAGACTTAACCCACCGGCGTACATCACCGGTCATTCCTGGCCAGCAGTAATGGCCGGAAATTTGCTGCAACGTCTCTTTTACACCTATATGTCGATTCTCGGCTATGATGTGTCCACTCTGAAGAATGGGAGGACGGTGGGTCTCTGGAACCACCAACTGCTCACGTAGGTTGTCTCCCCTCCCAGCTCTCCGATAGAGTAGTCTATTCTTCAGAAAGTAGTGTCCCCGTTCTGGTGGCTCAGCACTTCTTTGCAGCTTCCTGTAGCAAGGACGCAACGTAGTGTCCTTCCTCTGGGCAGTATGCAATTCTCCTATCACTGAGTTGTCGCATAGTGTCTCTGCCTCTTTTTCCTTCCCTTAAGATCCACTGGCTACTGCTCCCCTGTGGGCTGGCTGTTTGGGCATCCCCAAAAAGACATATTTCGTGCCAATGATCATGGGAAATAAGGAGTCAGATAATACAGCAGCTGGAATAATGCCCGTGACGTACCTGGATTTAATCTCCACCTTGGCGATTGGCAGCGTCATGGTAACAGCACTCCTCATTGCCGGCTGTATCTCTATGGTCTCCCCTGTAAGTTGGTCTGGGCTTACCAGGCTGGCGTCAACCACAGCTTCCCCATCCAAACCTGTATCGTAGAGACAAGTAACCTGCTGACCATTGACTTCAATCAGTTCAACCACAGGTGGTCTCTCTTGGTCTTGAGTGCGTTCCACCTCCTCGACCTTTTCCTTGCATCTGCAGTCCACAGTATTACGTGTTTTCGACCTGCAGGGTGTGCACCATTTTCCCGTCCAAACTTTCCGTGGGCTTTCTTTAGTCAGAGCTTCTCCGCCGACCTCAGCCTTGTCTGTGATCACCTTCTTATGAATCACTTGGCATGCCGCGAAGTGACAACATTTCGGTTTCGATCTGCAGTCCTTCGTGTTATGAGAGGGCGCCTTGCAGATTAAACACCACTTCTCAGTCCACGGTCGTTTCGCTGGAGAATTCGAGGTGTGTTGGTTTCCTTCCTTCACCTTCTCTGAACTCTCCTCTGTGTGCTTTATATAAGGTTCCACTTTTCCTCCTTCCGAGTTCTTCTGTTTCATTCGGTCTTGTTTCTCCTGACCTTTTGTGGGTTGTATATTGGTTTCTTTAGCTTCCCCATGGACTTCTACGAATCTTTCCGCCAGCTTATTCACAACATCCAGCCGTTCCGCCCCTTGTTCTCATAAGAATGTCTTCAGTGGTTCTGACATTTGCTGTCGCATCTGGTCGACCACCATCATCTCTTCGAGACTCTCATAGTCCCTCTTAAATTCGGCCAAATCTATTCATTTTTGGAGGTATGATTTCAGCCTTAAACTGTAGGCGGCGAATAGCTCTCCCGGCTCTCTTCTGGACGATCGAAACTTCTTTCGATACGTTTGTGCTGTGATTTCATAATGCTTCATCAAAGCGGCTTTTAATTCCTCGTAATGATTTTCTTGTCCTGGGGGTAGGCATGTGTAGACCTCGTACCCTGAACCTCGTAATGCCTGGGATAATTTAAGAGCCCATCGGCTTCTATCCAGTCCCATAGCGACTGCCATGGCCTCGAACCGATCAAAAAACTGGTATATCTTCTCTTTACTTTCCTCAAAGACAGCCAAGGGAAACTTCATGGCATGGTAACCATGTCCACTCATGTTGAGTGAACCTTGGGAAATGGATCCTCCTTCTGCCCCGTCAGTTTCTCCCTTTGTTTGTGTCTTGAGCTCCAGTTCTCGCATGCGGTATTCATGTTCCCTAATCTTGTTGGCTTCCTCTGCTTGCAACCTCTTGTTGTCCTGTTCCAGTCCCAGTCTCCTGGCCTCCTGTTCCATTTCCAGTTTCTTGGCCTCCTGTTCCATTCCCAGTCTCCTGGCCTCCTGTTCCATTTCCAGTTTCTTGGCCTCCTGTTCCATTCTTCTAAGCTCGAGCTCTGCCTTTCGATCTTCTCTTTCTGGTTGACGACGCTCTCTTTCTACCACTTGTATATACTCGGATAGGGCTTGTCCCGACAACCCCATTGCTTCACCCCTTTCCCTCAATTCATCCATCTCTAGTTTATGAGTGGCCATAGTAACTGAAGGTAAGTCAGCAGGTTGAGTAAAGAGACCCTAAGGCAGTAAGTACGTACTACTTATCTCACATACATATATATATGTCAATATCTATATGTTATATATGACATCACACAGTACACCACAACTACTCTCACAACCTCACGAGAAGATATAGGATAAAGACTTATGTAGACGTGTGAAAGTGTGAACAGGTAAGTACTGTGTTTGAACACCTATCCACAATTATCCTGTCTGGATCTTTCTCACTGTAAGGTCCACAACATTAAAGTAATGGCACCATATATCGAATGGACAGGCTTCCATTAAAAGGCATCAATATCAATATTTATAGGTATATCCCAATATGTAGGTATCAATATGCATGTACCCTGCAATGCAGTTACCTTTCTTATGCAGTTACCCCGCTTTTAAAGCTATCCCGCTTTTAAAGCTGCCCCGCTTGCACTCCAGTTAATGTGAGTATTATGCAGTTACCCCGCTATGCATATGCCCTGCTATGCATCTACAATTTAATGTACCTATATGCAGGTACCCCGCTTGCTCCACCATTTAATGTCACTTGTCGTCCCGGGAGGAACGTGGAATCAACAAGCACACCTTTAAGCTTATTATCTTTTGGGATTATTGACTGACTTTTGTCTACACTCCTCCCTTCCATCTTCCATTCCATATATCTCTTTCTTTCTCTCTCTCTCTCTCATATTCCCTCATTACATATTCCGACAACAGTTTCCTTCATCAATTAATAAAATATTTATTAATAAAAACTATGTCTGGTGTATGTATGGACTGTGTATATGTAGTTGGTAGTGTATTCTATTGTTGGTGCAAGAATGACCTCGGAATGTCTAGTCTCCGTATCACATCTCGCCCAGTCATACGGCCAAACCACAGGACATCAACATATAACAGGATAGGTCTCACCCTGGATGTTCCGTATGCTTGAGTCTGGAGGTAAATCCGTTATTAAACGAAAAAAAAAACTGTTCACCACTGGATCACCGTAAAGTAATAATATTCCAGTAAGTCTATGACTTCGCCCGAGTCTGCTTCACGAAGTTAATAATCCAACACCACAGTCCAGCATATTGTCTCTATCGACTATCAATGTTCTGACTTGTCTATTGTTTCTTCACTATGAGTCTACAGTGTAAACGTATGTAGTTTTATTTGGCTTTGCTTTCCGCAAGATTATCTTCCTTTTTCATTGTTACTTTGGTTATCTGGATATCCTTTTCTTCTTTTTCAAAGTTCATTTAAGGCTATATTTTATTTCGTCTCCCTATTTGACCCGGTCTATGTTCTTCCTTGGTTTATTGAGGTATTTGATCTCCGCCCAAATGAAATGCCTTGAGTTTATCAACAAAGCTTTTTCTGTACACAAGACGTATTGGTCTATCTTCTCTGATAGGTCAGGATGGGAATTGGAACCTGTGAGATGTATAGTAAATCAAGTGATATGCTTCTGCCACTTAATACTACTTATGTAAGTGCCCTTCTCCAGCCGTAATGAAAAGGCTTTCGAAGGATACACTGACATAAGACATATGAATTCACTAAAGTCTAAACTATTCACTAATAGAAAGCAATGGTAAACGCTATGCACCAACATCTATTTCCCTATGCTAATATTACGCTAATATTAGTTTACCTTATATCTTCTATTATCATCCCGGAATCGAAATTAATAATTAAGCACATCGGCACTAATATCCCATTGCCTTAAACAATACGGGACTATAATTTCTTTTCCACACATGGGAATAATAGATATCTCTGTCCAGTTTTGGAACACACACTAAAACAGAAAACCCAATTTCTACTATTTATATCGAGTGTCCAATCCTCCGTTATTGTTTGATGTTCATACCTCAACACTCGTCTCTTGACGTATCTTACACATCAAAAGGCGGTGAAATCACGTAGTGGTTAGTTGCTCGTTTCTTTCCATTCTTACGCTGTTTCCCTGGGTTCCCCTTACGCTAATACTTCAAAGCGTCCGAACCCGTTGATCGCCGTCTCCGTTCATTTTCCCGTTCTCGAAGTCTCCCTGTTTTTTCTGTCCTTTAACATCGCTGGTCAATGACTCCTCACAATATATCCTATTTTTATACCAGTCGGTCACTGCTCTTTAATTCGTCCTCATCTCAGAATGAAGTACTCGACTGTTAACCCTTCTCCTACATTGTCATTAATCTTACTATTCGAGTTTATCAGGGAATCATTAAACTCACAGTATTCCCGTGACACTGTCCATCCACTGATTACCATTCCTTATCACTTGTATGGTGCGCATTGATCCACGTTTCATCCAAATACACTATGCCATAATTTTCGTTGTGCATTTCCCTTATTTCACGTAGGTATCTGCTTCTCATGGCTCCTAAATGCGGTTGCTCGCAAAGGATATTTCTGCATCCCTTGTACTTTCTAAAAGTGAAGCCTAATGTTCTTATAATTTTCCACAAAGTTGTTTCGGATAGCTCTATGTTATTGTTCTTTCTCAACCAAACCCAAAGTTTTCTTACAGTCACTATTTCTCTGGCACCCAGCATTTTTATTATGCTGGATAATCCTGGATATAAAATCTAAAATTCTTATAATTTTATGAGTCTCCGCTGCAAAATGGTCAAGCCGTTTGACTCTGGCTCCAAATGTTGTGGGTTCGATTCCGGGCCGCGTCACTTTGGTTCACGAGTTAAATTTTTCGGAGACTCCTGTGGGTCGTCGCTAAAGCTGCGGAGTTCGTGCTTTGTGCGACGCTTTCCGCGCTGAGGAAAAAGACCGAGCCATATGGGATAGAACGCGGTGCAATGAAGTCGACCCTGTCGACTTTTAAGCGACGTTTTAAAGCATTTTTATAATAGCTCGCCTTATGACGTCCTAGTCAAAGCTGTCTACAATAACCTTTGTACCTACCGATTGGTTATTGCATGGTGGTTTAATTCCATTCTTGCACCCATCGACGAAATGACCGTTTACTCAAACCCAATGCATGCACTGTTCTTTTTTCGGAATTTGTAATAGTATAAAATTGTTTCCTGTGATAAGCTTCTTGACAAAAATATGTGTACATCTTCATAGCGATGCTTTGAAGTGTACACAATTTAACATTCAATCCCATTAAACAAGATTCACATATTCAGATGTTAGCGATAAGTGGTTAGGTTAAAAAAAAAAAAAAAAAAAAAAAAAAAAAGAATATTCAGGTTTCATGAAAGAACCCACATTGACGACATCTCTGAACACTCCCAGTTTAAACAGCGCGGGGTTCTGTCCATAAGGCCAATCCCGTGAACCCGGAGAATATTCAACATTGAACGCTGATTTTCTGGCTGACGGTGTAATATATTTAAAATTATGGACTTAATCTCTGACTCGTAAATTATATACCGCATGTAAACAAACATTGAAATCTGCTGTACAATCTCCAGAACAAACATGTTTTTTTTTTTTTTTTTGGGTGGACATGATGATAAGGTTATATGCTAAATATCATCATTTTCCCTCTGTTGGTTACTGAGATATGGATTTTTAAATAAAGGCAACCAAATGTAAATGCACCATAGAATACTATCATGCATACAGTGAGTTAAAATTGTTAAAACATGAGTTTCTTGGAAGATTCTTGGACAATTGAAACTGCAAGTAAACAAGCAGTTTCATTTTGTAAGGAACTAGATAGCAATAATTATTTTTTCATGAACCTTATACAGAAATACAGTAATAATATTAATTACATAATAAATTCTTGTATCTCAAAAACTAGAGCTGATACAGACAAATAAATGTGATATATGGATTTAGAAGGCCTCATTTATGCAACATTAGCTGCAAAATGTTAGGCACCCAAAAAGAAATGTTTTTTTTTTTTTTTTTTAAAATAGGGCTGTGTAATTATCTCAATGGACAACTAGTATAATAAGAAATCAATTGATTGGGGGGGGGGGGGGGGAAACCGTTGAGGCCACTGAGACAATTACATAAATAAACACACATAGTATAATTTGGCCCTCACAGAAGGAGAAGAAGGAAGTAGAGACTAGAAGACGCACTAGATAACATAAAATTTGAAAGCTATAGTTACCGACCAGGATAGAACCTGGCGCCTCCAAATGACAACTGTGCCTCTCTGCAGGAACAAGTGTACTTCGACGTACGACCGACTATACCAGTGGTTCTCAACCGGTGGGAAATTTCCCCCTTAGGGAGTAATTTTAAGGTTTCGAGGGGGGAATGAAGATTATTTCAAGATCGTGTTAATACAAGAACTGATAACGTAATAATTTTTGTTTTTCACTCCGTACTTTACGGTTCTGTACTTCTCGTCCTTCTGAACTTCGTTTTATAACGTGAGTAGACCCGAAAATCACGTTGTATGTAGACGTCTAGACTTGTTCTTGTATGTATGATTAAATTCAGCTTCCATTTTTACGTATACTGAGTTACTGTGTAAGAAAAAAAGGGGGTGGGGGGTTATAGGGAGAAAATACGAAAGGGGAGGAATTACGTTCTGAACATATGGTGAAGGGGAGGGGGGGGGGCATGATCCAAAATAAGGTTGAGAACCACGGAACTAGACACTCTAAAAAAAAGTGTCTTCATTGGTCATTTCTATCATACACATGAATCTAACAACTATGGAATACGGACAGAATTCGTATGAAATCATTGAGATAGCACAATAGGTCTCATTTATATTAAAGCAGCATATGTCAAATAACAAACACAGAAACACATCGGACCTTAATGCTGTTGTTGAGAATATATGAACAAACATTTAAAGAAGAGAAATGATTGGTCGGTTCTAATGCTGTACACGTAAACACAAGAAATCAATGGGGGGAACCGTTGAGGCCACTATGACAGTTACATAAATAAACACACATAGTATTATTTGGCACTCACAGAAGTGAGAAGAAGGAAGTAGAGACTAGAAGACGCACTAAACAACATAAAATTTGAAAGCTATAGTTACAGACCGGAATCGAACCTGTCGCCTCCAAATGATGACGGAGACTCGCTGCAGGAATAAGTGTACTTCGACGCACGACCATCTAGGCACTCCAAAAAAAAGTGTCTTCATTGGTCATGTCTATCATACACATGAACCTAACAACTATGGAATACGGACAGAATTCGTATCAAACCATTGAGATAGCACCATGATAGTATAATAAACAGTATCCTTACCGTGGCACGTTACATCTGCCTTGACTACATATAACTGTTATGTCAGAAATTAGTTTTAGTGATGTATGTATTATTATTATGGCACATGTCCAATGCGTTTATTATGCATAATGTTTATGTCGTTGTCGTTATTGTCTACGATTAACTTCATAAGTGATGTATAAATGACATAATGTATGAGAGCAGTGAGATAAGAAGAGCAGAATGTCAGACGGGTCTGTGTGCCCACTTCTTAACCCATTGACAATACACTTCTTTCATTCGTTCGTTCGTTCTTTCGTTCGTTAGTTCTGTCTGTCTGTCTGTCTGTCTGTCTGTCTGTCTGTCTGTCTGTCTGTCTGTCTGTCTGTCTGTCTGTCTGTCTGTCTGTCTGTCTTTCTGTCTGCCTGTCTGTCTATCTGTCTGTCTGTCTGTCTGTCTGTCTGTCATCCTTTTTTTTTTTTTCTACAAGTTCCTCTACTCTCTCGTGTCCAATTCTTAACCCTTTTAAAATAAAATGTGTTCATTCTCTCTCTCTCTCTCTCTCTCTCTCTCTCTCTCTCTCTCTCTCTCTCTCTCTCTCTCTCTCTCTCTCTCTCTCTCTAAGACACCCCATTTTCATTCAAGTATTCTTGCATTATCTTTCCAGCCGGCCTAGTTTTCCTTGGATGCGCAATATACGCTTTTGACAAATTTGGCAACAGCATCTACCCAGGATACTCGTTTGTCTTGACCGTCATCGGCGGCATTCTATTAATTATTGGTGGGGCTGCCAGCTCCAGAAAGTAACGGCTTGTGTAAAGTTGATGCAAGTCACAAATGTTCATTTCTGGGCGTTGTTTTCTGATGCCAAAACATTGTTGTATATGTTTGGTGTGTTTGCGTTCGTCGCTGATTATGTTGGGCAAAAATTCATAATTAGTTGCACTCACATCTATCTATCTATCTATCTATCTATCTATCTATCTATCTATCTATCTATCTATCTATCTATCTATCTATCTATCTATCTATCTATCTATCTCTCTCTCTCTCTCTCTCTCTCTCTCTCTCTATCTATCTATCTATCTATCTATCTATCTATCTATCTATCTTTCTATCTATCTATCTATCTATCTATCTATCTATCTATCTATCTATCTATCTATCTATCTATCTATCTATCTGTCTGTCTATCTATCTATCTATCTATCTATCTATCTATCTATCTATCTATCTATCCCCCTTAATAATAGAGATAATAATAATAATAACAAAACCCTAGTATAACAGCCAGTCCCCTTTTGGTAGGCCAGTATATTCCACATGGCTAACAACAAGTGTCAGACCATTATCTAATATTACTGTGTCGTGTAGTTTTGATGTTCGCATTTTACCCATGCCTTTATAATGCATATCCTTTATATTGTTGTTGTTCTCTGTTAGCCTTGAATGATGTGTGAATGAAATATTGTATGAAAGATAGTGATAGAAGGGCAGAATGTTAGACGGGCCTGCGTGCCCAATTCTTAACCCTTTGAAAATAAAGTTTGTTCGTTCGTTCGATCTATCTATCTATCTATCTATCTATCTATCTATCTATCTATCTATCTATCTATCTATCTATCTATCAATCTATCTGTCTGTCTGTCTGTCTGTCTGTCTGTCTGTCCGTCCGTCCGTCCGTCCGTCCGTCTGTCTGCATGTCTGCCTGCCTGCCTGCCTGCCTGTCTGTCTGTCTGTCTGTCTGTCTGTCTGTCTGTCTGTCTGTCTGTCTGTTCTTCTTTAAATCTTCTCAGCTGTAGCACCGCGTTCTAAATTGCCTCTACTTATAATGTGTCCAAACCATGTCGCTTTCTTATTTTTGTGAAAAGTGTTTTTGAATGTTTTGGCCTCTTTCAAAACACTCATTTTATTCATTTGGCTGTCCAAGATATTTTCAGCTTTCTCTCACAGACCATTCTTTTAAAATGATGCATTTTTTTCTTCTCTATAATATCAAATTGATGTGGCTTAAGATGATCGTTCTGCTGTTGCCTTTTCTACTAATTACTCAAGATACACAGCCATACATTACAACTGGTTCTATGTAACTTGCACGAAATATTTCAAATTCCAATAGCAGGGATCTATAGCATAAATGAACCAAAGTAGTATACTGGTTAGTAATCTTGTCTGCCAAGACATTGGTCTGAGTTTAATCCTCGACAGTGGTAGGATTTTGCTTCGGGCAGTACGTCTCTGGAGTCGATTCAGCCCCATAAGATGGCGACTATACAATACTCATAATTGTCTATGACTTGTTGGGGCGGGAAGTGTGAGGACGAGAACTGGCCGCACAATCCAATTCTGCCTTTATCGAATGTTTGTAACGGCATAACATTTCACAAGACATCGGCTGTTTCCACTTGAGGATACCTTTACTTGTATTGAATAAGATGCTCTCCGTACATGACTCACTGTGTTTCTTCTTCTATTCTGCTCTTTATTTAGGTAATACATCTCCCATATGATGTTTTCCATATATTAAAACATTTACATGTATTTAACAAAATGTAATGCACTATATAAAGTTTATAGGGCATGTAGTGCTATACCCATGTATCTACAGATCAACTTGAGGGGTGATATTCCTCCACGCCACCGTCTCAGTCCATCCAGCAACATGTCTCCTTTTTCCATTGATCTTACAGTTGTCACGATGTTTTCCAATGCCTCTCTTTTCATCACATGACCAAAGAAGGCTGTTTGTCTCATTCTTATTATTATATATAATGTTCTAGTTTTATCAGTCTCTTTCAAACAATCGTTGTTAGTTACTCTGGCAGTCCCAGATTCAAGCAACATTCGTCTCAAGAAAAATATCCCTGTTGCTTCTAAGCTCTTCCTAATTTGTTCATTTACGTTCCAAGAATAACTGCATACAGCACAACAGGTTCTATATAGCATTTCTGCACTCTCTTTCTTACATTCCATAATAGTGACTTATTGCATAAGACACTTTTCATTTTCTGAAATGCAATTTTTGCTTGCCCTATTCTGTTCGTGATCTCTGTTGTGTATCTTCCGTCTGGTGTTATAAATGCCACTAGGTATTTAAATGTATCCACTTGGTTAAGCACATTCCCTTCTAATGTAATTTCACATTTATTTTGGTGTCACCTTTTTCTTTAATATAGTCATTGTTTCTGTTTTCTTGAAATTCACGGAGAGTCCTTTCAATGCACTCTCTGTTACTACAATGTCCAATAATTGTTGCAAATCTTCAGCATTTTCCGCCACCATTACTGTGACTTCTTCATGGCATAGATTGCTTATATTATAACCTCAGATTGGTAAGCCTGGCTTCTCTTTGATATTTCTCATTATTACTTCATTATAAAGATAGTAGAGATCCGGTGACAGAACAAATCCCTGTCGTACTCCTAACTTTATTTGTTCATGATTCCCCTTTATTTTCCATTTTAATTGTTGCTACTTGTTTCCAGTAAATATTCTTTATTATTCTGAGATATTCCCCATCAATGTTGATATCTTCCAACATTTTATCCCATTAATGATGCTTTACTTTAGCAAAACGCTTGGTATAATCTATAAAGCACAAATATATGTCGCCCTGTGTCTCTATTGATCTTTCTGTTAGTGTTCGTAATGTATATTGCACTATTTGTTCCGTTTCCTTCTACTAATTTCTATTTTTATTTTCGTTATAGTACAATAATCTTGACATTCAATTGCTCCTGGCATTTTTAACAGAAAATATATAAATACAAATTTCAGCATATCACTAAGTATATATCCAATGTTGTAGATATAATTCAGTCTTTCGGTTAATATTCAGTACTTTTAATTCTACTATTGTGATTCCATCTGGCCCAGCTATTTTTCCTTTTTACATGTTTGATAGCGTTAACGACTTCTTCTTTATAATAGGTGGACCTTCTAAGTTACTCTCTTCTGTTAATTATACACACAAGCACACACAGACACACACACACACACACACGTGAGCACACACACACACACACACACACACACACACACACAGCTTACCAGCACTGTATTTTGCAATTTTTTAGATGAGATTTCAATAACATATATTTGGAGATGTCTACTATGTTACCCCTATAAAAATAAAGAACTATATAACGTAGACACATCATGTTTTTCTTACCTGATTTGTGTGTTCTGTAAATCAATCAAATAACAACACCAATAACTACTACTACAGCCAATTCTTCTTCTTCTTCTTCTTCTTCTTCTTCTTCTTCTTCTTCTTCTTCTTCTTCTTCTTCTTCTTCTTCTTCTGCTGCTGCTGCTGCTGCTGCTGCTGCTGCTGCTGCTTCTTCTTCTTCTTCTTCTTCTTCTTCTTCTTCTTCTTCTTCTTCTTCTTCTTCTTCTTCTTCTGCTGCTGCTGCTGCTGCTGCTGCTGCTGTTGATTTTTACTCAAAAAGTCGCAGAAGGGAGGCAGATACATTTTTCTGTTTTCCACATGTCTTGTTGCTTATGCTAAGCTCATATTTTATTTCCTCAATGTCTCTTTAGCTCCATCTAACCTATTCTTCCTGGGTAGACCTCTCAACTTGTATTCCGGTTTTCTTATTTAACAATTTCTACCCGATATCTGATGTGATTCCATTCGAGCTAAATTTCTGAACCATTTAATTCTTTGCTGTTCTTCTATAAAGTCTGTAATCAAAGTTATCCATACATTAGTTCTTGGTGTATCATTTGTCTTTCTATCTCGTTATGTTTTTTTTTTTTTCAAGCTGTGTTTCTTAGGCATCTCATCTCACATGATGTGTTTTACGCCTGTATGTTTCTGAAAAGTTCTTAGAATATCGTGTACCAGGAAGAAAAGAAAATATTGAAATTCTACAAGAATATAGCACCGAAGAAAAGAAGCTCACAATCAGTATTATGTCTCGGAAACGAAATACTTCGGCCATATTAAACGTCCCTGTGGCTTAGTAAGAACAATGATGAAAGACGCGGTTCCTGGTAGAAGATACAGGGGTCGCCAAAGATAACACGGTGGCAAGAAAGTTGATGAAACTAATATCTTGTTTGCTTGCTTGATTAAAAACAAAAATTCCAAATTCGGCCTCGTTAAACTGCTTCTTTAAGCCGTGGTTATTGTTGAGGTCCGTGGTTTTTGTGGGTTTATTCACCCTATTTCTTGTCCGTGCGCTCTTACGAGTGAGTCCTAACTCGGACTGGTTGTACAAGAGTTTGTGTCTGTGACGTCAGCCGGGGGATTGGTAGGCCGGCGAGTTTTCCTGTGTGTCCGTCTCTTCTGTTGGTTTATTTGATTAGTGAAGGCTCCTGGATCGTCTAGCTTATCTGGCTTGCAGTCCATATAAGGACTTTTTATTTGTGCTTTTTGCTTTTTCGCTAATATCTACTCACCGTTTTCTTCTTATAATCCATGACCTGTGGCATTGGTGATCATTTCTGTCCTCAGCCCACTGTCTCGTGTACTGCCAATTATTTTTATACCCTTTCTCTATACAATTACGTCAGACTTGCCATGGAGTTGGCGTGGAGCAAAATACCACTCAGTGCAGGTGACCTAGAGTCTTGCACATTTCAGTAACAGACGTGAAGATCGAGTGGATTGTGAACCACTCGGCCGGAAGTAACCGGAGTGAAGGTCAAGCACGGACTACAGGTCCGTTAGAGATCATTCACGTCTGGACCGCGTTCGAGGTCGGACGGAGAATGGCACATGGCAGAAGTGCATCTAGCCGCCACGTTTGTACACATGGAGTGTTTGTGAATTTGTGGACGAATGTCGACGTCAGTGATTGTTCGAGCGACAGATATACAAGATAGAGATCGAGTGCAAGTATTGTTGTTTTAGTGACATTGATGTGACATGTGTTTTAAAGAAAGATATAATACACCGTGTGAAAACACATGCAGCTGTCGTGTTATGAAGAAGTCATTGTTACCGTGGTGTTGACTGTTATGTGATATACATGTGGTGATTTAGAGAAGGTAGAAAGAGTATTACTACCAATCAACTCCACGGCAAATACGAACAACAATAGAACATGAATATTACATGTGCCCTATCTACCTGTAGACAGTAGAGTGACTTACGACAACAGTTACAGAGGCCCTAATTCGTTGGTAACTGAGTAACATCAACTCATCTATCGACAACACAGAATAGCTCAGTGGCAGTAGAATCGCCAGTAATAACTTATTGCCGACTCAGTTGGGACCCATTTCGCTCTATGGCAATACAGTGCGCTCATGTTAGCACCTCACACATGTCAACAGGGCTCATGCCACCCGAAAGCATATCCCGCCCATGGCAACATGAGGGCTCGCATCGGACATTTTCTACTCGGAGACATAAACCCTAGATAAAGACATAAAATGTCTAAAGAACAAGCGATTCAGGAACAGACCAATTTCTTCACAAGAGACTAAACTGTGTCAAATTTCATCGCACACTAAGTTCAACCTGCGGACAGATTGATGGTCAACATGAGACGGACACAGTGAAACCAGACACAGGGAAACCACGACAGGAAACCTATGTCAACACAGGAACAACACGCGACGACACTATGAAACCGCAGCAAACCACTTATTTCAACATGACAGCGATTGACAAGTCAACACAGAAACAATTTCAGCCTAGGGACAGACATTATGTGATTGGTAGAACTGTGAAAATTAATAACACGGAGAAACATTTGAGTAAATTAGAAATAACACATGTGTTTACGGTAAATTGGATAGTGATTACAATATATTGTGTTAAAGAACTATAGTATAGTAAATATTATAGCAATGTAAACATTGATGGGAAGTGCGAATATTATAAATACACTAATATAGTGTTAAACTATGAGTATTACGTAATTACATGGACATTTTAAAAGAGTATGATATATTATTAGTGACGCTTTATTTCAGAAGACTCGCGAGAGGTACAAACCTGTGTGTAATTAGAAGGCGTGTGTATAAATTGTGTAGATGTTATTTGTGATGATTCCATTGCGGCTTGTGACCGAATGTTAACCGTTAAACGGCGGATAACAGTATAGTTTTACAACAATATAAATTAACTATAAAAATGTAAACAATATTGACAAATACATTTAGTTTAATTAGGTGAAATATAGTAGTATTAAACTTAATATGCAAATGTTGTAATGCTTAGTTATCGAACGTGTTTACATTTTGGGATGCCAACAAAACAATTAGTTAATGTATATCGAAGGAATTATAGATAGTTAAGCAGTGAAGTAATTAATTTAGTGAGATTATAACGGAAAAGGAATAGTGTAGATAAATATTATTGCACAATTTTATAACATAGGTTGTGCAGATGTAAAGGTATTTAGTTAGAATTTATTACGGTGTTTGATAGAAAAACATGATGTTAGGAAAGATCGTAGAGGGACATTAATAATTAGAAAGATTAATTCATTATAAAAGATGTTGCTTGTGAATTAGAATAACAATAGCTAATAAGTAATACAGTTACTACAACTTATTTATTTTGCAGTAATCTTTTAGTGGATTTTAAAACATACATATTAAATAATTGGTAATATTATATAATAGAAATATATTAAAGTATTAATTGATAAAGTAGTAATATAAAAATAAATACTAGATAAGTAGCAATATTAAAATGAGGGTCAACTTTTATTAAGGTAATTATTTATGTCGTTATTGATTCTTTAGTAGATTATATAGTGTATTTATAGAGTTTTGATTGTTATAGCGGACGAATTAATGTAAACATACAGCTTAATTAGTGGAATAGTTACATAATATAACGGGCAACGAACTAATAGTAAACACACAATCTTTATAATCATTAGTTACACAAAATGAGAGAATTTGATTTGTTGTTATTATGTTATAAAATCTTAAAAGTTAAATATATTATTATTATTGAAAAAATATTATTTTTCTTTTCAATGAATATTGTAATAATAAATAAAATATAGTTAGTAATTTAAACATAAGATTTAAAGGTTATTAGAAATTATTGGTTATTACATATTATATTATTGATGGAAGTTGCATGACATTAATAACTGAAAAGTTGTTGGTTAAAGTTTTATTGTTCATATATGAATATTAATAATTATAATAGAGGAATTGGATTTTAAGTATGAAGTCTATTAAGCAATTGATTGTTTATTATTTAAACTTCATATTAATATTGAGGTTAATGTTGATTTTCTGCATGATTATGGCATGATATTATTATTTGCTGAGTTTTATTGTTGTTTGCATGATATTTTTTTACATTTATTATTATAAATTAATAATCTTTCAAAGCAGAAACTAACCATGTGTTTCTGTTTGCATGAGAATTATTATCAGTTATCACTACTGTCGTTATTTTTACATGGTTTTTTAATAAGGATCAACACCTGTTAGGTAATATGATTTCTGTTCGAGTCGGTGGATTCCTGCGTTGTTGTGGGGGTGATGTATTTCTTTTTGGTGTGGTAACATTTAAGTAGTGTGTGGAACACATTGCCACCTGAGCGATCGTTGGGGAGGCATCGGGGCGAGTTGAGATCAAACATGGTTAAGTTAGTAGATGTGTAATATTGGAGTTTGATGTAAATATTAGGTAACGAATTGGAGGGGTCCAGTTCGTGTCAGGGAGATCTTCGCATTATCTTGGCGGTTTTGTGTTTCGGCGTTAACATCTGCCTTGTGTTCTATGGGTACAGCACCGCCGGGTTGATGAGGAGGATCACTGGTTTGGATCAAACCCTATGTGATTTTGTTACAATTTGGTAACGAAATTTGACTTATAAATAGGTCAGAGTTGTATGTATGCATCGTTGAGCACTAAGTGGTTTACGGTTGGGCCCGGCTGAAGGGTACCACGATGGTGCATGGCGATGCATGGAAATAACTCGTGTGTGGAGGCATGGTGAAATGTAAATATTTTGTTTTCATGTTATTTGTTATTAACTTGTAGTCATTATGCCGTGATGCCATACAGAATGAGTTATAGATTTTGTAATTATCCCACGAGGAGAATAGATGTTATGGAAAGAGTAAATATATTACTAAATGAAATGATGATATAATTATATACAGAGTGATTATTCAATAATTTAATGAGTAAAGATATTGGATATGGTATTCATAAAATAAAAGATTATAAAATTAGATTATAACTAATAATTATTATTCTTATGAACACAGTAGTATTATCATCATTGAATATTTATTATTGATGTTGTTGATGAATATTGTGAATTATACATTATAGTTTTATAGATATTGAAAATTAATTTAGGAATTGATAAATATGTTACATTTATTAATGAATTATAAATGGTGATTATTACTATTGGTTATATGTTATTAATTATAGTTATTGATAGATATGAGTGACATATTAACATTGAATATATTAGGTTGATTATTATTTTATTGATTATGTATTTGTTTTTAGATTATTATAGAGATAAATTAACTAGATATTGTTGAATGATCATTTTATGATGTGATTATGTAGAAATTATATATAGTTAGAAACGATAATACAACCAACACTTCTAGAGATTACAGCACTATTAACTCAATTCTTAACAGCGGTTGGTGAGACAAGTATTTCGAATTATGCCAGCAGCAACTAAATGCAAAGAACTTTCAGAATCTTCTCTCTCGAACTTTCCTGTTGCTCTTCCTCTCAAACTTTACCCTTCTCATGGTATGCCCAGAGAATGTGAATTATCGTATTATTACATGAGTAACCAGTTGTCTTTGGTAGTGGAGGTAGAAGACATAACAGTGGCATTCCGTTGGTTAGAGGGAACCACTGCAATACACGTTGTATTCATTACGGACTCAAGGAGTAAGTTGGAGAAAGGAATGTGTCGTGTGAAATGGCTATTGTCTCTTCAGATTGTGAGAATTGTATGGATTTTTCGCACTGGCCATTCGGGAGTGCGGGGGATGAACAGTCTAATATGTTGGCAGGGAATGCACCTCTTGGTAGTAGATTACCTATGGACAAGGGAAGGGTGGTTATGCGCCTGTGGGACCAGGCTGATGAAGGTGATAGAACAGACTGAGAACCCGTATGTGGAAATGATGAGATTGCGGGGGATCCGCAGGGGTTCTGGAAGAATCTCTAAACTGAGAGGGAAGATCAGGATAACTTTCAATCATATAGGTGGGAACGATAAAGAGTATGACTCTTCGCTTGCTGTTGAACGAGGGGAGAGAGCGCAGTAATGTCGATTTTTAGCTCAGCTCAACTTAACTCAATTCATAATGCCATATGTAATAAATAGATACGCTTAGTAAATGCTGGGATAATGAACTAATGTACAATCACTTAGCTCACAGTTAGTTCTTCCTTATTATCCCTTCTTCTTTAATTTCTTTTCTTTCCTTCAGTATCCTTCCTCCTCTTTCTTCTTTTTTCCTCTTCTTCATTTTTCACACTTTCCTTCTTCGTGGTACCTGTCTTCTCCTTCTGCTCCAAGTTCTTCTTTTTCCTCGCCTTTCTCGTTCTTCTCTTTCTACTCAGCCTCCCGTGCCTCTTCTTTCTCCTTCTTGTCGTTTCCATAGTTTTTCTTCTGTTTCTTGTGTTCATCGAAATAGTCGTCGTCTTTCTCAAAGCGAAAGAGATTGGGAGAGAACTATCTTCATTTCAATACCAAAAAAGGGCAACCTGAAATTATGCACCAACTATACAACTGTTACCCTGATCAGTCATACAAGTAAAATTCTACTAAAAAATCATAATGGAAAACTTTGTAAGAAAATGGAAGAAGAAATTAACGTGGTTCTAGCTAGATTTAGAGAAAGAAGAGGAAATAGAGGTCACATACTCAACATGCGTTAAATAATAAAGAAGTGCAGAGAATTTAATGTAAACCTATTCTCATGTTTTATGGATTATTCAAAGGCTGTGTACAACATCAGAAACTTTGGGAAATCCTAAGGAATATGGGCTTTCCATCACATGTAGTCAATCAATAAATCAGGTGCCGTCTCCGCAATGAAAGTTGGCTGAAATTGATTTCCAACACTGTCTGTCTCTCGCCCTGACTGTACATTCTGTCAGGCGGATGCTCGTCCATCTCTTGATGTTATCCTCGCACTTGTATCGTTGTCTACCTCTTGCTCGCTTGCCCTCAACCTTGCCTTCCAGTATGGTTTTTATAAGAGTATCATGTCTTTTAACGTGGCCAACGTATTTCACTTGTAGCCTCTTTATTTCTTTCATCAACTCTCTCTTCATTCCCAGTTTTTCTAGGACCTCTGCATTTGATTGTTTTTATTTCCATGAAATACGAACTACTCGTCTGTATATCCACATCTGTAGGGCTTCTATGCGACTTTCTAGTTGCTTGTTCAATGTCCAGGCCTCCGCGCCATACAGTAGCGTTGAATATACGCAGTATTTGACAATTCTCATGTTAATGCGTTATTAATCTCTCTAGATGTTAATACTGATTTCATGCCGTTGAAAGCATTTTGGCCATTCCTATTCTCTTTTTGATTTCCATTTCACTTCTGCCATCATCTGTTATTATATGTCCAAGATAAGAGAAACCTGTTACTTGTTCTGGTATCTGCCCAATTACTGTGATGTTCATTGATGACCTTTACTTTTCACTGCTAATTATCATAGTTTTTGTTTTTTGGATATTAATATCTAAGCCACATTCTGCACTGTGCCTAGTTACTTCTTCCACTAGGTCTTACAACTCTTGCTCACTTTCTGCTAGTAACACTGTATCGTCAGCATATCTAAAATTGTTTATAATTCCTCCATTGATGTTAAGTCCAGGCATTTCAACTTGTTTAAAAATTATTTCTGTGTATAGGTTGAAGAAGCTTGGGGACAGTACACATCTCTGCTGTACTCCTCTTTTTATCTCTATAGGCGACGAATAGTTATTACCGCATCTAATAGACGCCACTTGTTCCCAGTACAAGTTACTAATAAGTCTGATGTCCTTTCCGTCTACTCCTATACCTTGAAGGCATGTAATTAGTCGTTCATGTTGTACTCTATCAAAAGCTTTCTTGTAGTCTATAAAACAAACATATTTACTTTTTTAAACTTCTATATATTTTTTAATTAGCATCCTCAAACAGACGATTGCTTCTCTGGTGCCGCTTTTTTTGCGGAACGCAAATTGTTCTTCAGCTACCTCCTCATCCATTTTATGTTGAATTCTTTCTTGTATGACCTTGAGTAATATCTTAGTTATGCGGCTCATTAAGCTAATAGTTCTGTAATCCTCACACTCAACAGCTCTTGGCTTCTTCGGTAGTGTGATGAAAATGGATGTTTTCAAATCCTTAGGGATGTACCCAGTATTGTATATATCATTACATAATTCTGTGATAGTTTCAATGCCAAAGCTGCATAAGGATATTATCATCTCTGTTGTCATCTTGTCATGACCTGCATGCAGCCTTTCCTTCTTTCTTTTTAATAGCCTTTTCTACATCAGCCGTTAATATTTTTGGTCCATCTTGAGTATTATACTATGTTGTTCTATTGACCCTCTTGTCCCAGAATAATCTTCTGTGTACTCTGTCCATCTTTTTTTTATGTCAGTGTTATTAATTATAATTTCTCCATTTTTCCTCTGATACAATCGTTTCCTGTTATATTGTTTTTCTTCTTTGTAAATCTTTGTATATGTTCTTGTAATTCTTTCTAGTTGTGTTTTATTTCCAGATCCTCTATTTCTTTGCAATGTTTCTGCAGCCACGCTTCTTTGGCAACTCTGCACATGTGACGTATTTCTCTATCTATTACTATATACTCTGGAGTGTTCTTTGCTTTCTTTCTTTGAGACATTTTACTCAAGATTTCATCGGTTATCCATAATTATTTTTTCTTATTAATCTTCACTGGCAAGGTGGTATTTGCAATCTGAATACTAGTTTTTACACTTTCCCATTTTGTATTAATTTTATCCTCGGGGTTTTCACGTCGATATTGTTCCATTCGGGGTTTTCACGTCGATATTGTTCTGCAACAATTAGTAGATGCTGTGGTTGTACACAGTGAGCAGCTGGGGTTGGAATTAAATTGTAGGAAGACACAGGTTATGGTCGTCACTAGGAAGAACGAAGTACCACAATGTAATATACAAGTAAATGGGAATATTCTTTAACAAGTGAATCGGTTCAATTATCTCGGAACAGTCATAACATCTGATGGCAGATGCCTTGAAGAGATTAGAACAAGAATCGCCATTGCGAAAGTAGCCTTTAGCAAGATGAAAAACATTCTGACCAATAAAATGATGTCAATTGAAACGAGAAAAAGAGTGTTGAGGGGATACATAGAGCATGTTCTTTTGTATGGATGTGAAACTTGGACAATGTGCAGTCAAGCTGAAAAACATCTGATGGCTGCAGAAATGTGGTTTCTGAGGAAAATGCAAAGAATACCATGGACAGATAGAAAAACCAATGACCAAGTACTACAAGAGACAAATGAAAATCGTAGATTGATTAGAGAAATTAGACGTAGACAGTCAAAATTTTTTGGACATGTTATGAGAAGAAATGGACTGGAGAACTTAGTGACAGCTGGCAAGATCGAAGGGAACAGACCAAGAGGAAGACCGAGAGGAAAATACCTGGATGGCTTGGCCACATGGCATGGACGAGACAGGAACACTGAGCTGATCCACGACACTGGTGATCGAGTGAAATGGCGAATCATGACCGCCCACGCTTTCCGGCATGGCACATGATTGATTGATTGATTGATTGTTCCATACAGGTGCACATGGGGTACCATCAATCTTTATTGACGACGCCGAACTAGAGATGGTAGACCATTTTACATATCCAGGATCAGTGGTAAATAGCAAATTATCCCTATATCTGGAAATCAACATCCGGATTGGTAAGGTAGGAACAACAATGAACAGGTTAAGAAAAAGAGTCTGGGAGAACAGGAAGCTTACTGCCAAAACAAAAGTCCTTGTCTATCAAGCCTGTGTCCTTAGTACTCTTCTTTATGCAGTGAAACCTGGACAACTTACTCACACCAAGAGAAACGTTTAAACAGCTTTCATATGCCGTGTCTGCGAAGAATTCTTGGTATTAAGTGGCCAGACAAAATCACAAATACTGAAGTATTGGAAAGATCAGGTTGTGTGACGGTTTATTCCATGCTCAGTCTTCGTAGTCTTAGATGGATAGGACACGTTATGAGGATGGATGATGGTAGAATACCAAAGGACATCTTTTTTGGTGAATTACAGATGGGTAAGAGATCTCAGGGTCGGCCTCTACTACGATACAAAGATGTGTGTAAACGGGACATGATTGATACAGGCATTAATAATGCACATTGGGAGCAAGCCGCCGCTGAACGTGTTGCATGGAGGGCAAAGATCAGAAATGGAATAAAGACAAAGGAGAAAATTATTGCAGATAAGTCACACACCAAGCGTGTGAGACGTAAGATGGTGCATAATGGTGGAAATGACCACGTGTTCACATGCACCCACTGTGAACGAACATTTACAGCGCGAATTGCCCTGATCAGTCAGTTATCTGTCATGAGCATGATTATGTATCATCAACGTGTCTAGCTATCATGAACATCTGTCTGAATGCCTGTCTCTAATCAACGTATGTCTCACCGTCTATCATCAGCGTGTTTATCTGTCATGGGCGTGTCTGTCTGTCATCAACATCTTTCTGTCTGACTGTCTGTCTTCAACGTCTGTCTGACTACCTACTTGTCAACGTCTATGTGACTGTATATCTGTAATCAACGTCTGACTGTCTATTTGTTACCCATATCTGACTGACTGTCTGCCTAGTTTCAACGTATCTAACTGTCGCTTTAGTATTACTACTTTATTATTATTACTACTATCAATTTAATCTTTCCATTATTCCAATGTGAATTATGTTTACCTGGATTTAGTTCGTTGTAAGGTATGTATACTGTTTTTGTGTTTGTTATAGCTCTCTCTTTCTCTCCACCCTATCCCTCTCTTTCTCTCTCCCTCTCTCTTCTTCCCTTTCTCTCTTTCTCCCTCACTCTCTCTTTCCTCCCTCTCACTCCCACTCTTACTCTCTCTCTCTCTCTCTCTCTCTCTCTCTCTCTCTCTCTCACTATCTTTTCTCCTTCTCCCTCCATCTCTTCATCACTTTCTATTTCATTCTCTTACTCTGTCTTTTCTCCTTCTCTCCCTCGCTCCTCTTATTCTCTCTCTCTCTCTCTCTCTCTCTCTCTCTCTCTCTCTCTCTCTCTCTCTCTCTCTCTCTCTCAGGAGCTACACATACCTGTTTTCATTTAACATTGCCAGATTCGGCTGCAGCCGCATCTTGTATCAACGTATTAGTTTGTCGTTAACATCTGACTGTCTGTCCTTCATCAACGTGTCTATCTGCCATCAACTTCAGACTCGGTATATATCCGTTAACAAAGATTCCAATTCCAATTCCAATCTTCAAAGCAAAAATTCCAAATTCGGTCTCGTTAAACCTGCCTCTTCAGCTTTGGTTATTGTTGAAATCCGTGGTTTTTGTGGGTATATTTACCCTGTTTCTTATCTTGTGCGCTCTTGCGAGTAAGTCCTACCTTGGACTGGTTGCATAAGCGTTTGTGTCTGTGACGTCAGCTGGGGGAAAAAAGGGGGGGGGGGTGTTCGGTCTGCTGCTATTCTTTGTGCCCGTCTCCTCTTGTGGTTTCCTTTGCTGGTGAAGGCTCCTGGCTCGGCTGATTGCAGTCCTTATAAGGACTTTTTATCTGATCTTTTTGCCTCCTTTCTGGTGTATTGTCTGTAGCAGCTTTTCGATGTTTTCATTTTCTTGTTTGCACAATATCTCTTTCCTCTCCCTTTCGAATTTCTTGCGTCTGTTTTCCACTTCGAGTCTTTTGCGTTCCTTTTGCCTTTGATATTCTGCTATCCCGAGTTCCTTTATTCTTGCCGATTCTAGGCACTCTTCCAGGGTAAGTGGAAGTGGGTACTCTGTGCCGCCGTCACTCTCCTCCCCTATGATTTCTCCAGAGGTCTGATGGTATATTGGTTTCCTCTTGGATTTCTTGGGTGTCGTGGTTGTGCTGCTGGCCTTGCTTGCGATTCCGATTCGGCCTTTTGTTGGGGTTCATCTTGCGGCTTTTCTGTGATCTTTTCCTTGGCTTCAGCTAGTTTGTTTTGGGTTAGCTCCCTTTTTAGCATTTCTCTCTCCGCTTTGATGTGTCATAGAATCTATTAATTCTTCTTTGTCGTCTGTGCCATATGTTCCATCTCTTGTTTGATGTTTTGCTGGACCTCCTTTATTTCAGCAAGCAGCTTTTCATTGTCGCTGGTCGGTGCTGGTGTTTGAAGTAGCTTGACTTGTTTTTTCAACTTATCAATCTGGCCTTGTAGTTGTGATCTTTCAGCTTGCGAGATGCAAGTGGCTGTCTCGCACCTCCGCATTGCTTCCTTACATGGTGTCTTTGTTGTAATGGCAAGATTTAAGATGTCTCTGTGTCTTTGGAGGTAAGGACAGCCCAAGTATCTTGCTCCATGCTTGCCCGGGCAGTTGGCGCACTTTCTTTTGTTATTGGGTGCTCGGAAATCCGTGTCCAGCTTGGCCAGCGTACACTCCTTGAAGGCGTGGTGATCGTCGTAGTACCGGCAGATTTCCGTCTTACTGCGACATGCTGCTCTGCTGTGGCCGGCCCTCTGGCATCTGGAGCATTGATTGACTCTTGGGATGAATCTCTCTGGCTGTTGTATTTTCTTGTTGATTGATACTGTGGGCGGCATCTCGCTGACCTCTGTCGTCACCACCGCCAAAGTTGTAGGAATCTTGGAGTAGATGAGGAGCCGATCCGCCTTCAAGAATCGGATGTGGAGATTCTCTTCTTGTAGCTGCTTCAGGATTTGTTCATCTGTCAGCTCCGCTTGAATACGCTTGACAACCCACTTGATTGTCGGTGAGTCGGTGTTTCCAACTCTGGTGTCTTTCTCCTCTCTCTGCTTCTCAGTAGGTATGGCTCTTGTTTGTGGTGGGTTGTCGTCGTCCTTCCTCGTGGTAGCTTCGTTAGAGTTTGCTTGAGGTTCTTGTTGTTTGCTGCAGCTCGCAGGTAGATTCTCTCCGCTCGTCTTCTTGTCGGCTGCCACGCTGCACATCTTGGATGCCACGTGTCTTTTGGTGTTCTTGCAGCGTGTCATTTTTCCCCGTATCAGGCTTCTTGACTTGTTCAGGTAATTTGTCTTGTTAGCGCTCGCAGATGTGAATGGAAAAAAAAAAAATACGCGCGACGAAATGACGAACAAGATCTATATTGGTTCGATACTGTTTTCATATATTACAATGTTTTTTAGCTGTCAAGGCTTTAGTTGCATTTATCTTGAGGAATCGACGTCACTCCACACACATACACACACCATCGATGTGTGTGTGTGTGTACGTGTGTGTGTGCGTGTGTGTGTAGTGTGTGTGTGTGTGTACGTGCGCGTCCGCGTAAGCGTGCGTGAGTGCGTGCGTGTGTGTGTGTGTGTGTAAGTGTGTGTGTGTGTGTGTGTATGTGTGTGGCTTAAATATACTGTCTTGACAGACGATAGTTTGTTACATTGTGCTTCACAAATAATACAAAGCCTAAGCTGAACTTAGAAACCATGTGTTGCTCATGCAAACATGATCCCTCTGCCGCGCTGCCTAGTTTACTCTAAAGCAGGGGGGTTACCAAACTACGGCCCGCGAGCCGGATCCAGCCCGCGACGTCAATTCATCCGGCCCGCTGACGGTACCCGAGCTTGCTTGATGTAACGTATAGAACACGAGTATTTGTGATAATATTTAAATGTAAATATTATGATTAGAATAATAAGAGATCTTCACATGTGAGGAGACCTCCTGGCTGCTATGTGTCTTAAATTTACTATTTTCAGTTATAAATTATTGTATCTAGATTTTCTTGTGTTTTGTAATGTGTGCTTATTTCGCTCTATCCCATCCCGTCCTTCCACGGCTCGTGGTAGCGCCGCCTACGCTCTGACGTTACCATGGTTTCCGTGGCACCACACACACATGCATCTTTCCCTCCCCCAGATGCTTCCGGCTGTCAACACAGGTCCGAGGCTCCAGAAATATTTACTTTTTTTTTTTGCCAGTCGTCCATTTTATAGGTATGTAACAACAATTTCTTTGTTTGACAGTGATAGGTAAGTGAACTACTAGTGTGAATAGAGGCAATAAAGTAGTAAACATAGCATAAAAATGCCATAGAAGCCTCGTGTTATTACGAAAACATCCCCAGCTCAGAAGAATTCCCCGGTCAAGGTGTTAATCGAGCTGGTCTCTAGGCCAGTGTTTTTCAAACATTCTGCTGGAGCAGATCCTTACGTAAATGTGTATGTTGCTCAAGGAAATCTGTGCGATAATCCAAGTGTCTGTCCTACTTTATGTAATAAACCAGTTGGGCAGAAATATTGCATTTAGGTGATTTCGGTCTGTTTAGGCGGAACACCAGGCTGCCACTCGCGGAAAATCAGTTGGAAAACTCTGCTCTGGGTTGTTTATTTAGGCCGGCCCTATTATATATTTTGCAAACCTTATTATGAGATATTTTCTATTACCAAAGATACCTATAAACTTTATGTGTACCTTTGGTGAGCCGTAGCTTCACCGGTGACCTCTAGCCCTCTGCTTTTCTTGTGTTTCAATAGGATTTTAATTATGTTTCTAATTCAATGTCTTTTTCATTTTCTGATCCCGTTTAGTTCACCCTTCATTATGGCTTCTTAGCAAAGAAACGTTGACTCCAGATTTCATGTTTTCAAAGAAGAATGGGGAGTAAAGTACTCCTTTGTAGAAACAAAGGATAAGAAAACCTGCTGCGTAATATGTAGCGAAAGTGTTGCCGTTTTGAAAGAATACAATCTTCGGCCTCACTACGAAACAAAACATCTATCAACATATTCAAAGTTTTCTGGAAAGTTACGATCTGAGAGAACATAGTGCTTCAGATACGCAAGAAAACTAGGAACTTGTTTTGATAGTTTCTGGCTCTCGATCAGTCTACTGATCTCTCGAGTACGTCACAACTTCTCGTGTTCATTGGTGGTGTCAATTTGGACTTTCAGATAACGGAAGAGTTGGCATTCGTTTGCAGCATGCATGGAACAACATCAGGAAAAGACATTTTTTTTACGGAAGTGCAAAACATTTTGCAAGACTATAACCTTCAGTGGAACCAGCTTCGAGGTTACCGATGATGGAGAAAATAAAACCGATGGCTGGAGTGAGGAAGGGTCTGATGGCGCAGATCAGGACTCAGTTGGAAGATTTGCAAATTCCGGGCGCTCTGTTCATATACTGCATCATACACCAGCAATCACTCTGTGGGAAAGAATTAGATATTTTTTGTGTACTGAAACCAGTCGTTTCTGCTGTGAACTTCTTTCGGGGACATGCACTCAATCATCGTCAGTTCCAGGCTTTTCTTGAAGAAGTTGATTCTGAATTCTGTGACTTGCCTTATCACACGTCAGTGAGGTGGCTCAGCTGCGGTAATGTCCTTTTCCGTTTTTACAAGCTCCGAAACGAAATAGATGTTTTTATCACTGAAAAAAATAGAGCTGATCCACCGCTATCAGATGCTACCTTGCTGTCAAGGTTATCATTTGTAGTCGACATCACATCCCACATGAATGAACTGAAATTGAAACTTCAGGTAAAAGATAACCTCGTATGTGATCTCTACAGAATCATCAAATGATTTCGGAGAAAGCTGTCATTGTTTGTAGCACAACTGGAAGGAGAAAACTTTTTTTTCATGTTCACTGTTTCAAAGAGTTTTGTGCTACAACCGCCGAAGGTGTCAATCTTAATTTTGCTTTAAAAAAATTATTTGTGACTTGAAGAAGCATTTTTTGTAAAGATTTTCAGATCTTGACAGAATTTATAGTGACATTCTTCTGTTCCACAATCGGTTTGGTTGATTATAACCTTGATGATGTGCCAGTTGAACTAAAGTTGGAGCTAATTGATTTGCACGCAAATGTCTCGTTGAAAGAGAAGCACAGAGAAGGAACAAGTAATGTTTGGTTGGATAGAGGTTGAATTTTATCGCTGCTTACCCAAAGATGAGTTTCCGCAACTGAAGAAATGTGCCGCTGGTTTGGCACCAGGATTTGGAACAACTTATGTCTGTGAGCAAACATTTTCAACAATGAAGTATGTGAAGTCAACATATCGAACGAGATTGACTGATGAACATTTGAAAGCACTTCTCTTGAATAGATGCAGCAATTCCACACCAAACATTGATGATATCTTGAAAGCCAAATATCAGTTTCACAAATCTCACTAACCTTTTACTGCTTAGTTTGTGAGTTTCGGATATGTGCACACTAGGTCTGATCTAACTATCTTTTTGCTAATGTCGCCTTCTCTGATAAATTTTTAAGTATATAAATATGTTGGCTGTCTTTGTTTTTTGTGCATTCCACGCCACTCACCCATAATTAACTTAGTTTTCGTCTTTTTTCCAAGAGCTTTCTTTCTGGCTTGCAAGTATTGTCAAAGTTAGTTGCATATCCTTTACAGGACGTTTGCAGTCAACACCAGTGTCAGAGTCTTGATTTGCAATCATAAAGGCTCGTGTATCCTAACAGATGTGATAACAATTACTCACACAGAATGAATGTACATAACACACGGTGACATCTCTCTACTACTTTAATCGCACTTCTCACAAACAGCAATCATAACAGGCATTGCTCAACTAAGCGATAATGCCATTTCAATATACATATATATACAATACATCAGTTCATGAATGCAATACTACATACCATGCACTCAGTCTTTCTATGCTCAAAAGGCTTTCTCTCGTCTAGCGTCAACTCATACAATCAATACGTGCACTGCTCTCTTTCCACGTCTGTCCAGTCGTACGGTCCTCGGCTGTCTGACCGCTAACCGCAGTGAGCCCGCGTTGGTCCTGCTTTCTCTTCTCGAGGTCTCCGTGTACCACGCAGACCCCTTTCCTGTTACTGCGTCGTGAGTGTTAATGCAGTTCACGGGCATACCTGGCCGTCGTTGCCAGGCGCTGGTGATGAAGACCCGGGGAAGATTCTGACAACCAGCATTTGTTGCTGTTGTTGATGTCTTGGCTAGTTTACGTTCAGTAGTTTTCCATTGCTTTCTGAACCAGCGGTCCCATATCATAGCGTAAAAGACGAGCGCAAAGTGGTCTGCTGCCAAATCGCACGCAGCTATGTTTCGAACGCTGGTATACGGGATTACGAACCCTGTCATTAAGACCTTCGCCACGGGTCCGGAGCAAGATTGTACGGAATGAGTATGCGGCCCGCGCTCGTCATTTTGTCAGTTATCGGGCCCGCCGTGAAAAATTTTTGGTGACCTCTGCTCCAGAGGAAAATTAACACAAATACGTCTGGAACAAGACAAGCTGCAGAAGCTGTCGGATAAGGAAAGCTACCACTACTACTACTACTTTCATCAAAGTTGAAGTGCTACATAGAACCTGTACTTGTGTATGTGTGTGTGTGTGTGTGTGTGTGTGTGTGTGTTGAACATGGTCACAAGCTAAAACGACATCTAATGGCGGCGAAAATATGGTTTCTGGGGAAATTGCAAAGAATACCATGGTCAGAAAGAAAAACCTATAATCAAGTCCTACAAGAAGGAAATGAAAACAGTAAACTAAATAGAGAAAGCAGATGTAGATAGTCACGATATTTTAGACACGTCATAAGAAGAAACTGGTGACAACTGGCAAGATTAAAGGAAAATGAACATGGGGAGAAAAGTAAATATTAGGAGGGCTTTGCCATGTTGCATGGTCAAGACAAGAACACAGGGCGGCTCCACGATTTTCTTCTTCTTCTTCTTCTTCTTCTTCTTCTTCTTCTTCTTCTTCTTCTTCTTCTTCTTCTTCTTCTTCTTCTTCTTCTTCTTCTTCAAACAGCAACTGCAATAGATAGACTAGACAAAAGTGGAACGGTTTCCTATTCACAGACGAGAGCAGATTCATCCTATCTGTTGCTGATGGACTAATGTGGATTTGGCGACGGTGTGGAGAGCGCTTTGCATATTGCTGTGTTCGTCAACACACCCAATTTGGAGGTGCATTATTCACATTTGGGGAGGATTAAGTTTTCACTGTCGCGTGCATCTTCGCAACGTCCGTGGAAATGTGAATGCTGTGACATATCGAGATAAGGTTCTGGGTGCATTAATTGCTCCTCCCTTCACAAATTATCCAGACTTGTAGCTTCTCCAGCACGATAACGCAAGTGCACACACCGCACGCATTACGCAGCAATATCTACAGCGGCAGAACATTGTGACGATTGACGGTATGCCCGATCACCAGGCATGTCCTCTATAGAACATCTGTGGGACGAGCTTGGACGCAGTCTACATGCAAGGGTCTGAAGCTAATCTTAACGGCTCGAAGCTGCTCTTACAAGAGAATGAGAATTGATTCCCCGGAATATCCTTCAGAGACTTTTGCGTTCCATGCATGGCCGCTGCCAGGCGTGTTCGCAAGCACAAGGTGGACATACCAAATGCCAAGTAGTAGCGCAACAAATTTGACGAAAACAAATAATCGCGACAAAGTCGCGAACCAACGAGTAATAGAAACTAAGACCCTGACGTAGAAAACATATACATCAGAAGATGTTGTTAAGAACAACAAAATCATTCGGATCATAGAGCTTGACTAGAGAAGCAGCACGTTCACGTCGTCTCTAATTTATAAAGATATTCACTGGCAGGACGACTTTATTCATGGCTAAAATTAGAAAGGAGAACCTGAATAGCAGGGCATTTTACTTATCAAGATTAATACCTTTAGGACAGATGCGGAATCTAGGAATGAGATTGAGAATGTCGCACCAGGAGGACACTTCGGTAACCTTGGAGGGACAGAAGGACAGCAATACTAATTTGATAGTTCTCAGTAGCTAGTCTGGTCAACAGTTGAATATTTATAATTGATGTTTTCTTACGATCGTCCCGTCTGACATTTACAGACCCGATCTAAACTTATTGAGATTCATAAATTGTCTGATTGATCACATCTCAAGAATGTGGGCTAATAAACTTAGACGCATCAATTAGATTGCCAGCCTTCGAGTGAGTCTTTTTATTGATGTTCCGTTGATGCTTCTTTGCTGGATCGTTTTCTGCAACTCTAGACGATGTTTTGTTCGAGCTTATGTTTTGATGTTATGCCAGAACACGTCGCAGCACCAAATACTCAGGATAGTGTTAATGAATTATTTAGTTGGCTGCATTTTTGGTTTTCTACCTTGCCTGCACAGAATGCAGTGAATTTCATAACAATCAAGTGTACAAATTTATAACCAGCATGTATTCAGAGGACAATGAATACAGATTTCAAATATGTAAACTTCTAAACACAAATGTATATTTACATTTCACACTCTGTTCCTGGATTATACAGGCCGTGCGTTTTTAATGTGCTTCAGTATATATTGGCTCAAAGTATCGTTTTGTGGAAATAATCTCTGGCAGTGCATCCGGTCGTCTTTATGTTCTAAAGCTCTTTGTATGGTGATTGCTTGTGAAGCATTGCTAAGAATTAATTGTTTACAAACTGTTTTATCATATTCTGTATCGTTAAAAAAAAACACTAATTGGACAACGTTTTCCCTCTCTCAACGAAGTCATCAGTGCAGAGAACGACCTTAAGACAGTTCTCATTATCGTTGTAACTATGCTGTGTGTAGCGTGTGTCGGCATCATGACGATCCATTTCTTGTTGACCAAATGTCTGAACGCTCAGTTAGCCAATGTGTCATATGTGGTCCTCTACATTACAATTGTTGGAGGTAAATTAACTCTGTATCTAGCTTAACACTCGCCAAACTGTTAACAATGACTCGTTAAATCATCGATTCCTCTTAATAAACTGGCCCATCTGTTACCGTATCACGCTGATTGATTGATTGATTTACGAACCGACATCACAGCATTCGGGACATTCCCATAAGCGCTCCATCCCCATCCTCAGCAGCCAGCGAAGAGTTCCAACACTAATAGTACCAGTAGCAATCTGATTATATGTCCGTCTCGCCTTTCCTCTGATCATCGATCGTCGGTCAGATCCCCTCGTCACCCCTCGCTGTCTCATTCTTGCCAGACCATGGTGATCCATTTGCTCCTCCGAGGTGTACACGTACTCCCACAAGGCCACAACCACGTCTTCCTTATCATGCATCAATACTCCACCAAGTTTTGCAGAGCCAGCCAATCTGTCTGCCTGTTCATTCCCCAGCACACCGGCATGCCCCGGAGAAAAGTTCCAGACGATGCTTGTCACCCGTGACTTCCGAAGTGAAGCAAGCCACTCTGCACGAAGCTTGCCAGTCCTCACCCTACTCTGCATGCTTTCTGAGTCAGTGTGTGTGTGTATCGTATTCTCCATCCAGCGGAAAGCTGCACTGACCGCCTCCACATCCATTCTTAAGCTAGATGTTGTGGTATCATATGCCAGGCTCTCCTGCACCAAAGCGACCAGTAGCTTTTGATATGAACCCCCATGCACTTCTCCTGCCTCTCAACACCGAACCATCTGTGTATATAATCACATCACCCGGTCGAGCATTATCCTGAATTAGTTGCTGGATTTCCACTTCCGTGGCCCCTGCTGGCCACTCCCTGCACTCCCGGCTCAATGTGATTATAACTTTGCACAAGTCTGACTGCTCCGCTGGCACTTTGACCCATTCCTCTCCTCGCCTAATATCCTCCGCCTGAGCCATCCATGATTTCCCTCTTAACAGTCGCTGACCCTTAACTACGTCCAGATCCTCATGCAACGGGTGATCTGTGTCAGCAACTACTCTGAGGTATGCCTTAGCCTGCATCACCTTGAGTCTACCAGCAACAGTCGGCAAACGGATGTAACCCATACACACGACTGGGGTGTCTCTGGTGCATCCCAGAATGACCCGCATAGCTTCGTTCTGTATGCGCTCTAATTTCACCAATTGACACTTTGAGACAGTGAGCAGTCCTAGTCCGTAATCATTCACTGAGAGAATCAAGTGCTGGTATAGTGTGAAATCATTCTCTGCTCTGTGTCCATTGCAGCCATAGTTTTAAGTGCATTGAGTCCCTTTTGAGATCTTGTCACAACCGACTCCTCATGGTCCTTGAAGGACAGGCTCCTGTCAAATGTGATTCCCAGGTATTTCAATTTGTTCTCTCTGTTGACGCTTCTACCTTCTATCGTTAGGCTTGGGGCATCAGCTCTTACAATCCTATTGTCCAGAGAGCACCACAAAGCAGCCGCCTTTTCCGGGTGGATGACAGCACTCATTTCAGTGCAACTGTCAATCACATTGTCTACTGTTGCCTGTAGCTCCTGGGCTGTTTGCTCCCTATCTCTCCCCTGCCTATATGCAAGAATATCATCTGCAAATGTTAGTATCCTTCCAACCCCTGGTGCTTCTAGGTTTGCAATCTTGCTCGTATACACGTTAAAGAGCACTGGTGAGATTGCAGATCCCTGTGGCAGTCCCGGGGTTAAAATATGTGGCTCTGAGGTCCATGCACCCAGACGGAGAGCAACCCAACAAGAATGCAGGACGGCTGCTATCCAGTTCACCAACCAGGGATTGACCCCCTTCTCCATGAGTGCGGTCATCAAAATATCATAGCGAACTCTGTTTACGCATCCTCGATATCAAGCGCTGCCGCCATCGCTTCCTGTCTACTCTGGAACCCCGCATAAACGTCAAAGGCAAAAGTGGCTGCATTTGACCAGTTATCTTTTTCTGGCCTGTAGCTCCCCAGGCCTCTTGGAAGAAGCTTCCCCCTTTCCAAAAACTCTTGCAGCTTGACAGCGACTATCTTTTCTAAATTGTATTTTGAAGGGTGATGATCCTAAAGCCGCTAAGCTTTGAATGATCCTTGAATGGTTTTGGGAGAGGGATGAGATAGCTGTGTAACCAATCCTGTGGTACTGACGCTGTCCTAATGCTCTGGTTAAAGCAGTCGGTCATCTCCTTCAGGTCTACATCGCTCAAAATCTTCATATGACCATACTTAACACCATCGGGCCCTGGTGCTGTGACTTTTTCCTTTTTCAAAATATGTTTAACATCTTCATCCCGTATGATATCTTCATAATACATATTCTCCATTGTGCCAGATAACTCCTCTCTAACTGCATCCCTGGTATCCGCATCATTATGATTGGTCTGCTCTAAAAATCTCTGGAGAAACGCCTCCCCCTTCTCATTGTCTGTTGTCACCACCCTCTTTATAAATTGTTCTCACTATCATAGGCCGATCTTTTCTTTGCATTTGTCTGTACAGTTTCCAGAATTTTCGCAGTGTTTTATCACCTCCGTATCACGCTAAAAGTTAGTTGCATATTTTTACAGGGCGTCGCAGTCAATCCCAACATTTTTTGGCTGTTTGTGGTTTCTTGACAAGTTTACGTTCAGTAGTTTGCCCTTGCTTTTTGAACGACCGGCACTCATACACTTTATGAAAACCAACGCAATGAGGTATGCTGCCAAATCGCCCGCAACTGTATTTCGAACGCGGTATGCAGGAATATGAACTGCGTCCGTAACCCGTTCGCAACATAGTCGGCTGGACCCTTCTAGGGAACAAGGAATAGTGACCCCGTATCCTAGCAATGGTATACTCTGAGATGGCTAGGAAAGACATTAGACTTATAAAAAACATATATTGGAAATAACAAGCTACAATAAGGATTGATAATGAAGTGGGACAATATCAGCCTATTAAGAGAGGTGTTAGGCAGGTATGTATAATGTCTCCAGATCTTTTCTCCCTATACAGTGAAATATTTTCAGAAATGTAGAAGATATAAATGGAATCAGCATTGGAGTACGAAACATCGATAACATTAGATGTGCAGATGGTACAGTATTGACTGCAGACAATGAGCATGATCTGAAACAATTAGTAGATGCGGTTGTTGCACACAGTGAAAAGACACAGATTATGGTAGTCACTATGACGAACGAAATACAAATCACCTGGTCCAGATGGAATAACCACAGAAGCTATTCAGGCCTGTGGGGAAACAGGAGTTAAATGGCTACCAAGACTTTTTAATATAGCATGGGAAGAAAGAAAAGTCCCAGATGATTGGCAACAGGCAATAATAGTACCAATATGGAAAAAGAAAGGTAGTATGAGAGATTGCGAAATATACAGAGGTATATCACTTCTGAGCCATATAGGGAAAATGTATGCAAAACTATTGGAACAAAGAGCTAGACCAATAGTTGAACAACAGTTAAGCAAAGCACAATTCTGTTTACCGAAAGGTAAAAGTTCCACTGATGCATTATTTACACTTAGACAAATATGTGAAAAAACTATCGAATATAGTGACCAGCAGAATATTGTGTTTGTAGATCAGGAAAAGGCTTTCAATAGAGTAGACAGATACAAATTATGGACCATCCTTAGAGACTATGGGATAGACGGGCAACTGCTAGAAAACATCATAGCCATGTACCACTCGAGCCAAAGTGCAGTAAGAATACAAGATGGTATATCAGATATGTTCACAGTCAATACAGGAGTGAGGCAGGGATGTGTGCTCTCTCCCCTGCTATTCAATATCTACATGGACAGAATTTCCAAAGAAGCAAGTCTCGACAGAACAGATTCAGAAAATTTAGAACTCTTTGATCCTGATGAAACAACTGACCTACAGGGAATAAATGAACTTCTATTTGCAGACGATCAGTGCCTGTTTTACAGCGATGAGGGCAGACTATAAAATCATATCACTAATCTGAGTTCAACCTGCAGCAGATACAATATGAGTATAAACACAGCCAAAACCGAAGTAATGCAAGTTAGCAGATCGCCAGGCTCACTAAATATACAGATAAATAACACAACTATGAAACAAGTTAAAGAATTCATATACCTTGGAAGTATGATCACAGAAGATGGCAGATTGGACAGAGAAATTGAAATAAGGTGTCAAAAAGCTAGTGCACTTACGTATAAACTATCACCCTTACTGAAACATCCAAACATACCCATGTCCGCAAAACGACAGATAATAAACAGCATATTCACACCAACCCTATGCTACAAATCTCAAACCTGGACTTTATCCAAATTACACCTTCACAAAATCAACACCTGCGAAATGAGATGCCCGAGGAGAGCTGCCAACTTAACAATCCGAGACCGAGTAAGAAATGCTATTATCAGACAGACTGTGGGATCAACACCTTGTGCCGCATTTATTGAAAGACAGAAGATCAAGTGGTTTGGCCATGTCGTTAGAATGCAACATCAGCAACTACCATCACTGGCCGTACATTAAAGATCATCTGCGACGAGACCACGAGGACATCCAAGAAGAAAATAGATTGAACGACCGGCACTCATACACTTTATGAAAACCAACGCAAGGCGGTCTGCTGGAACTCAAATTATTCCTCCCCACGACGCTTGTCGGCAGAAATGGAAGATGATGATGATGATGATGATGATGATGATGATGATGATGATGATGATGATGATGATGATGATGATGATGATGATGATGATGATGATGAATATACAAGTAAATGGGAATATTCTTCAACAAGTGAACGGTACAATTATCTCAGAACAGTCATAACATCTGATGGCAGATGCCTTGAAGAGATTAGAACAAGAATGCCATGGCGAAAGTAGTCTTTAGCAAGATGAAAATCATACTGACCAATAAACAGATGTCAATTGAAACGAGACAAAGAGCGTTGAGGTGCTACATAAAGCCTGTTCTTTTGTATGGATGTGAAACTTGGACATTGAGCAGTCAAGATGAAAAACATCTGATGGCTGCAGAAATGTGGTTTCTGAGGAAAATGCAAAGAATATCATGTACAGACAGAAATGTCAATGACCAAGTACTACAAGAGACAAATGAAAATCGTAAACTGATTAGAGAAATTAGACGCAGACAGTCAAAATTTTTTGGACATATTATGAGAAGAAATGGATTGGAGAACTGAGTGACAACTGGCAAGATCGAAGGTAACAGACCAAGGGAAGACCGAGAAGGAAATACCTGGGTGGCTTGGCCACATGGCATGTTCGAGACAGGAACACTGAGCTGATCCACGACGCTGGTGATCGAGTGTAAATGGCGAGTTATGACCGCCCACGCTTTCCGGCATGACACATGATTGATTGATTGATTATCATGTTATGAGACAGGCAGGCAGGCAGACATGCACAGTCATAAACACATACATACAATCCTGCATATATACATCATTTACACAAACTCTCACAGTAATATAAGCTCAGTAAAGCACACATACACACCCCCTTGCATACACATATACCTCGTATACACAAATACCTCGTATACACAAATACCTCGTATACACAAATACCTCGTATACACATATACCGGAGAAGAATCGAGAATATTTCCCCGTGGGCTATGATGCGAGCCGCGTTCTGTATGGGTGTGCTACGTCATGATGCTGACCAAACACCCGGATGTCCGCATAGCAACGTGGTTGACTGCCTTAAAGATGACATCCTAGGACAGTGGTTCTCAGCCGGTGGGAAATTCCGCCCCCCCCCCCCGGAGGAGAGAGATTTTAGGGTTTCCGGGAGTGTGGTGGGGGAGGGGGGGGTGGAGAATTAAGATTATTTCAAGATCGCGCTAATACAATAACCGATTACTTGATATTGTTTTTCCCTCCATATTTTACGGTTCTGTACTTCTCGCCCTTCTGAAATTCGTTTTATAACGTAAGTAGACCGGCAAATCACGTTTTATGCAGACATCTAGACTTGTTCTCGTATGTGTTATTAAATTTAGTTTCCATTTTTAATTATACACTGTAAAAAAAGTGGGGGGGGGGTGTATTGGAAGGAAATACGAAAAACAGCGGGTGGGGGGGATGACAATCTGAACATATAGTGAAGGAGAGCATGGGCAGAAAAAAAGGTTGAGAACCTCTGGTCTAGGACAATGGCATCTGTGTACGATTCTTACACTTAAGCTTTCTTGTTGGACATATCCAATTATCTGAGAGAGGGCTATGACTGTTGCTAACGACAACATTTGTGATCTGTCTTTTGCCTTCTTCAGCGCCGTTTTAAGGTTGGGTTGACACTGTTACACCTCTCCATTCCAGCGCTGTAACACCGTGGCTTAGGAATTCGCATGTCGTCCCGGTGGTCCGGTATTAAACATCCTCCTAACAGATAGGATTATTTATGCACGACTATATTGCTCAAGGGTCGACTTCACTAAATAAAATCAGTACCTCTAAATCAGTTGGAAAATTGAAGGTGAACGACAAGACACCAGCCACTTTACTCATCAAGTGCCTATTGATTTAAAAGTATGTTCACAACAAAGGAACGTTTTCCACGCCTTCATGTTTAGTTTTAGTTTAGTCGACGGATCAACATCACGGCACACGGGTGAAACCCATAAGTGCTCCCTTCTTCTCTTAATTCAAGCCTGAGTTTGGAGAATCTCAGCTCAGTGCACGAACTCCGTAGCGCCTTGAGGTGTATAACGTGAATGGTGCTAGTCCCATATATTATAGACCAGATGTCACTCGATAAATGATGTGATAAATATCCCACCGGCCGCTTTTATTTTCCATTACATTTCCTGGTACCCAGTCTTATAGCCGGCTTCCTGGCCTAGAGGTTAGCGACTTTTCTCCGTAATCTCGTATACTCTCGTAAGTAACGTGACGAAAGTGAGAATCAGCAGTGGTTCGAATCGCTTCAGTAACTTACGGGGTATGTGAGCCGGCCGCTCTGAAAGCAATGGCAAACTACTGAGCGTAATCTTGCCAACAAATCAACAATCAGCTGAAAGATGCTGATGTTGACAGCGATGTCATGTAAGGGATATGCAAAACACTCACACACACCCAGTCTTATGCTGGATGGCCCTAAGAGCCCGGGTCAGTGTTTACAAACATCCCTGTCTGTATGGAAATTAAAACATAACGACCGGGTCGGTAGGTAACAGTACTACCCACTGCACTACCACGGCTCCTTGTGGGGATCAACCTTGTTAGTGTCCACTCATGTCATATAAATGTGTCTTGTCTTCCCGTTGCAGGTGGATTGCTCCTATTGGGATGTGCCCTGTTTGCCTTTGAAAAATTTGGTGAACACAGTTACCCTGGCTACTCATTTGTGCTGTGTGTTGTGGGTGCCATTTTGTTGCCTTTTGGTGGATCCCTAGTATACAAAAATTGACACTTTGTGAGACATATTTGATCATTCTGCGTGATATTTCTAAAGCCATACTTTGAATATTTAAAAGTAATCGAAATTGTATATAACATCTTAAGTGTGTACCTAGAAACTTTTCTTGTTGGGGTTCCTTGCCTCTCTTCGCTCCAAATGGATAAATATCTAGGGTGTGTCTATTGACTTACTGACACGACAAGAAAATACTCAAAGGAGGAAATGACCTCATACATAATTTGTTAAAACATAAACATGTTTTATGGTCATTCATTACATTAACAACAACAAGTACAATTAATATTCTACATTAATAGGTACAAGTACAAGAAATTCCATATCCCTGGATGCCTGAAAAAAAAATATATATATATATATATATATATTACAATTTCATGTCATGAAGACTATCTTAACTTGCTTATCCTAATTGTACTTCAGGGAGCCTGGATCCCTGATGTCACTAATTCTGGATCTGGTGTTATGTTCTCCTAATGAGTGATAATTGTCTCCCTGGGTATAGGATAGTAATTGTTCCTTACACTCCAGCTAAGTTACCTTCCTACCGGGCTAGGACTGTTTGCAGGTGAGTTCTTGTTGGGATACTGTTCTGCATCACTTTGTTAAGATTCTTCACTCACAAAAGAAAGTCAGGCCTGGATCTAGATTCAGTCAAGCTGCTACCTTCACCAAGTCCTGCATTCAGACTACAGCTGCAATCAACTACTGCATTCCAACTAGTCAGGTCTGGATCTAGTGGTATCAATCCATTCTCTGAAAGTTCAGCAATCAACATTCTCTAATCATACCATCAATATGACATTGGAAATGCAATGCCGTAAGTAACCATCAAGTGAAAGCAATAAGATGAATCTTGTTCTTAGAGAAAATAAAAATAGAAGAAAGATAGTCTTGGTGTTCTCAATTAGTCATCACCAACATAATTGTTTGTTCTTTCTCCAATCTTCCACTATCAGGTGTTCAAGGTTTAACTAGCAGATGTGCAGTTTCATCTTCACCTATGCCTGTCCTCCAGGTCTATAGTTTAAGTAATACCTTGATTGATTTGGAATTTGATAATTATGTTGACCATTCTCTTCTGTACCTAGTTTAGTTCTCTACATCTTTTTCTATTTAAGAAACAGGGTCTCATACATTATGGGATTTGCAAATCATTTCCCATTTCAATGAGTATTTGCTTATAAACAATATAAGTACATTATGGTATCAATTCTTGTATAGTATTCAGGTGAATTCTTTTCTAGTCCAAAGTTTTACGGCGAGTATATTCCCTCCTCTTCACCGTCTCTATACTAAGATTGTACTTCATTTATCCTCATCATCATGTTCATTATAATCATTACCATCATCATCACCATCATCATGTTCATTATTAACTTTATCATTATCATCATTATCATCATGTTCATTAATCATTAAATCAATCTATCATCATCATCATCATCATCATCATCATCATCATCATCATCATCATCATCATCATCATCATCATATTATTATTATTATTATTATGATCACTACATTACAGTCATCATCATCATCATTGTATTACATTCATCAGGGCACTAGACCATATGTGTTAACAGGAGTGACATGAAATACAAAGTGGGATTGTGCTTAAGCCACAAAACCAGATGCTTGTAGTATGTGTAATGTAATAATATGGATTGTATCGTGCTTAGGGCACAAAACCAGATGAAGTTCCCATACGTGATATATGATACAGAGTGCTGTCATGCGTCAGAGTGCACTAAAGGATTAATTAGTGTTTTGGGTTATGTCGACCATGTTCCCTTGTGATAGACAGGACATTACACATCAAGGTTGCCTTCTATCATGAGATTAATTGTAGCTTATACTACTTTTCAGCATGTTACTTCATTCACTCATTCTCAGACATAATATACACATGTGCATGGATGATAGTTTCACTCTTTCATCAGAAATCCTTCATACTTGCATGTAAGATAAGTAGCTAGACTTATTTGATTTCCCAATGATAACTTTAAATGTTAACACAACTGACATCACAATTAGATCCCACTCATTCATCAGACACAATAATATATGTATGGATGACAATCATGCATATGTAGGTGCTTTATCATTGATAAATTCACAGGTTCAATAACAGGAGGCCTGGTGTTCCTTGCCAGTGAGAAGTCCTGATCGTTCGGGTCCACATCGATTGACGGACGTCAGTCGCGGCTATTGGGGAATCTTGAGCATGGCCTACGATGGGTATCGTTGTAATATTCTGCTATGATAATTTGGCGTGTCCAGCGTATGCAGCCTGGATACACACCCGCTTCACACGCCAGTGATCCGGGGCTTGTTTCCGGATCCGATCAGGGATATGCACTACTGGCGAACTCAAACGAGAGCGAAACTCGAGTATAGTGCTTCCATATTGACGTGGATAGGCCTTAGGTTCATATCAGCATACGATCAGCGTTGCCAGTAGTGGGTTGTGCTCAATATTTAAATTTTCATTTGAAGCTCTGAGAAACATATGATAATGATGTATTGGCCACTACGACCCACTACAAATCATATAGTCGCCATATTTACATGCTTACCTAATACGGTTTTCATATGACACTCGTCGAGGCTCGAGGGTTCGAACCCCTCGCCCCACCCCACATGCCTACACCCTCGCCCCACCCCTGCGCTCCGACCCACGTCCGCTCAGCTCCTAGGCCAACCCGAGGAAATGCACTGTACCCCTATTCCTTACACTTCAGCAATGGAATGATTATAGTGTTTACGCCCAGCCCAATACAGATAAAGAAAGAAGACGAGAAAGAAAAGAAGGAAAATACCGAGGAGGAAGAGCAGTGCACCTTAACACAGAATCAGTATCAGATTGATTGATTGATTGATTAATTGATTGATTGATTTATGAATCGACATCACAGCACTCGGGGCATTCCCATAAGCGCTCTGTCCCCATCCTCAGCATCCAGCGAAGAGTTCCAACACCAATAGTACCAGTAGCAATCTGATTATATGTCCGTCTCGCCTTTCCTCTGAGCGTTGAGCGTCGGCCAGATCCCCTCGTTACTCCTCGCTGTCTCATTCTTGCCAGACCATGATAATCCATTTGCTCCTTCGAGGTGTACACGTGCTCCCACAAGGCCGCAACCACGTCTGCCTTGTCATGTATCAATACTCCACCAAGTTCTGCAGGGCCAGCCAATCTGTCCGCCTGTTCATTTCCCAGCACACCGGCATGCCCCGGAGAAAAGATCCAGGCGATGCTTGTCATCCGTGACCTCCGAAGCGAAGCAAGCCATTCCGCGCGAAGCATATCCGTCTTCACCCTCGTCAGCATGCTTTCTGAGTCATATCCAATCACGATGTGTGTGTATCGTATTCTCCATCAAGCGGAGAGCCGCAGTGACTGCCTCCACCTCCATTCTTAAGCTGGATGTTGTGGTATCATATGCCAGGCTCTCCTGCACCAAACGTCGCCCATTAGCTTTGGCTATAAACCCCCAGCCACTTCTCTCACCTCTTGACACCGATCCATCTGTGTAGATAATCACATCACCCGAGTGAGTATTGTCCTGAATTAGTTGCTGGATTTCCACTTCCGTGGCCCTGCTGACCACTCCCTGCACTCCCGGCTTAATGTGATTATAACTCTGCACAAGTCTGACTGCTCCGCTTGCACTCTGACCCACTCCTCTCCTCGCCTAATGTTCTCCAAGGGGCACAGCTGTCTGATCGTATCCTCCGCCTGAGCCATCAATGATCAGTATCAGATGATATTATTTACGCCGTGACCACTACAACCAATAATTATAGTAATTATTAAATTTAAAAAAAAAAAAAAAAATTCTCGACAAAACAAAGAGAGGTAACAGTGTAAAAATATTTGATTATTTATTCATGAGTTGCATCTCTTGAAAATGCAGCCCGTTTTCTATACTGTGCTAGTCTCTTCATATAGTAAAATATGACGTCATCTATGACGTCATCTATTACGTATTACACCGTATTTGCTACCCCATTACCACATACCTTACTATTAACGTATACTGAAATAGTAACGAACAACACTACACTGAAGGAAGGCAACAAAACATAGCGCGTTGCTCCACTGCTCTGTAGGCATGTACAGGTGCATTCATAGTGGAGCAATTGTCATCAATGTATTGTTACGTTCTGCAAGTAAACGGGTGTAACTAATATAAGGCTTTACTACTGATGTCAGAGCACAACGGGGAACATACAACCAAAGATGACAGGTCACATAATAAAAGCGCAGAGCCAGTAGCAGAATGTGTGATAGCAAATGGAAATCTACAGAAAAAAGCTGCTACATAATTCCAGGCTAAACTGCTTTTCAGAACTCTCGTTCTCACCTCCATGAACAAAGATACATTGCACAGAATATCCTGCAGCTTTTGAAATGCTGCTTTTGCTATAGCGATTCTACTAGGAAGAAGGAAATATCACAATGTAATATACAGGTAAATGGGAATATTCTTCAACAAGTGAATCGGTTCAATTATCTCGGAACAGTCAAAGCATCTGATGGGAGATGCCTTGAAGAAATTAGAACAAAAATCGCCATGGCGAAGGTAGCCTTTTGTAAGATGACAACCATACTGATCAATAAAAAGATGCCAATTGCTACGAGAAAAATAGTATTGAGGTGCTACATAGAGCTTGTATTTTTTATATGGATGTGAAACGTGAAAACTGAAAAAAAAACATCTGATGGCTGTGGAAATTTAGTTTCTGAAAAGAATGCAAAGAATACCATGGACAAACAGAAAAACCAACGACCAAGTCCTAAAGGAAACAATGAAAATCGTAAACTAATTACAGAAATTAGATGTAGACAGTCAAACTTTCTTTGGACATGTTATAAGAAGAAATAAGTTGTAGAACTTTGTGACAACTGGCAAAATCGAAGCGGAGAGAACAAGTGGAAGACAGAGAAGTAAATACCTGGATGGCTTGGCCACGTGGCATGGTCGATACAAGAACACTGAGCTGATCCACGATTCTGATGATCGAGTGAAATTGCGAATAGTGATCGCCCACGTTTACCCGCGTGGCACGTGCTTTCATGAAATTACCCAAATCTTGAACACAATTACTTGTGTTAAACAAATTCAGTAACTTAACTATGAAATTGAAAAGCAGAAGATACAATGGTTCAGCCATCTCGTTAGAATGCAACACAATCAACGATCAACATTTGCGCTACGTCAAAAGAATATCTGATAAGAGAGCAAGAGGACACCCAAGAAGAACATGGACTGAAGGCATGAAATACAATGTATAATTACACGGAATGACTCTATCCAGTGCCATCCATCGGGCGCTTGAAAGTCAACCATTACTCCCCACGATGTCAGCTGGTGAAATTAGAGCGCATACAGAATGAAGCTATGCGGGTCATTCTGGGATGCACCAGAGACACTCCAGTAGTGTGTATGCGTTACATCCTTGGTCTGCCTACTGTTGCTGGTACGCACAAGGTGATGCAAGCGAAGGCATACCTCAGAGTAGCTGCAGACACAGATCACCCGTTGCATGAGGCGCTGGACGTAGTTAAGGGTCAGAGACTGATAAGAGGGAAATCATGGATGGCTCAGGCGGAGGATACGATCAGGAAAGTGTGCCCCCTGGAGAACATCAGGCGAGGAGAGGAGTGGGTCAGAGTGCCAGCCGTGCAGTCAGACTTGTGCAGAGTTATAATCACATTGAACAGGGAGTGCAGGGAGTGGCCAGCAGGGGCCACGGAAGTGGAAATTCAGCAACTAATTCAGGAAAATTCTCGCCCGGGTGATGTGATTATCTACACGGATGGGTCGGTGTTGAGAGGTAGGAGAAGTGCTTGGGGGTTCTTGGCAAAAACTAATGGTCGGCGTTTGGTGCAGGAGAGCCTGGCGTATGATGACACTACATCTAGCTTAAGAATGGAGGTGGAGGCGGTCAGTGCAGCTTTCCGCTGGATAGAAAACACGATCCATACACATAGTGTGATTGTAACTGACTCAGAAAGCATGCTGAGAAGGGTGAGAACAGGCAAGCTTCGTGCAGAGTGGCTTGCTTCGCTTCGGAGGTCACGGGTAGCAAGCATCACCTGGATCTTTTCTCCTGGGCATGCCGTTGTGCTGGGGGAATGAACAGGCGAACAGATTGGCTGGCTCGGCAGAACTTGGTGGAGTATTGATGCATGACGAGGCAGATGTGGTTGCGGCCTTGTGGGAGCACGTGTACACCTCGGAGGAGCAAATAGATCACTATAGTCTGGTTAGAATGAGGTAGCGAGGAGTGACGAAGGGATCTGGCCGACGCTCAACGCTCAGAGGAAAGGCGAGACTGACATATAATCAGATTGCTACTGGAACTATTCGTGTTGGAACTCTTCGCTGGTTGCTGAGGATGGGGACGGAGCGCTTATGGGAATGTCCCGAATGCTGTGATGTCGGTTCCTAGATCAATCAATCAATCAATCCCCACGATGCGAACGCGGTTCGTGAGCCGCTTACCAGGCGATCGAAACGCAGCGTTGTGTTATAACGGTTTGGCATAGGAGCCGGTCGTTCAGAAAGCAATGGCAAACTACTTAACGTAAAATTTGCCTAGTACATCATCAGCAGCTGAAAAATGCTGGTGTTGACTGCAACGTCCTGTAATGGATACGCAACATTTAAAAAAAAAATAGACAAATTAACGTCATTACTTTCCCTGTGTACTTCTCCAGAGTTGCTCGTCACTTCCGTGAAGACATGACGCTAGGTACACACTTGGTGATTCTCTTCCAAGTGCAGGGTCGTCTGAATCGTACAGGCTGCAAGATTCACACATCGCGGCGTATGCTTTCGTTCGCATCCACTGTAGCCTCAAACAAATACATAGAAGATTAAACTCACGTAGCATAAGGTAGGCTGTGTTTTGTTATTGGCTTTTAGTTAACAGAGGCGGTATCACAGCACACGGGGCATACTCATGGGCTCCCCCGCCTTCCTCGGGCGATGTCGACGTGTATGGATGCTAACTACCACCGTCTTACTGTGACTGGATGCGGGGGAGTGAACAGGCTGATAGGCTGGCAGGGAATGCACCTCTTGGTGGTAGATTACTTATGGACAAGGGCGAAGTGGTTAAGCGCTTTTCGGACCAGGTGAAGTTGGCATTGGAACAGATTGAAAACCTGTCCTGTATGTGACAATAATTATATTGCAAGAGGGAGGGGGGGGGGGGGGGGGGGTTAGGCAAGGGTTCTGGAAGAATTTTAATACTGAGAGGGAAGACAATGAGAACTTTTAATCAGATAGCAGTGGGAACGATTAGTAATATGACTCTTCGCTCGCTGTTGAACGAGGGGTCGGAGCTAATATAGGAGTGCAGTGAAGTCGGTTCTTAGCTCAAATCAACTCAACACAGAAGTCTCTCTTCCCTAATTGCTCGCACTATTAAAAACTAGTCTATTTGAAAATTGTCCTGTATCCGGCCGCCCTTTCATTGCCACAGACTTCCGCATCCCCAAGGCAATATATATATATATATATATATATATAATATATAATCTCATCATGTTCCTCTTGTACCTTGCGATATCGAGGTGAAGTATAGACAGCATAAGAGTGCCCGCTTATGGGCTTCATGTATCCATATTCCTATGGACTCTGTTATTCCCTGCGTCCATCGTTTACATGGTCGGCCTCTTCCTCTGCTTCCCTCTTGTCTATACATCATTGCTTGTTGTGGTATACTGTTAGTTGGTAACCTACTTGCATGGCCAAACCATTTGACTTGCTGCCTTCTAATAAAATCTAGTGCAGCTATAACCCTCACTTTAGTCCTGATTTCTTCATTTCTGATCTTATCTCTTCTTGATACATTGAGTATTCTTCTCAGGAATCTCATTTCTGTTGTGATTTTTCTTTTCTCTTTTTCTGTCATTGTCCAAGTTTGGCATTGGTAACATAGAGTTGGTAGGAAGATTCTCAGTTATTGATTCATGTTTGTTCTTTAGTATTGGTGCCATTTGTCCAATGAGTTGGTTTGCCTTATTGCATCTATTTTCGATCTCGTCTTCTGATTTGCCATTTGATGATATTATAATTTCTAGGTTCTTGAAACTCTTTACTTGTTTCAATGGATGTTCGTTTAGATGAATCGTTGCAGGGAGTGGGATTTTTTGTCGGGGGCAAAAAGAAAATCCTAACCTGCACAGTTCGCGGCGACTGCACTAGCCAGTCGGCCTTATTTCCTCAGGCTCAAAGACAACTGTGCTATACACCTTAAGGTACTATATTGGCAGTAAATGACAGTTAGTTCCCTACACATTTCATTTAGACTGTTCATGTGGTCTTGTAATTCAGCTTCTGATTTTGCTATTAGTACTTGGTCGTCCTCAAACAGGAATTCTCTAATGGTTAGATTTGCGGATGGTTCTTCTTCTTTGTTCTGGTCATGCAGTGTTCTTGCGGTCTCTGATTGGCTGGTTTCATTATATATGTTGTCTGTATATGTTATAAACAAGACAGGGGACGGGACACAGCCTTGTCGTACTCCGGATATTATGGTGAAGGGTTCTGAGTGTCCTCCAGTTGCTCTCACTATGCATTCACTGTTGTTGTATAAGCTTCTACATAGGTTTGTTTGATGTGTACTCATTCCATATTGTTTAAGGATTTCCCACAGCTTGTTTCTATCTACTCTATCAAATGCCTTTTTTGGTCGACAAAGGCTACGTAGACTGTTTCATTGAATTCGATTTATGTTTCTATAAGTTGTCTAAGAGCAAAAATTGCATCTGTGCATCCTTTGTTTTTCCTAAATCCAAGTTGTGTTTCGCTTAGCTGGGGTTCTATAATAGTTCGTAATCTTTTCTCAAGAATTTTGCAGAATATTTTCCCAGTATGACTCAACAGTGAAATGACTCTGTATTGTGTGCAATCTCTTTTGTTGCCTTTGTTTTTCCGAATTGGGAAAATTATGGCGTTTCCCCAGTCTCGTGGTGTCTGTTGCTCTACTCAAACATGGTTGAATAGTCTATGTAGCCATGCTATTCCTACTTCTCTTGCTGCTTTAATTAGTTCATTTGGTATTTCATTTTGTCCTGGTGATGTGTTCAATAAGGCTAATCTGATGGCTTCTATAATTTCTTCTTTCAGTATGTCTGGTTCTAGTTCTTCAGTGGCATCTGTGTCGGTTTCTTGAATTCCTGTTACATCTGGTGGGATGTTGAGAAGTTGTTCGAAGCACTGTTTCCATCTGATTAGGATTTGTTTTTGTTCACTTATTGGTTCTCCACTTTCGTTGTTAATTATTTCAGTTTGGTAAAAGGCTTCTTCTCTGGTTCTCATTGCACTTATCTTTTTATAGAAGTTTCTAGTTGCCTCCTTGTAGTTTTTATTTAGAGTTTCTCCATACTCCTCCCAGTCTTTTTGTTTTTCTCTCTTTACTATTCTATTCACATGTCTTCTCGCTATTCTATATTCTATTTAATCGCATTCCTGTTTGCTCTTCGACCACTTTTTATATTTTTCCTTTTTGTCTTTTACCGCTTTCTTTACTTCTGCGTTCCACCAACTTGTTATTTTCTTTATCCGTGTTTTGCGTTTATTTTCCCTGGTTACACATGTTATCTTTGCAGTATTTAAAATGCTTGATTTGAACATCTCCCATTCTTCTTCCATTGTCTTTCTTTCTATAGGTAATTTTACAAAGATTTCAGTTAGCTCTGTTCCATCCTTTTTTCTCACTGCCTCGTCTTTGAGGATTTTTAGGTTTACTAATTCGTATGGCATGTATTTTCCTAGTCTTTGCTTCCTTTCACTGATGATTCTTATTGTGGCAACGTCTGCTTTGTGGTCCGTGTTTATACCTAAGTTGGGCACTGCCCTTGCATCTAATATATTTCTCTTTCTGTTATTTCTTGTTAATATCAAATCAATTTGGCTTTTAGTATCTAGATCGTTCTATTTATACCAGGAGTATATTTGTGAGTCTTTGTGTTTATAGAATGTATTTGTTATATAGAGGTCGTGTTGGCTGCATAGCTCTATCAGTCTACTTCCGTTATCATTTCTTTCATTATGTTGGTCTCCAAATGCTCCAAGATGTTTTTCTATGTGTGTCCTAGTCTTGCATTGAAGTCTCCCATAACTATGATGTTGTCCTGCTTATCTATTTTATTTAGCACGTCATGGATGTCTTCGTAGAAGTCCTCACATTCTTGTTCATTATTGTTTCTATTACATGGTGCGTATATTTGTACATATGTTGTAATAGTTTGCTCTTTTATTCTCACTGTTATGATTCTTTCTGATATATATTTTTTGTCTAGTATTCCTCTTGCTAGGCGTGGTTCAATGACTATTCCCACACAGTGTCTTGCCCTTTCTTGCTGTTCCACTCCAGAGTAGACAAATGTGTAACTGTGGTGGATCTCCTTGCATCCTTCCCCCTTTATTCTGGTGTCCGCTATTCCCATCAGTCCAATTTTTCTCTCTTTCATTGTTTCTATATGTTCTTCTTCTTTACTATTAAAACCGCAGACATTCATTATGCCTATTTTTTGAATCGCTGATCTATCTCGTAGTCCACAAACATTGCCGGGTCTATATCCATTAGGGTCAGTCCGTTTATACTTCTTAGTTTTTCTACGAGCAGGATGACGATCCCCGCAGGCTTGCTAGGCCAGTCGCAGGTTTAGGACAAACATCTGACCATAAGGAGTCCATCCCCAATGGCGAGCCATATCCCCGTTCGCCCATGACCTCGCGGTCATGGTTTCCCAGTCTGCACCACGTGGAGGTGGGGTTGACTTGTGTAGTCTGCAAGTCATCGGCAGGCTACTAATTTTCACTTTTCACCCCTCCTGGGAGAGGCTAGCCGATCCTAACACTGCTGGCTGCAGGGCCTAACATCTGACCATTGGGAGTCCATCCCCTATGGCGAGCCATATCCCCGTTAGCCCATGACCTCGCGGTTATGGTTTCCCAGTCTACACCATGTGGAGATGGGGTTGACTTGTGTAGTCTGTGGGTCATCGGCAGATTATTAATTTTCACTTTTCGCCCCTCCTGGGAGAGGATAGCCGATCCTAACACTGCTGGCTGCAGGGCCAGGCGCAGTCCACACCTTGTATATGTGTGTGTGTGTGTGTGTGTGTGTGTGTGTGTGTGTGAAAGTTTGCATTGATTCGTAGCAATAACGAGGCACCCCACAACCATTCGTCTTTTACCTTCTGTAGTATGAAGAATAATAATAAATTGTAGTGAAGCAGTTGTCTGCTTATGTGCCTGTCATGTGATAGGACCATCACATTTTGTAGACCTTCTCTCCCGGTGGCCAGGCTTTCTCTCATTTAGCAAGATGGCCAACTTAAGAGTTGAACCCTCGTTCTATCCATCTCATGAATGTATCAACGCAGCTCCATATCCGCTAAGCTAATGAGTCTGCTCTGAACCATTAAGAGTGAGAAGTATACGATCAGGCTTCACGTAATGTCAGCTGAACATCATCATCATCATCGTCGTCGTTATCTTCATCATGATTATCAGAGACCATAGGGACAGTAAATGCAGCTCTCCTGAGCTTCCAATCATGATACACTTCGTTAGCACTGTATGTATGATTTCAGTCTGCGCTTCAGAAAGTCTATCGCGGATGGCTTTGGTATAAACGTTATATGAGCATATAATCTCTTCAAGATCTTGGATGAGTCTGCTGCTCATGCCATACAAGGATATGATGTAACAGTGATATGCTGTTACATATCAGTCCATATATATATATATATATATATATATATATATATATATATATATATATATAACAGTCCAGTTATATGCTGGACTCAAGGATTCTGCCACAACCGGAAGGGGGAACCCAAAGATGAACACGAGATAAAAGATTGGCTGATTTTGGTAACCTCTGGTAGCTCCGATACTCTGGTGCTCAGGTCGTTTGGGACTTGAAAGGGACTTTCAGCTCTGAAAGGAACTTGTCTCCATAAGAGTCAGGTGGGTGTAGTCAATTTGCCTCATGACCCGGCACAGAAGTAACATCCCCTTGATTATTGTGAAGCATAGCTTTACTTCCCCTCTCCAAGCTCAGAAGCCAGCGGGTTGAGAAATACTGGTACAGGAAATTCATAATTACCAAGCGTCATATTAGGATATAGCCAGGAAATAATTCAGCACAGCAATTTGGTGCTGACGAGGATTGGACCAGGTTCGGTAATGTGTCTTCCCCCGGGGTTTGGGCATTTCATTGTCAATAAACTCCAACATAAATCCCAGAGAATGAATATCTATAGGAAATATATTCTAGCGCGGAACTTCTCACATTTTCTTGGCACTTGCCACCAATTTTGATGAGAGGACGTTTTTCGTGACCCCTTCTGTTACTTTGTTAATAGGCACCAAGTTTGTTACAGGGCGTAGCAATCAACTCCATTAATTCATTCAATAGCATGTCCTTTGCAGAACTTCGATCCCATAACAATCTTCCGGAAAACTTCTCGATCACAAGCAAGATGTCCCGCGTCCGATACACACATATGGAGATCATCCGCCATATCCTGCACCCATCTTCTCTTTGGCCTTCCTCTTCCTCTTTTCCCAGGCATATACCCCGAAATTATTGTTCTCTCCAAACTTTCATGACGTTACAAGTGACCAAAATGTATCAATTGTCTTTGTTTTATCGTCTTTAATAGCCAACCTTCTTCAATATTCAGCCCTTGAAGTATGGATACATTTGTTCTTTTCTTTACCCAAGATATTCTTAGAACCCGTCTATAACATTTATATTCAAATGCATTTATACGCTGTTCAGGTTGTTTAGTAAGTGGCCAGGTCTCACAGGCGTATGTTGCAATGGGAAAGATGCATGCTCTTAAATATCTAACCTTTGTAGTTCTATCAGTCCCACTCCATAATTTATTCAGTTGTTTTAGTCTTTGAAGAGCAATAGACATTCGTCGTTTAATTTAATTCATTGTGTCACCATTGTTGGTAATTAATGACCCAAGATATTCAAAATTTTCCACAACCTCCAATCTTTCCTCATTAACATATATTTCTTTCTCTATAGTAGTTTTATCTGTATGCATTATCTTTGTTTTTGCTATGTTAAGATATAAGTTGTGATTTTCACTATTTCGTTGGTGGGTTGAGGTTATTAAGTTTTCTATACCATACTGCGATGTGGGTAGTAGTACTGTATCATCAGCATATCGAATCTCTGGTATTTCATGACCACCGATATTTAGGGTATCATATTGGTGATATCATCTCTGACATTTATCATTGTATTTTCGGCGTACGGATTGTTGTTTGTCCATCAAGAATGATGATGACCATTCATTTCATCCAGTGGGGTTGAAAGTATGGAGCCGTGAGTTCTAAGATGGCTGATAAGACCTATTTTGGCTCGAAATGTTCTTTGACAATGTGGACAAAGAATGCTTGACATTTCTGGAGGAGGATTTTCTGCAGTGGTTTTTCTGTTCTGTCTTGTCTTCACAGCTCTTGCAGTCCTGGTTGCCTCACACGTGACTGCACCCTTGCGTAATGATATACGCCCCGAATTTTGGTCTCTGGCTGCAGTCTCCCAGGTGTCATGATTAATTCCAAAAGCGTTCAGTGAGATTTTCAGAGTGTCTTTAAAGCGTTTCCTCTGGCCGTCTTGGGAGCGTTTACCACAACGCAACTCGCCGTAAAAAATTCGTTTAGGGAGCCTGTGATCTGGCATGCGAGTCAAGTGACCAGCCCAGCGAATCTGATTCTTCATTAGTAGAGTGTGGATACTGGGCATGGACGCTCTTTCTAGAATTTCAGTGTCTGGGATCTTGTCTTGCCATTTAATCTTCAGTAACTTCCTAAGGCAGACTGTGTGGAAGTGGTTTAATTTCCTAGCGTGTCGCTGATAAACAATCCAGGTTTCACAAGCATATAGCAGTGTGGATAATACAACTGCTTTGTTGACTTTCAGCTTTGTTTGCAGGTTTATTACATTTCTGTCCCATACATTCTTGTACAGTCTGCCAAAGGCCGCGCTGGCCTTGGAGTTTCTTGTATTCACTTCATCATTAATTGTGGCAGCTTGTGACACAGTGCTGCCATGATAGGTGAATTTTTCCACAACACTTAGACTATGACCATTCGCTTTGATATTCGGCACAGTGTGATTATTCCCTGGAGCTGGCTGATACATAACTACAGTTTTCTCCAAATTGATATTGAGCCCAAAGTTGGCACAGGCATGTGAGAAAGCTGAAACATTATGTTGCATGTGCGCCTCTGAGTTGGCGTATAGAGCGCAATCATCAGCAAACAGGAGCTCTCTGACGGTGTCGCTGTCAATTTTGGTTTTAGCTTTCAGCCTTCTGAGATTGAATAACTTTCCATCCATGCGGTAGTTGATGTCTATTCCAATGTCGTTGTTCTCGAAGGCATTCGTCAACATAGCTGAAAACATGAGGCTGAACAGTGTCCTTGTTTCACTCCATTGGTAACATGAAAGGGCTCAGACAGTTCACCATTTTCCTGTACTCTTGCCTGCATGCCATCATGAAGTAGTCGCACTATTTGGACAAACTTTCGTGGACAGACATATTTTGCCGTAATCTTCCACAGTCCTTCTCTGCTGACTGTATCAAAAGCCTTGATAAGGTCAATGAAAGTGGAGAACATTTCGCAGTTCTGTTCCTGACATTTCTCTTGCAACTGCCTTGCAGCGAAAATCATGTCAACAGTTCCACGTTCTTTTCTGAAGCCACACTGGCTCTCGGGAAGAAGACCTTGATCGAGATGGGCCGTGAGGCGATTGAGAAGAATTCTGGCGAGTATCTTCCCTGCAATTGAAAGCAAGGAGATGCCTCGGTGGTTGTCACATGATTGGCGGTTTCCTTTTCGTTTGTAAAGGTGAACTATTGATGCGTCCTTGAAATCTTGTGGCATGGTCTCGTTCACCCATATGTTTGTAAAGACTTGGTGAAGCTGCTCTGTTAGGACCGGCCCACCTGCCTTGTATATCTCTGCCGGGATGGAGTCGGGACCAGGTGCCTTGCCGCTGGAGAGTTGCTGGGTGGCTTTGTTTACTTCCACTGTGGTTGGCAGGTCATCAAGTGTATCATTGATGGGAACTTGAGGAAGGCAGTTGATGGTTTCATCATCGAAGAAGGAGGTTGCATTTAAGATGTTGCTGAAATGTTCTGCCCAGCGCTGAAGGATGTCTTTCGTATCGGTGACCAATGTTCCCCCATCTGCACTGAGGAGGTGAGCTGTGCCTGGTGATGTAGGACCATAGACCGCTTTCAGTGAGTCGTAGAAGTTTTTCATATCATGTCTGTCAGCAAAGCCTTGAATTTAATCAGCTTTCCTGCTCAGCCAGGAGTCCCGCATGTGCCGAAGTTTCTGCTGCACTACTCTCTGAATGTTCTTGAAGGCATCTTTTTTTAATGTTGACTTCGGGTCATTCAAATGTGCCTTGAGGAGAAGATGTTTCTCGGCCAGCAATTGGTTGATGTCTTCGGAATTTTCATCAAACCAGTCTTTATGCTTTCGGGGGGTTGGACCCAGGATTTCCATAGCATTGTTGTAAATTATGTCCTTTAGGGCTCTCCACTCTGTTTCTGTATCATGTTTAGCTGCAGTATTGGGCTTGAGGCGGTCTTCCAGCATATTTTCAAACGCTTTTGAATCGTTTGAAACATTTGCAGATACTTCCAGAGTTATCAACGAAAAATGTTTAACGTGCATAAGTTCATGATAAATTGCGTTTGAATTCAACATGGATAGTTATAATGTAATTTCCGCAGAAAATATTCATTGTCTTATATATTCATTGTGGACAATATTCATTGTGAACATTGTTTCTCAAACAATCTAAATGATCCATAATGATCTGGTTTACCAATACATATATCAATTTTATTTTTTTTTTTAAATACTTTGTACATGCAAACATTTGTGTTGAATAATGTTTCTCTTAACGTTTCCATAGGCACATATTTGCCATAAATGATTAAATGTTTATCCAAATCACACTTACGCAAAATCAACATCTGTGAGACGAGATACTTGAGGATAGCTGCAAACTTAACTATCAGAGACCGAGTAAGAAATGATGTTGTCAAACAGTCGGTGGGATCAACACATTGTGCCACATTTATTGAAAAACAGGAGATCAAATGGTTGACCATCTCATTAGAATGCAACACCATCAACTGCCAGCACTGGCGCTACGCCCAGAAATATTTGATACAAGAGCAAGAGGACCACAGAGAAGAAAATGGATTGATGACATCAAAGACATTGTACAATCACACGGAATGAGATGGCTAACTATGACCGGTGATGCCTTTCGGCATAAAGCATGATGATAATGATAATGATGGTGATGATGATGATGATGATGATGATGATGATGATGATGATGATGATGATGATGATGATGATGATGATGATGATGATGATGATGATGATGATGATGATGACGATGACGATGACGATGATGATGACGATGACGACGACGATGACGACGACGACGACGACGACGACGACGACGACGACGACGACGACGACGACGACGATGATGATGATGATGATGATGGCGAGATTTATTTTATGCATTGTACTGGAGTCTATTGGCAATGAAATACTTAAATCCCTGGAGGAAACATTACCTTTCCCTGATCCTAAAGTTTCAAACTCCCACTCTTTCAGTGTATTCATGAACAACCAACCAAACATTCAATCATAAACACACATTTATGGGGCAGCCGTGGCTGAGAGGTTATGGTATCTGCCTCGGGTTCAGCAGGCACTGGGTTCGAGCTTGGGAATTTTCTAAGAAATTTTGGTATCCCATGAAAAGTAACCTAGGTGCAATTTGAGTCGTAAATAAGGATCCAATCCTTCGTGGTGACATAATATTTTACTATATGAAGAGTCATGATCCGAATAGAAAGCGGATCCATAACAGACCTCATTTTCAAGGGATGCACCCCATGAATAAATAATCGAACGTTTTTTGCACTGTTACTTCCCTTTTTTGGTGAGAATTGTTTTTTTTTAATTTAATACTTAATGTTATTATTAATTGTAGCGAGGTGGGGCTTAAAAATCTATCATCATACAAGTGATGCTGTTAAGGTACAGTGCTCTTCCTCCTCGGTTTCTTCATTCTTTTTTTCTCGTCTTCTTTCTTTATTTGTATAAACACTATCAGCATTCCATTGGTGATGTGTAAGGGATAAGGTTATAGTGCATTTCCTCGGAGTGGTCTATGGGGCAGGTGGATGTGGAGGTGGGAGCTCAGGGGAGGAGCATGCGGTGTCAGCAAGTGGGGTGGGGCGAGGGGGTTTGAAACTCGAACTGCGGCGGGTGTCATTTGAAAACCTGAATAAGTTAGAATGTAAATATGGTAGTTATATGATATGTAGGGGGTCGTACTGGCTTATTCACTATCATCACACGGGTTATTAAAACTATAAAAAAAGTAAAAAGGGTCAGTATTATTGGATCTAGTCGGTATGGCTTAGTGTCATTCGTTGTTACGGGGTGGGTAGCGGGTATTAGTGATCTGTAGAGTGTCGCAGTGGTTTAAACACTAGCATCATACGGGTTACAAATGAAAATATTAAAATGTAAAGATGACCGGTATTATTGGATGTAGTTGGTATGGCTTAGTGTCATTTATTGTTAAGGGGTGGGTAGCGGTTATTAGTGATCTGTAGAGTGCCGTAGTGGCTTATTCACTATTATCATAGGGTTACAAATGAACATCTTAAAATGTAAAGATGGCCGGTATTATTCCTCTTGTGGGTATAGCTTAGTGAAATTCGTTATTAAGGGGTGGATAGCGGTTATTAGTGATCTGTAGAGCATCGCAGTGGTTTAAATACTAGCACCATACGGGTTACAAATTAAAATCTTAAAATGTAAAGATGTTCGGTATTATTGATTTTTTACGGGTATAGCTTAGTGATATTCGTTGGTAAGGGATGGATAGCGGTTATTAGTGTTATGTAGATGGATGTAATGGCGTATACACTAGCACCATATGGGTTACAAATGAAAACCTTAAAAAGTACAGATGGCCGGCATTATCGACTGTACCGGGTATGGCTTAGTGAAATTCTATGTTAAGGGGTGGGTGAGTGAAGGAGTAGCTAGAAAGGTGCTTCTGATCGTTATTAAGGGGTGGTCAAGTGGTGGGGTGGCTAGATAAATACGTCCATTCCTTGATAATAGCCGGAGGTTAAGTCTCATATTCAAGTCTGAAACGTGGACTTATAGTCGGCTGATCGCCAGGGTGACTCATCATGACTCAGTGGGGGTGAACATGCTTGAGCGTGTTCAGACATGTCTTTGGGGAAAACGGGAGGATGACTCAGAGCGTACTGACGGCGGTAAACCCGCTTGAACATGTTTAGACATGATTTCTATGGTGCATTAGCCGCCCAGTCTGTATAAAAAGGACCTCAAAGGCGGGCTAAAGACACTACGTTTGCAACAAGACCTATAGAAAACAGCTCACCAAAGAAATTGTTGTGGTAAGTAGCACTGTGTGTATGCTATATTGTCTCTTTACACGTCTGTCAAGTCGGTATAGTGCTGTCACTAGTGTATATCTCAGAAGCTACATGAGGCAACTAAGAAGAATACACGGCTAGGTATAGCCGCTCGGTATAGGAATACTAATACAAATACTAATGACGGTCATATATAAAATAATCATCATAAATCATCATCATCAGCTTCACTTTTGCCGTCAATTGACGTGGGGAAGAAATGGCGCTCCACTGATCGATGTTTGGCACTGAATAGTGTCATGCCAGGTGATTGTCTGTATTCTCAGGCGATCTGCTGTAATCCGTTAGGGAAGCTGGTGGTTTGCATTCCAATTGTGTACATATGAAACATGTTTTTCATTAAAGTATGCTTTCTCTGTTCACTAAAATGTAATATGCTTTTGTTCATCTACAGATTCAAACCAAGACGACCAGCCCCTCATTGACACGTGGACCACATCGATTCTGGAAAGCAAAAGGTATGTGTATATATCAGGTCTCGATTAAGTGTAGTGTAATATATATATATATATATATATATATATATATATATATATATATATATATATATATATATATATATATATATAAATGCGCGTTTAGGCCTATGTCCTCTGTCTGCGCAGTGTATGGAAACATGCTTATTCAACCATTCAGTTTTGATCATTATCCCACTCACTCTCCAGAGTGGACACGAAATGTGCTTGCACCGGAGAATTTAGAGTCATGCTCTACGGTTTCTAATGTATCAATGTATATCACTAATGTACACGATCTCAAAATACTCTGTCTCTTCAAAATGTGTGAAGGCTACATAAAAGTCAATTATGTGGTGTCAAATTCATGTAAATCCTACAATGATGTCCCCTGTTATATCATCTTTATCCTTCCTCCAGACTGAAAATTTGCAGACACAGAAAAATCTCGAGAATATTGAGTGGTTTACAAGAAGTGAAATCTCGAGACTATTACTTACAAGAAGTGAAATCTCTAGACTATAACTTACAAGAAGTTAAATCTCGAGGCTATTACGTACAAGAAGTGAAATCTCGAGGCTATTGCTTACAAGGAGTGAGATCTCGAAGTTATTGAGCTGTGTATAAGAAAGGAAGTCAACGAACGGTCCACCACAAAATATTGGTATGTATGCTTTCATCATTTCTCACTAGGTGTTGGTCATCACTAAATATTTCCACCCCTATGTGGTGGGCATCATAAATGTATTCAGCATTTCTCACTAATGAAGTACAACTCTGTGTCATACAATATAAAATAGCACAAAGAACATAATTACGAACCAGGAAGTTGCTAACCATCAACACACAAATATAGTTATGGAGAAGACCCTGTGTAAGGATAAAAAAGAAAATGAAATAATTTAATAGGTGTGACATCACAAGCCTCAATTCCTTTTTCTTTTGATATTTCCTAACAATGTATGTGATATGAAATATTATCTACTGATATGCTATCATCATGGTCGTTGCATGTTTGTGAAATATCTGATATGCTGTTTTTGTCTTTCTTCACAGCTGTTTGACGTCCAGTACTTACAGCGATTGTTAAAGTTTGGAACTAGCGAAAGATTACACAATTGTATAGTGGTCACTATACTTTATCCATTGGAGCTAAACATGAGTTTGTGGAATATCAAGTAATTATTTAAACCCGAAGCTACAAGCGTGTTGGAAAATATTACTGAGCTAATATCAAGCCATTATCTAACACCAGAAGCTATGTTCACCACTACTTTTTTCTATCATTATGGCCACTAGTCAGAAAAAATATCTATTTCTGTCCCACCTGTGGTAAAGAATTCACTGAATAAAAAACAATCTTACAAGACATATTAAACCAGTACACAACACCACAATGCACACATGCCACATCTGTGGCAATCTATAACAGAGGAATGACATCCTACAACGACACATAAAAACTGATCACCAGACATCAACTACATCAACACCTGTGACCACTAACCACACAAACACCACATCGGCATCAATAAAAAGGAAAGCCCAAGCAGACACGCAAGCAGCTAAAAAAAAGACTTGATCAAGTGGAAGCAGAGGAAGCCGCCATAGAGATAGATAATAAAGTAGAGATAGATAAGGAATTAAATACCGTAAACAATATCTCCGACACCGAAGTCCAGAATAAATACAGTGACAACTGGACAGCTCTTAGGACACATCGAAACATCAACAAACATATATCGACCTATAATTTTCTATCGACCGGACTCAGTACTGCCAATTGACTGGATCGAGACATTAAAACCAATATTTGCTAGGCAGACAAACCACTTCAAGATAAATTATTCTCATCACATGATTTTACGACATACAAAGACAAAAGAATTTAGATTTTTCCATTCTTCATCAAATAATGCATGCCAACTCGACTTCCCCCACTTAGCTAACAACGAACAAGACTTTGACGATATTATAGCCCTAGTTCAGGACAGTGACATGTTTAACTACGCCCTACACAACAGACCTGACACTAAGTACGTGGTAGAGACAATACCCGCGACTAGCTTTCATATATCACATTAATGAGCACCTACTAGGTTGATTGCTGTCTAGAATATGCTCTATTAAAAATGTAAAGTGGTCATATGTGTGATATCTTTGTATGTGTGGTACAGTGAATTGTGTATATCATTGAACATAAAAAATATTGAATGTTGTGCACATGAAAATACTGATTTTGATGGAAAAATAAAAGTTATGAAATTTCTTGTTTGTCGGTTTTTTCAGTGGTATGCTCGGCTTGTTTTCGTCTTTCTTGTTTTTCTTGTTTTCATGTTGACTGCTACGCGAGCATGTTTTTTCATGTTGAATGTGGCGAAAAGCTGTGAAACAATTCTCTCTCTCTCTCTCTCTCTCTCTCTCTCTCTCTCTCTCTCTCTCTCTCTCACACACACACACACACACACACACAATGGAACAGTGAGACAAGACCAAAGTCACACAAGAATAAAGACACATTGGAACAGAGAGACACGTACAATATCACACAGGAATGTTCATCCAAACTTATAATTATCTCAACGAAACTTATAAAAATTAGGACAATTTATTAACCAAAGTGAAACATCTTAGCCAAATTACAACCAGACATAAATATATCAGCCAAATTTATAAAAAAATTAGGAAAATTTCTTAAACAACTGTGAACAGTTTGGCTAAATTTCAAACAAATTAAAAAAGTAGGAAACTGTGTTAATCAAATGTGAAAAGTTTGGTCAATTTTCAACCAAACTTATAAACAAAAGTAGGAAACTTTGTTAACCAAATGCGAAAAATTTCAACAACGTTATGAAAAGTAATTAAATGTGTTAACCAAATGTGACAAAGTTTGGCAACATTTCAACCAAACTTATGAAAAGTAAGAAAATTTGTTAACCAAATGTGAAAAAATTATCGTCCAAAGAGAGAAATATTTTAACTAAACTTATAAATAGTTCAGCCTAACTTATGAAAAGAAAAAAGAAGGAAAATTGTCAGGCGAATGGGGAAAAGGTAGGCTAAATACAGAAATATCTCAGCCAAACTGATGAAAACTAGGAAACGTTGTTAGCCAAAAGGGAAAAACCTAGGTCAAGTAGGAAAATATGTTACCCAAATGTGAAAAATTTCGCCAAATACAGAAATATCTCGTCCACACTTATGAAAACTAGGAAAATTTGTTAGCCAAATAGGAAAACAATATTGGCCAAGTAGGAAAATTCGTTAGCCAAAGAGAGAAATATCTCGTCTAGACTAAAAAAAAAAAAGTAGGAATATTCTGTCAACCAAAGGGGGAAAATGCCGAACAAACTTATAAAAAGTGGAAAAATTGTTGACCAAATGGGAAAGATATTGACCAAGTAGGAAAACAAGCGTTCAAACTCATAAAAAGGAGGAAACTTTGCTAACCAAATGTGAAAAGTTGGGCCAAATATCAACCAAACTAATAACAAATAGGAAACATTGCTAACAAAATGTGAAAAGTTTGGCTAAATTTCAACTAAACTTATAAAAAGTAAGAAACTTTGTTAACCAAATGTGAAAAGTTTGGCCAAATTTCAACCAAACTTATAAAATGTAGAAAAATTTGTTAACCAAATGTGAAAATGTTTGGTCAAGTAAAGAAATATTTCATCCAAACTTATGAAATGTGGGAAATTTTGTTGGCCAGAGGTGAAAAATTGTGGCCAAATTTCAACCAAACTTTAACATATCGCAAAGAAACTGATAAAAAGTAGAACACTGTAAACAAAATATGAAAAATTTTGCCGAATTTCAGCCAAATTAATTTTTAACAAAAGGAAAATTTCTTAATCAAAGGGGGAAACATAGTTCACGTTGTCATTTCACATCCGATAATAGAATCAAGTCTCCAACCAACCAGCATTGTCTGTTATGAAGTCGGCCTTTTCTTAAAATCGTTAATATTTTGCCAAACTTTGTCACAAATGGTTAACAAATTTTTCTACTTTTCATAAGTTTTTTGAAATTTGTCGCATTTGGTTAACAAAGTTTCCTACTTTTTTTTTTACAAGTTTGGTTGAAAATTGACCAAATTCTTCACATTTGGTTAACACAGTTTCCTACTTTTTTTTAATTTGGTTGAAATTTGGCCAAACTTTTCACATTTGTTTAAGAAGTTTTTCTACTTTTCATAAATTTGGCTGAGATATTTATAAGCCTGGTTGTAATTTGGCTAATATGTTTCACTTTGGTTCAAAAAGTGTCCTACTTTTTATAAGTTTCGTTGAGATAATTATAAGTTTGGATGAACATTCCTGTGTGATATTGTACGTGTCTCTCTGTTCCAATGTGTCTTTATTCTTGTGTGACTTTGGTCTTGTCTCACTGTTCCATTGTGTGTGTGTGTGTGTGTGTGTGTGTGTGTGTGTGTGTGTGTGTGTGTGTGTGTGTGTGTGTGTGTTGTGTGTTGTGTGTGTGTGTGTGTTGTGTGTGTGTGAGAGAATTGTTCCACAGATTTGCGCCACATTCTACATGAAAATACATGCTCGCATAGCAGTCAACATGAAAAAAAGAAAAACAATAAAGACGAAAACAAGCCCAGCATACCACTGAAAAAAAAAAAAAAAAAAAAAAAAACAAGAAATTTTCATTTTCATAACTTTTATTTTCCCATTACAATCAGAATTTTCATGTGCACAACATTCAAAATTTTTTATGTTCAATGATATAGACAATTCACTGTACCACACATACAAGGATACTTCACAAATGACCACTTTACATTTTCAATAGAGCATATTATAGACAGCAATCAAACTAGTGCCAGTCTCTCTGGCCGAGGGGTTACGCAACTTTCTCCGTAATCCCGTTTATCCACGCAGGGTCTCGCAGCGCGCGACAATTGCAGGTGGTTCTACCCGCGCTGGTGACTTGCGGTATAATAAGCCGGCCGCTCAGAATGCAATGGCAAACTCCTGAGCGTAGTCTTGCCAAGAGATCAACAATCAGCTGAAAGATGCTGATGTTGACAGTGATGTCCTGTAAAGGATATGCAAATTTTAAAAAGCATCAACCTAGTAGGTGCCCATTAATGTAATATATATAAACGCTAGTCACGGGTATTGTCTCTACCATGTACTTAGTGTCAGGTCTGTTGTGTAGGTTTATGAAGTAGGTTTATAAAATCGTTAAAGTCTTGTTCGTTGTTAACTAAGTTTGAGAAGTCGAGTTGGCATGCATTATTTGATGAAGAATTGAAAAATCTAAATTCTTTTGTCTCTGCATGTCGTAAAATCATGCGATGGGAATAATTTATCTTGAAGCAATTTGTCTAACTAGAAAATATTGGTTTTAATGTCTCGGTCCAGTCAATTGGCAGTACTGCGTCCGGTCGATGAAAAATATTATAGGTCGATATGTTTTTGTTGTTTTTTTTTTATGTGTCCTAGGAGCTGTCCTGATGACTCTGTATTTCTGCTGGACTTCGTTGTTGGACATTTTGTCTACGGTCTTTAGTTCCTCATCTATCTCTACTTCCTCATCTATCTCTATGGCGGCTTCCTCTGTTTCCACTTGATCAAGTTTCTGTTTTTAGCTGCTTGCGTGTCCGCTTGGGCTTTCCTTTTTCTTGATGCCGATGTGGTGTTTGAGTTTGTAGTGATCACAGGTATTGGTGTAGTTCATGTCTGGTGATCAGTTTTTATGTGTCGTTGTAGGATGTCTTTCCTTTGTTATAGATTGCCACAGATGTGGCATGTGTGCATTGTAGTGTTGTGTACTGTTTTAATATGTCGTGTAAGATTGGTTTTTTCAGTGAATTCTTTACCACAGGTGGGGCAGAGATATATATTTTTCTATTTGACTATTGGCCATAATGAGAGAAAAAGGTAGTGGTGAAAATAGCTTCTGGTGTTAGATAATGGCTTGATATTAGCTCGGTAATATTGAACAACACGCTTGTAGCTTCGGCTTTAAATAATGATTTGATATTTTACAAACTCTTGTTTTGCCCCAATGGATAAAATATAGTGACCACTATACAATTGTGTAATTTTCACAGCACTTTCTGGGGTGAGGGGAACCTGCTATCACACTTTAATTACAGGATACCTTTAGCCCTGGGACATAGGTGACCTCAGTCAACAAACCCCTTCGGCCCTTGGATCACTATCTCCCTCACTCTCAACCATGGGACGTTACCTCTTTCAAACCTCGTCCTGAACTCAGGACACAACTCTGGCAACTAACTATGTTAACAATATGGTGTATTATACAAGATGAATGAGAATGATAATGATGATTCCGAGCTAGGCCTCGCAGTATCTATGAGAGGTAAGACGTGGCAAGATTCGAGCAGCCTCCCAAAGAAAGTGTCATCATCGTCAGGGCCACAAGTCTCACACTATCGGGTAAGTCGAACACGCTCACCAAGTATATCCGGCCTCCCGCCAGGTATAGGTTTCTCCACTTGGACAGGATGGTTGGCGAGTCGACTCACTGGTACTTGGGACCTTCGGTGGATGACGTTACTGAAGTCTGGACCTCCTTAGGGTAGGGATAAATAATGTATCTCGGGTGGCTGAGGAACTAGGACACTCCTCTGAAGCGCCTGGAAGTATCGATTGTACTGCGGGTATAGCGAGAGGGTGATCTCTCACTCAATGGTAGTAGCAGCCCCAACTGTCTATGCAATCCGCGCAGATCATCCGACTCATCTCGCAGATACCACAGCACAGATATCTCCCTCGCTGAAATGTGGCACTGTAGATAGAGTTCAAAACAGAAAATAGTTCTTCCACAATATCATATCACAATATGGTAACCGGCATTTGGTAGCGAAGACATCATAGCTTGCTGGCATGAAGGCAGTCAGTCAGGTTCACAACTGGGACACTAACAACATCCACATACTTGCCTGGTGAAGTAACGAACAAGGCTATATGGTGCTGTCATGGCGAACAACCTGGGATATCAGACGTGGAGTGGGTGATGAGTTATCTGGAGCCCATACTGAGAAGTACTCTCGATGGTAAGTACCTCTCGCGGTGTTGGTGGACTTACAAGCTGCTAACACCGACTGGACGTAGAACCAACGCGGCTATCCATCTGCATCCTCTTTCCCAGATGACCGGAGGGCTGGGCCAAGGTCGGTGTCTGAGAGCTGGGTCTATGCTGAAACATTGCTAGATAATATAAACGGTTAGTGACTTGGTTGTACTTATAGACTGAAGGGCCCTGAAGGAGGGCCGATGGCAGTACTTCCTCAACCCCCTTCCAGTTATCCGCCAACGCTGATGTCGTACCATGCCGTAGGCACAATCCAGAAAATCCAAATAAATATACAGGGTGAACCCCCTGTAGAAGAAATCAACACCCCGTTCCCCCTCCCTGGTCCCAGGTCGGGGCATTTAGAACTGTGTCATGTTCAATATGAACAATTCTGTCGCAACGGGCCCTTCTCCCTCTATCGACCTCTCAGGAATCCACTATATATTAAGCTGGTCTTCCATCGAGGAAACTAATTAAAAGACAGATATGATGAAAGCCAAGAAGAAAGCCAGTGGTCGCACCACCATGTGATCCAAAGTTTGACTCCCGGTACGACCTTGAAATGACCTCGGAGGTTTCGTCCGACCGGTGCATTCGAGTCGTTGCACTCGCCCAAGTTCATCGATATATCACTCGATATATCCGAAGCGTCTCCTTAATATACTTCCGGTAGCGCTGCGGGTAATGGTTCGGTCACGCCGACCACGCCGATATTCGAGTTTATAAAGTTGGCCATGTGTGGACTCAAACTACAGGTCTCGCTTCCCTGAACCCGATGTTCCCAATCTATAGGGGCTGCAAATAAGCCGCGCGTTGCTAACCTACGAAATATATTAGCAGTACAATGCTTGTACACACGTGTTTGCCACAGGCTGAATTTACAGTCGTAAAACACAAGCTTACCAATGATCACACGTGACCTCCTTTCTCGCGACGGTTAGTACACGCGTCAGCGAAATCTCATAATTCAAATCACCGACACCGCACTAGTTATGAAAAAAGGTTGTACACATACCTTCACACAAACAGCACGACAGTGGATAAGAGAAGCGTTGTCACTGCAACTGGACATGATGTCAAAGGTCTTCAACCCTCATCAATGTCCTGTTATTCCCGAGAGGAGATTGGAATCAACAAGCACATCTTTAAACTTAGTATCTGTTGGGATTATTGACTGACTTTGGTCTACACTCCTCTCTTCTGTCTTCCATTCCATATATCTATTTCTTTCTCTCTCTCTATTATTCCCTCAACACATACTCCGACAACAGTTCCTTTCAACGATAAGATAAAAGATTTATTAATAAAAACTATGTCTGGTGTATGTATGGATATTGTCTATGTAGTTGGTATGTTCTTCTAGTGTGGTTGTCAGATATGAACTCTGAATGTCTATCAGCTGTGTTGCTTCTCGCCCTTTCATTCTTCAAGATCACAGGACAGCACATCAAACAGGACAGAGCTCACCCGGGATGATCCGTATGCTTGAATCTGATGGTAAATCCGTTATTGAATGAAACAAAAACTGTTCACCACTGAGTCAAGGTACCGTAATAAAAGTCCCGTAAGTTTATGAATGCGCCTGAATCTGGTTCATGACGGTAAGTATCCAACCTCGAAAAACCACCACATCGTCACAGTTCTTCCTATAGTCTTTTATTACTAACACTGTTTTACTTGTCTATGCTTTCTTCCTTATGCATACAATATGTATGTAGTTGTAAGTATCCCTGCTTGCCCCAGGTTAACATCTTTTCCTTTTAAGTGTTTTATTGGTATATTCATTTGAGCATACAGTGTTCTGTATTTGAATTGATTATTTCTTCATCTTAAAAACATGTCTATGTTCTTTTTGGTTCTACGTATGTACTTTATTTGTTCAAGTGTAGTACTCTTCATCTCTTCTCTGCTTTCACTAGGAGATTTGAACCTGTGGAGAAGTATAACAGATCCCGTGATAAGCATCCGCCCATTACTACTACTTATGCAAGTGTCCTTCTCCAGCCATAATGACAAGGCTTCCGAAGTGAACACCCGCATAAGACATATGAATTCACCAAAGTCTAAACTATCCACTAATAGAAAGCCATGGTAAATGCTATTCACTCACATCTATATTCCTATGCTAAACTATACTCTAATATACCTTATAATAATCCTAGTCTGAATTGGGAGTACTAATGCACCATAAATACACAAACGTTCTTCTGAACGCAGCACATCCCTTTTCATAATCCTTCTTCTCCCTAAACCTAAGAATCACACTAACCCTCACAAAGACGTAGCCACTCTTTATAGGTCATTTTTGCCGCATAGTCCTTGACCTTGCTGGACACCTCAAATCCAGACTTCATTATCATCGTTAGTGGAAAATTACAGCTCTGAACCGTTTCACATCCATACCGCAATAGGCTGTCCAATAATACTGTCTGCCTTTGTCGCAAACCAATTTTTCCACTCGACTGTTACCTGGGCTGTAAGCGGCCCCTTCTGTCTTGACCTATAAACCCCTGTGCCTGGTCAACCCGTTGTTTGTTACCCTTACTGCTTCGTTTGTTAACCCTTCTTCTACCTGGTTAGTCGGTGTATACAGTCATCTATCTGGGAATCATTAACTCTCAGTATTTCACGACATAGGCCCCCTCTTAAGAGATTAGACCGCGTCGAATCTTTCTCACTGTAGGTTTGATTCCCATGATCCACAACCCTAGTCTTCTTCCTCCGGAGCTGGATGTCTGGATAAGAAATCTGCTCATATCTTCTCCTTACCAAGGATGTATTCCATTGTGAAGTCCGGTTGCATCAACAACGTCCATCACATCCACCGTGCGTTGAGCTTCTGCGAAGTAGCTATTAACATCACGTGTTGATGATATGATTGGATCCTCACATGGCTCACCTCATTATCCAGTAGGCGCTCTAATTGACACCCTACTATACTACTCACGACTGAAACTAGTGTTGGCTCCTCGCTCCTGTAGGTCCGGTCGACCTACTTTCGACTTGCGTCAGCGACGGCTCACAATACAGACGGATTGTCCCATCTTGATTGTAACACTGCTTCCATGTCCTCTTGGTTTCCCCCGGCTTTGCCTCTGGGGATGTTCCACCTCGTCCTCGATGGACCGAGTCATCTTTCCCAAATCTCCTGGACTTTTGCTTCCAGGACCATCTTGGGCGATATTGTATCTGGTCAGCCAATCTTCGGTTGGAGTCCTGGGTAATTCTCGCTTTTCCCGACGTTACCCACCCCTTCTGAACTTGGTTACCGGTGAAACTTTCACTCTTGTCCTTTCCCTGACTTGTGATTTCCCTCCTCCGGTCGTTGGGTAAATCTGACCTATCACGTACTGTCCCATAGGCCCTCCTATGTTGTACTGGCGATCTCTGGTCTTCGTCTGGACTGGTAACCTTTGTCCCAATGGCTGCCATCACCATAAAGTGCGAAGCTTTGCTCCCGGATCTCTCTTCATATTTCCTAATGAGATGTCTAGGGAGATTTTTCTTCTCTTCCCCGATCCGTATTTTGTAGATGTTCTTGGACACCACCTTTTCCACAGGATAAGGTCCTTTCCATCCTACTTGGAGTATATTGGTCTCTGCTGGACTCCACACTTCCACTTTGTCTTCCACTTTAAGAGCTAGTTTCCTCTTAATTCGCTTGTTGGGTGGTGCTTTCTGGCACTCCGAACAAGACTTCACCCACCGGCGTACATCTCCGGTCATTCCTGGCCAGCAATAATGGCCGGATATTTGCTGCAAGGTCTCTCTGACACCCATATGTCGATTCTCGCCTATGATGTGTCCACTCTGAAGAATGTGAATACGGTGGGTCTCTGGAACCACCCACTGCTCATGCAGGTTATTTCCCCTCCCAGCTCTCCGATAGAGTAGTTGATTCTTCAGAAAGTACTGTCCCCGTTCTGGTGGCTCAGCACTTCTTTGCAGCTTCTTGTAACAAGGATGCAACGTAATATCCTTCCTCTGGGCAGTATGCAATTCTCCTATCCCTGAGTTGTCGCATAGTGTCTCTGCCTCTTTTTCCTTCCCTTGAGATCCCTTGACTACTGTTCCCTTGTGGGTTGGTTGTTTGGGCATTCCCAAAAAGACATATTTCGTACCAATGATCATGGGAAATAAGGAGTCAGATAATACAGCAGCTGGAATAATGCCCGTGACGTACCTGGATTTAATCTCCACCTTGGCGATTGGCAGCGTCATGGTAACAGCACTCCTCATTGCCGGCTGTATTTCTATGGTCTCCCCTGTAAGTTGGTCTGGGCTTACTAAGCTGGCGTCCACCACCGCTTCCCCATCCAAACCTGTATCGTAGAGACAAGCAACCTGTTGGCCATTTACTTCAATCAGTTCCACCACAGGTGGTCTCTCTTGGTCCTGAGTGTCTTTCATCTCCTTGACCGTTTCCTTGCCTTCCTCTTTTAATTCCTCGAGGTTGGTTATGCAATTGGCGTCGTTTTCCTTGCATCTGCAGTCCACAGTATTATGTGTTATCGACTGGCAGTGTGTGCCCCCTGTTCCCTTCCTAGGTTTCCGTGTGTCCTTTTTGTTCCTTTCTCCTTCGCCGACCTCAGCCTTGTCTGTGATCACCGATGTAGGAATCACTTTGCATGCTGCGAAGTAAGAACTTTTAGGTTTCGATCTGCAGTCTTTGGTGTTGTGAGAGGCCGCCTTGCAAAATGAACACCACTTCTCAGACCACTGTCGTTTCGCTTGAGAATTCGAGGTGCTCTGGTTTCCTACCTTCACCTTCTCTGAACTCTCCTCTGGGTGCTTTATATAAGGTTCCACTTTTTCTCCTTCCCAGTTTTTAGGTTTCTTTTTCTCTGGTTTCTCCTGACCTTTTGTTTGTGTACTTAGTTCCTCAGTTTCCCCATGTACTTCCACGAACCTTTCCGCCAGTTTAGTCACAACATCAATCCGTTCCGCCCCTTGTTCTCCCAAGAAGGTTCTGAGAGGTTTCGACATTTGCTTTCGCATCTGGTCGACCACCATCATCTCTTCGAGACTCTCATAATCCCTCTTGAATTCTGCCAAGTCCATCCATTTCTGGAGATAGGATTTCAGCCTCAGACTGTAGGCGGCGAATAGTTCTCCCGGCTCTCGTCTAGACGATCTAAACTTCTTCCTATACGTTTGTGCTGTGACTTCATAATGTTTCATCAAAGCAGCTTTCAATTCCTCATACTGATTTTCCTGTCCTGGTGGTAGGCGTGTGTAGACCTCGTACCCTGAACCACGTAAAGACTGGGATACTTTAAGAGCCCATCTGGTTCTATCTAGTCCCATAGCGACTGCCATAGCCTCGAACCGATCCAAAAACTGGTATATCTTCTCTTTACTTTCATCAAAGACCGCCAAAGGAAACTTCATGGCATGGTAACCCTGTCCACTCATGTGGGTTGCCCCAGGTGAAGATGAACTTCCTTCTGCTGCATCTACTTCACCCTTAGTTTGTGTCTTGAGTTCTAACTCTTTCAAGCGGTATTCATGTTCCATTTCTTGTCTCCTGGCAGTCTGTTCCATTTCCAGTTTCTTGGTCTCCTGGTCCATTTTCTTGGCCTCTTGTTCCATTTCCAGTCGCTTGGTCTCCTGGTCCATTTTCTTGGCCTCTTGTTCCATTTCCAGTCGCTTGGTCTCCTGGTCCATTTCTAGTCGCTTGGTCTCCTGGTCCATTTCTAGTCGCTTGGTCTCCACCTCTATTCTTCTCACTTCCAACTCGGTCTTGCGATCTTCTCGTTCTGCTTGACGAATCTCTCGCTCTCTTTCCTGGATGTAATCAGTTAAGTCTGAACCAGCCAACCCAATTTCTTCTCCGTTGGCCCTAAGTTCTGCTGTAGTTAGTTTGGGAGTGGCCATAGTTAAAGCAGGTAAGTCAGCACGTTGAGTAAAGACACCTCAAGGCAGTAAAGAGTACTCACTATAAACAGATAATCTACCTAGAACCTATATCATTTTCTATGCCTATCTAATATTATTAATCTACAACACCACACAGTACATCACAACCACTCTCTCATCCACAAGAGGAGATATAGGATAAAGACTTATGTAGACGTGTGACCGTGTGACTAGGTATGTAATGTGTCTTACCACCTATCCACATTCACTCTGTCTGGAACTTTCTCACTGTAAAGTCACCAGCGTTAATGAAATGTTTCCACCATAAATGTAATGGCACCATATATCCAATGGACGTCCTTCCATTAAAAGTCATCAATATATACTTCTTTTTCTTTTATTCCAATCAGTATGTCCCAACATGCAGGTACTCCGCTATGCCTGTGCCAATATGCAGGTACCCCTCTATGCATATGCCCTGTTATGCCCAGGTCATATGGGTATTTTTCCTACCCGCTGCTCCACCAATTATGTCCTGTTATTCCCGAGAGGAGATTGGAATCAACAAGCACATCTTTAAACTTAGTATCTGTTGGGATTATTGACTGACTTTGGTCTACACTCCTCTCTTCTGTCTTCCATTCCATATATCTATTTCTTTCTCTCTCTCTATTATTCCCTCAACACATACTCCGACAACAGTTCCTTTCAACGATAAGATAAAAGATTTATTAATAAAAACTATGTCTGGTGTATGTATGGATATTGTCTATGTAGTTGGTATGTTCTTCTAGTGTGGTTGTCAGATATGAACTCTGAATGTCTATCAGCTGTGTTGCTTCTCGCCCTTTCATTCTTCAAGATCACAGGACAGCACATCAAACAGGACAGAGCTCACCCGGGATGATCCGTATGCTTGAATCTGATGGTAAATCCGTTATTGAATGAAACAAAAACTGTTCACCACTGAGTCAAGGTACCGTAATAAAAGTCCCGTAAGTTTATGAATGCGCCTGAATCTGGTTCATGACGGTAAGTATCCAACCTCGAAAAACCACCACATCGTCACAGTTCTTCCTATAGTCTTTTATTACTAACACTGTTTTACTTGTCTATGCTTTCTTCCTTATGCATACAATATGTATGTAGTTGTAAGTATCCCTGCTTGCCCGAGGTTAACATCTTTTCCTTTTAAGTGTTTTAGTGGTATATTCATTTGAGCATACAGTGTTCTGTATTTGAATTGATTATTTCTTCATCTTAAAAACATGTCTATGTTCTTTTTGGTTCTACGTATGTACTTTATTTGTTCAAGTGTAGTACTCTTCATCTCTTCTCTGCTTTCACTAGGAGATTTGAACCTGTGGAGAAGTATAACAGATCCCGTGATAAGCATCCGCCCATTACTACTACTTATGCAAGTGTCCTTCTCCAGCCATAATGACAAGGCTTCCGAAGTGAACACCCGCATAAGACATATGAATTCACCAAAGTCTAAACTATCCACTAATAGAAAGCCATGGTAAATGCTATTCACTCACATCTATATTCCTATGCTAAACTATACTCTAATATACCTTATAATAATCCTAGTCTGAATTGGGAGTACTAATGCACCATAAATACACAAACGTTCTTCTGAACGCAGCACATCCCTTTTCATAATCCTTCTTCTCCCTAAACCTAAGAATCACACTAACCCTCACAAAGACGTAGCCACTCTTTATAGGTCATTTTTGCCGCATAGTCCTTGACCTTGCTGGACACCTCAAATCCAGACTTCATTATCATCGTTAGTGGAAAATTACAGCTCTGAACCGTTTCACATCCATACCGCAATAGGCTGTCCAATAATACTGTCTGCCTTTGTCGCAAACCAATTTTTCCACTCGACTGTTACCTGGGCTGTAAGCGGCCCCTTCTGTCTTGACCTATAAACCCCTGTGCCTGGTCAACCCGTTGTTTGTTACCCTTACTGCTTCGTTTGTTAACCCTTCTTCTACCTGGTTAGTCGGTGTATACAGTCATCTATCTGGGAATCATTAACTCTCAGTATTTCACGACAATCAAGACCCGTTGTCCCGCTCTCTACCACTTAGCATTTGACCAAAATGTCGACTGCCTGCCAGCAACCTTCGTCTCCAACTAATCCTTTGTTCTGGGACAATCGACTGCGCTTGAGACGGACATGCGCAGTCCGTAGTGTCCGAAAACCGGTTCCACCACCCCAGTGCTGGAAGCTTCTTAAAGGGCGAGCAACGGCTTAGGTCGGGTTGTGTCACATTACTGGTTCTTTCCCTTTGACCAGCAATTTTCTGCACCCGACTACCCGATGTCTCAACGGACGTTTCTCTACAACGGAAACATCCCGAGGCGGACCCACTGAGTTCTGTGACAGTAATCTTCCGCTAGATCCAAGCTTTAATAATCGCTGTAAGTACTGGACGTCAAACAGCTGTGAAGAAAGGCAAAAACAGCATTATAGATATTTTACAAACATGTAACAACCATGATGATAGCATATCTACAGATAATATTTCATATCACATAAACTGTTAGGAAATATCAAAAGAAAAAGGATTTGAGGCTTGTGATGTCACACATAGTAAATTATTTCATTTTCTTTTTATCTTTACACAGGGTCTTCTCCATAACTGTATTTTTGTGTTGATGGTTAGCAACGTCCTGGTTCGTAATTATGTTCTTTGTGCTATTTTATATTGTATGACACAGAGTTGTACTATATTAGTGAGAAATGCTGAATAGATTTAGTGATGCCCACCACTTAGGTGTGAAAATATTTAGTGATGACCAACAGTTAGTGAGAAATGATGAAAGCATACATACCAATATTTTGTGGTAGACCGTTCGTTGCTTTCCTTTCTTATACACAGCTCAATAACTTCGAGATCTCACTCCTTGTAAGCAATAGCCTCGAGATTTCACTTCTTGTAAGTAATAGTCTCGAGATTTCACTTCTTGTAAACCACACAATAGTCTCGAGATTTTTCTGTGTCTGCACATTTTCAGTCTGAAGAAAGGATAAAGATGATATAACAGGGGATATCATTGTAAGATTTACATGAATTTGACACCACAATATTGAATTTTATGTAGCTTTGACACATTTTGAAGAGACAGAGTACTTTGAGATCGTGTACATTAATGATATACATTGAAACATTTGTGACCGTAGAGCATGACACTAGATTCTCCTGTGTCAGCACATTTTTTCCCACTCTGGAGAGTGAGTGGAATAATGATCAATACTGAATGGTTGAATAAGCATGTTTTCATACACTGTGCATACAGAGGACATAGGTGTAGACGCATATATATTACACTACACTTAATGGAGACCTGATATATACACATACCTTTCTGCGTTCCAGAATCGATGTCGTCCACGTGTCAATGAGGGTCTGGTCGTCTTGGTTTGAATCTGCAGATGAACAAAAGCATATTACTTTTAAGTAAACAGAGAAAGCATACTTTAATGAAAAACAAAATTCATATGTACACAATGGAATGCACCACAGCAGCTACCCTAACGGATTACAGAAGAGGTCGCCTGAGAATACAGACAATCACCTGCATGACACTATTCAGTGCCACCCATCGAGCGGTGGAGCGCCAATTCCCCCTACGTCAATTGACGGCAAAAGTGGAGCTGATGATGATGATGATTTATGATGATTTTTTTATACGACCGTAATTAGTATTTGTATTAGTATTCCTATACCGAGCGGCTATACCTAGCGGTGTATTCTTGTTAGTTGCCTCATGTAGCTTCTGAGATATACATAAATGATAGCAATATACCGACTTGACGAAGTGTAACGAGACAATATAGCAAACACACAGTGCTACTTACCACAACAATTTCTTTGGTGAGCTGTTTTCGATAGGTCTTGTTGCAAACGTAGTGTCTTTAGCCCGCCTCTGTGGTCCTTTTTAAACAGACTGCGGCTATTGCATTATAGAAATCATATCTAAACATGTTCAAGCAGGTTTGCCGCGGTCAGTACGGTCTAAGTCATCCTCCAGTTTTCTCCAAAGACATGTCTGAACACGTTCAAGCAGGTTCACTCTCGCTGACATAGCAGCGTGATGAATTACAATCACCCTGGCGGTCACCCTCAGGTCAGCCGATTATACGTTCACGTTTCAGACTTGAATATGAGACTCAACCTCCCGCTGTCATTAAGGGATGGACGTATTTATCTAGCCACCAAACCACTCGACTACCCCTTAAGAACGATCCGAAGGACTTATCTAGCTACTCCTTCACTCACCCATCCCTTAACATAAAATTTCACTAAGCCATACCCGGTACAGTAGATAATGCCGGCCATCTTTACTTTTTAAGGTTTTCATTTGTAACCCGTATGATGCTAGTGTATAGGCCATTACATCCATCTACATATCACTAATAACCGCTATCCACCCCTTACCAACGAATTTCACTAAGCTATACCCGCTAAAATCAATAATACCGGCAATCTTTACATTTTAACGTTTTCATATGTAGCCCTATGATGCTAGTGTTTGAAGCACTGCGACGCTCTACAGATCACTAATAACCGCTATCAACCCCGTACCAACGAATTTCACTAAGCTATACCCACAATAGCCACTAATAACGGACATCATTATATTTTAATATTTTCATTTGTAACCCGTATGATGATAGTGAATAAGCCGCTATGACACTCTACAGATCAGTAATAACGGCTACCCACACCTTAACAATGAATGATACTAATCCAAACCAACTACATCCAATAATACCGGCCATCTTTACTTTTTAAGGTTTTCATTTGTAACCTTTGTGATGATAGTATTTACACCACTACGACCCACTACATATCACTAATATCCGCTACGCACCCCGTACCAACGAATAACACTAAGCCATACCGTCTAGTTCCAGTAATACTGAACCTTTTTTACTTTTTTAAAGTTTTCATTTGTAACCCGTATGATGATAGTGAATAAGCCACTACGACCATCTAGAGATCGTGTAACTACCATTTTTACATTTGTATTTATTAAGGTTTTCATATGACACTCGCCGCGGCTCGAGGTTCGAACCCCCTCGCCCCACCTCACACGCCGATACCGCACGCTCCACCCATAAGCTCCCATCCCCACACACACCCGCCCCATAGACCACCCCGAGGAAATGCACTGTAACCCTATCCCTTAAACATCACCAATGGAATGCTGATAGTGTTTATACAGATAAATAAAGAAGACGAGAAAAAAAGAATGAAGAAACCGAGGAGGAAGAGCACTGTACCTTAACAGCATCTCTAGTATGATGCTAGTTTTTTTTAGCCCCGCCCCTCTACAATCAATAATAACAGTAACTATTTTTTTCTGTTAATAAAATTATCACCCTAAAAATGGAAATAAGGGAAGTAACAGTGCAAAAATACGTTCGATTATTTATTCATCGGTTGAATCCCTTGGAAATGAGGTTCGTTATGGGTCCGCTTTCTATGCGTATCATGACTCTTCATATAGTAAAATATTACGTCACCACGAAGGATCGGATCCTTATTTACGACTCAAATTGCACCTAGGTTACTACTCCCATGATACCACGCGTCCTCATGATCTCTTGTGCGGAGAGATAGGATATAGGATGCCTAACCTTCTCGGATGAAAGCGAAAAACAGTAGGTCCCGTTGTGCATGATGTGCAAGTTGGAATTGCAAAGATTAGTCTGTAAATTGGTTGCTCTGGCAAAAGTGTTAGGGGAAAAAAACCTAACCACGGGTAGACAAAGCCAGTTACTTTAGCAGGAATCTAATTAGAGGAAACAAACTTGAAACAAAGGCACGCCTAAGTTGGATACACCTACCACTGAGGCACGTAGCTAAGTGTGACGTACTCGCCTCGAATGAGGAACGAAGGGGCAACATAATATCATCATGAATTAATCTCTGTATCTACAGCTAGCAAACCGAAATCGTCATCTACTCACTTCGCAGTCGGCATGGCATCCGCGCATTAGGTCCAGTGTAAAAGATTTGCAAAGAGTAATCGCAAAGAGTAGGCTGTAAAATGGCTACTCTGGCAAAATCGTTAGGAGAAAAACCTAACCACGGGTAGACACAGCCAGTTACTTTAGAGGGGATCTCAGAGGAAATAAACCTGAAACAAAGGCATGCCGAAGTCGGATACACCGATCATTGAGGTGCATAACTAGATGTGACGTACTCGCCTAGAATGAGGAACGAAGACGCAACATACATTTCACCATGGATTAATCTCTGTATCCACAGCTAGCAAACCGAAATCATCATCTGCTCACGTCGAAACCGGCATGGCATCCGCGCAGGAGCTCCAGCATATATTCATACTGTACTTAGCCTCCATCCTGCTCCTTGTAGGCGTTGCTACCCCGGCCTGGAACATGAACTGGAAAGTCAGCAAGATTGACATCAAGTCGGGACTGTTCAGACATTGTATTGAGGATCACTGTGGTAAGATCTGAAGCAGGTTTACAACATATAACATTAAGTGTTCGGTCAGTCTATTATCTGAAATATTGTGAATGGGCACTATATAACTTCCAAGTTTTGTAAATTATCTAAGTTTTTCTAATGATCAGTCTAGTTTTATTAACTATTGACAGTTCTTCCGTTCTTATCCTTCATTCCACATAATAAGGGGAAGCCTGGGAAAGGTAGTGGCTAGACGCTCGCCTGAAGGTCGTGGGTTTGATCCGCCATGTCGTGGATTCGAATTTTTAATGACTTAGGATCCCAGGTCGACCCAGCCTAAACTGGGTACATGGAAATGTCTTGGGAAGTAAACAGCTCATAAATAAATCTACCGTGTCTAAACTGGGTACATGGAAATGTCTTGGGAAGTAAACAACTCATAAATAAATCTAACGTGCCTAAACTGGGTACATGGAAATGCCTTGGGAAGTAAACAGCTCATAAATAAAGCTAACGTGCCTAAACTGGGTACATGGAAATGCCTTGGGAAGTAAACAGCTCATAAATAAATCTAACGTGCCTAAACTGGGTACATGGAAATGCCTTGGGAAGTAAACAGCTCATAAATAAATCTACCGTGTCTAAACTGGGTACATGGAAATGTCTTGGGAAGTAAACAACTCATAAATAAATCTAACGTGCCTAAACTGGGTACATGGAAATGTCTTGGGAAGTAAACAGCTCATAAATAAATCTAACGTGCCTAAACTGGGTACATGGAAATGTCTTGGGAAGTAAACAGCTCATAAATAAATCTAACGTGTATTGTTTGGCGCTCGTTGAAGTAGAAGAAGGAAGTAGAGACTAGAAGACACACTAGACAACATACACATTGAAAGTTATTATATTGATTCCAACCTGCCACCCCTAAATGACGACAGCGCCTCGCTGAAGGAACACATATAAAACGACGCATGACCAACAAGTTGGAAAGTAAAGGCAATCGGCATGATACTGATCACCTCACTTTCAGAGTGCTGAATTAAGGCGTATGGAAGCATCTTTTACTTACATTAATTATATAATAATTAGGAAGAGCTTGGGAGCTGTGGCCCTATGTGGATAAGGCAAGCTTTTCAATCTGTGAGCGCAAGACTTAAGTAAATATTGCCTACCATAATGGCCATTGTAACATACCGGCAGTATGTGATTGGATAGATTTTGCTTCTACATTTTTCTACGGGAGCCAGACTCATGCCAACATTCCTTAGTCGCCTGTTACGACGTGTTTAGTAGATGACAGTGTTAGCATTCTGTGATTGCCATACTGACCCTGGTATCACGTGGGTAGAAGAGAGGTATGGGTCAGGGGGAAACAACGTCTGCACATAATCACTGACTGATGGTGTGCATTTCTTACGTGTTTTTAAGTCAGGTTATAGCAAACGCTGAACTTGATTATCAGCATTCTATTGTAATAAACAGTTGGACTTGATTAGATCGTTCTGTTGTAGAAGACGATAGAACTTGATTAGACCATACTGTTGTAGCAGATTCTGGAATTTGATTAGACCATACTGTTGTAGCAGAATTAGGAACTTGATTATCAGCATTCTGTTGTAGTAAACAGTGGGACTTGATTAGATCGTTCTGTTGTAGAAGACGATGGAACTTGATTAGACCATACTGTTGTAGCAGATTCTGGAACTTGATTATCAGCATTCTATTGTAGTAAACAGTGGGACTTTATTAGATCAGTCTGTTGTAGAAGACAATGAAACTTGAATAGATCATTCTGCTGTAGCAGACGCTGGAACTTGATAAGCTGTATTCTGTTGTAGCAGGTGCTGGAACGTGATTAGCTACATTCTGACACCATCCTTGGAACTGTCGTGACATGGTCTCCTGATCGAAAATCAAAGAAAATCGTTTGACAGAATACATATTTAATTCCGCTATGTGGTTGTTACCTGATCTCTTCTCTCTCTCTCTCTTTAGCGAAGTAATAATGAGAGAGATCACAAAGACGCCAGGGATGCTAATCGGAGGTTACAATATAACCAATATACGCTTTGCAGATGACACATTATTGGTAGCGGATAATGCAAAAGATCTACAAAATTGTTGGAAAGTGTAGTAATAGAGAGTGCAATGAACATCATGAAAAAAGTATCAATGGTGATATCAAAGACAAATATGACACCAAAAAGTGAAATTGAAATAGAAGGGAAAATTCTTAACCAAGTGGATACATTTAAATATCTAGGTGCAATTATAACAAAAGATGGAAGTTGCATAACAGGGATTAAGAACATAATATGGCAAGCAAAAGCTGAATTTCAGAAAATGAAAGGTGTCTTATGCAATAAAGTCACAATCAATAAATTTGAGAAAGTGAGTGATGAAATGCTATACACAACCAGTTTTGCTGCATGGCAGTGAATCTTGGAATGTCTCGTCTCATCTCATATTGTTCCTCTTGAACCTTGTGGTGTCGAGGTAAATTATAAACAGCGGGAGAGTGCCCGCTTATGGGCTTCATATATCGATATTCCCGTGGACTCTGCTATTCCATCCTTCCATCGTTTAGTGGTTGGCCGCTTCCTCTGCTTCCATCTGGTCTGTACATCATTGCTTGTTGTGGCATACTGTTAGTTGGTAACCTAGTTGCATAGCCAAACCTTGTTGCCTTCTAATAAAATCTAGCTCTGCTATAAGCCCCTCTTTAGTGTTGAATTCTTCATTTCTGATCTTCTCTCTTCTTGATACATTGAGAATTCTTATCAGGAATCTCATTTCTGTTGTTGTGATTTTTCTTTTCTCTTTTTCTGTCATATTCCGGGTTTGGCATTGATAGCATATTGTTGGTAGGAAGATTGTGTTGTAGAGTGCTTTCTTAGTAACAATTGATATATGTTTGATAGGAAGATTGTGTTGTAGAGTGCTTTCTTAGTAACAATTGATATATGTTTGATCTTTAGCATTGGTGCCATTTGTCCAATGAGGTGGTTTGCCTTATTGCATCTATTTTCCGTCTCGTCTTCTGATTTGCCATTTAATAATATTATACTTCCTAGGTACTTGACGCTCTTTACTTGTTTCAGAGGGTGCTTAGGTGAATCGTTGTTTGTTTTTTTTTCTTTGGTTATAGCCATTATATGTTTTACTGATTATAATTTTCATGTTATGTTCCTTATATATTTCGTTTAGACTATTCATGTAGTATTGTAATGCTGTTTCTGATTTTGCTATTAGTGCTTGATTGTCCACAAATATGAGTTATTTAATGGTGTAATTTGTGGATGGTTCTTCTTCTGTTCTGTTTGTCACGAGGTGTTCTAGCGGTCTCTGTTTGGTTGGTTTCTTTACATATGTTGTCTATGTAGGTTATGAACAAGAGATTGGACAGGACACAACCTTGTCATACTCCGGATCTTATGGTGAAGGGTTCTGCGTGTCCCCCGGTTGTTCTCACTATGCATTCATTGACGTTGTAAAAGCTTCTACATAGGTTTGTTAGATGTGTACCCACTCCATATCCTTTAAGGATTTCCCTCAGATTGTTTCTATCTACTCTATCAAATGCCTTTTTCTTGGTCGACAAAGGCTACGTAGAGTGTTTCATTAAATTCTATCGATTTATTTCGATAAGTTGTCTAAGAGCAAAAACGGCATCTGTCGAATATATGTGTTTCCTAAATCCTAGTTGTGTTTCGCTTAGCTGGGGTTCTATTGTAGTTTGTAATCTTTTCTCAAGAATTCTGCTAAATATTTTCCTAGTATCTTCTTCTTATGGGTTCATCCCGAGTTGTTTTTTTTTTTTTTTTTTCGGACGTGACTGTGTTCTGCCTGTTTACAGCAGAGCTGCGTTCTTGCGCCGTTAGGCCGACACATCCAACTTCTGCGGGCATTCGTTGACCGGGTTAACTTCTCCGGGGGGTTCTTATGACGTTTGACTCTCACTGTTGTGGTGTTATCCGCATCCCAGCTGGGCCATTTAGAACAGCCAAAGACATCCTGGTCAGCCCTCAAGGGAAGGCAGGGGCAGACCATGCGCATTCCCCGCCATCCAAGGAGGCTTCCATAATTGCAGAGCCGACACACAGCGCTCTGGTACTGGGCCACGTCACGTCCTGCACATGGCTGCTTAGCCTCACTTCCATATATTGGGCATTCCGTTCATCATTGGCTGTTCTTCCGGAAACCAGAAGAATGCAGTCTGCAGATGACATCCACACAGTGAGCGTTCGATTCTGAATTTCCACGTAATGGATTTGCTATCCAAGCAATATTCCATTTCGTGCCAATAGAACACTTTTTCCACCTTTGATGAAGCCCACACGGTGAGCTTTCGATTCGGACTTTCCACGTAATCGATTTTGCTAGGCAAGCCATATTCCATTTCATGCCTCTGGGACGCTTTTGTAACCGACATACCTGTGGCATGAAGTGTGGCAGTCTAAATACTTCTTCATGCACCTTTAGATGTCAACCTGAATGTAATTAAAGTAAGCTGCAGTCAACTTGAGCTTATTGACATCTTCATAGAGCTTGTCCTCAAATGAATCAGGTGTGGGTCAAAATATCTTTCTCTGTTCTGCATATACTGCGCACTCCTGCAGCAAAATTTTAGCTGTAATTTTACCAGTTCCACAATTACATTCAACGGTATTTCCTATCTTTAGTTTATTGAACAAGTAGTATTTCAGCCTGTTATGTCCTGTGCGGAGTCTGAAGATTGCTACTTGTTCTCTTCGGTCGAGTTTGTAATATGCATCATCCTTTCGGTAACCTGGATGCTCTGATTCAAATTTGGTTCTATAAGTGCTTTTTATAAACCTCTTTGCCTCATTATAGGTTATGTCTATGTCAGGCTGTGGTAGTCGTCCATCCTCTTTTGCTAGTCTGTCAGGCTCTTCATTTCCAGGTATACTGCAATGTGATGGGATCCACTGTATTACAACTTTTTTGGGATATCTGGCATAGGCCATGGAGTGTTGCTCTTAGGTCAGATACGTATGTGCTGTGTTTGCTCTTCAGTATTTAGACAGCTGTCTTTGCATCTGTTAAGATACCTATTTGATTCTCTTTATTTTCCTCCATCAAGAGCATTTCTGCTGCAGTTTTCAAAGCCTCTACCTCTGGGTTGAAATCACTTGAAAATTGTCCAATTGCCAATCACTGTTTTTTTTTTTCTCTCCATTTTTTAAATCTAGGAGAATTCCTCCTCCTCAATTTCCTATTGAATATTTGGCTGATCCATCTGTATATGCATGAGTCCAATTGCTCCTTGTGTACTGTTCTTTTATGTGATTTAGGGTTATTTTCCTTCTTTTGGTTTCATTCTGAGTGATCTTTTTCTCAATACAGGAATGTTTTATATCATCTCGGGCAGTTGCTGCTGTCTCCAAGCTGGGAACTTTGTGTGCATTGCAAATGAGTTTGACTCTTGATATGTTAAGAATAGGATCTGCCCTAATCTTTCGTTTTGCAGTTTCTACAAAGTTTCAACGCTTCAGCCTTCCCTTTCCAAAACCATTAAACCTTTTAAACAATGAGTGGTTTGTCAATCTTCTCAATGTTTCTGCTTATTGCTGGGCTCTACTATCTCTTCTATCCTGCATTGGTTGTAAACAAGTGGTCTTTTCTATTTCATTAATATGCGTTGTCTTCAAGCTTCCAGGTATGGTCCGCATTCCTTGATTTTGGACTCTACTTATTTTGTTAAAGTGTGACTTAACAGTTGTTGTCCAAGCTGCAATGCCATATTCCAGTACTGGCCTCAACCCTCCAGTGTATAACTTCTTGAGAACTTTCTCATCTGTTCCCCGTGTTGTATCAGCAAGCTTTTTCATGATTGCCATTCTCTGCCTTGCTCTTGTTCGATTTTACTCAACCTGTGTCTTCCATGTAAGGCGACGATCGAAGGTATCTCCTAGATGGTTAGGATTTTCTTCATGGCACAATATTTTTCAACTCCAGCTTAGGTGCAGATTTTGTTTGTTTGTTTGTTTGTTTGTCTGTTTTTTTTTTTTTTATTTATTTATTTTTTTTTTTTTTTTGGAGAGGGAGAACACTGTGCATGTTGTTTTCTCTCACTTATCTTTACTAGTCATGATTTTGACCAGTCCTCTAGCGCTAATAAGGCTTACTGTATTCTGCTGGTAGCTGTACTAATATATTCTTCAGATGTCCATATGACTAGGTCATCTGCAAAGGAGGATGTGTGTACTCTGGCTGGAACATTTTCCGTGATGTCATTTATATATGCTAGGAATAATGTTGGTGAAAGAATTCCTCCTTGGGTTACACCTTGCTCCAACAGCATCTTTTTGCTGGTTTGTCCTTGTACTTTTGTCCCGGCAGTTCTGTTCTCAAGGTAGTGGGTGATCAATTTGTACATTTTCCCACAAACATGCATTTTTTGCAGTTTTACTTTCAGTCCTTCCTTCCATACTTTATCAAATGTTTTTTCTAAATCTATCCAGACCGCTAGTGTGTGCTTTTTTCTCTTGGAAGGCATCCTCTATTTCCTGAGCTATAGAGGTTATTTGATCTTCAGTGGATCTGTACTTTCTGAATCCTGCTTGGCGTTGTGTTATGAGTTGGTTTTCTTCTAGATGCCATGTTAGCCTGCCATTGATAATGCGTTCCTTTAATTTTCCTGCACATCTAAGTAGATTGATAGGTCGATTGCCATTTTGTTCTTCCAGGTCTTTTCCTTTCTTTGGGACTGGTATTAGTAAAGCTTCCTTCCATGCCTGTAGGACTGTTCCTCTCTCCCAGCTGTAATTTCTTCTTCTTCTTCTTCTTCTTCTTCTTCTTCTTCTTCTTCTTCTTCTTCTTCTTCTTCTTCTTCTTCTTCTTCTTCTTCTTCTTCTTAATTGCGTTGTGCCTGTTTACAGCAGAGCAGCGTTCTTGCGCCGTTAGGCCGACACAGCCGACTTCTATGGGAACTTGTTGACCGGGTTAACCTTCCCGGGGGTTGCAATTCAGGACTGCTAGTAGTTTCTTTTTTTTTTTTTTTTTGCTTTAGTGCCTAGTCCTATTAGAATTTCATTTGTGATTCCATCCTTTTCTTGTGATTTCTTCTTTTTTACGGTATGCCTGCTTCATTTCTTCCATTTTCAGATTTGCGATTATATATTCTGCTGCTGTCTCTGTATTACTATGATGTGTCTGTTTATCCTTGATTGCTTTCTTCTGTTCGGTTGTAATATCAATGTGGTTTGCACTAGCACAGTGTTCCATTAGTGCGTTTGCAGCCTTCTGTGTCCTTCATTGTTCATGGCTTCCACTAGTTTCCATAGCTTGTTTTTATTCCTGTCAAAGTTCAGGTTGTTTTGTTTTTCCCCTCCAACAATCTCTTGTTATTTGATTTACTGTTCTTTTATCTTTTACTGAGATGGCTTTGATAGAGATATTCGCTTCAGTTGTTTGTTCTCTCTCTCTCTCTCTCTCTCTCTCTCTCTCTCTCTCTCTCTCTCTCTCTCTCTCTCTCTCTACCGGAGACTAAGAAATAAAGTTAAATATGAAATTCGTAGGATAAAGAAAGACCATTTTAAAAATTTGATTGTAGATAAATCAAATAGCACAGATATATGGAAGGCTAACCAACAAGAAACACTCGTCAGAGTCTGCAACACCAAACTCTATAACATTCGAGGATTTCAGTTGTTCTTTCAATCGGAAATAGAGAATCTAAAGTCTTCAATACTAAACTCGTCATGTATTTTAAGTTTATTGTCATCATTCTGTGAAGAGAAGTGCACTAGAAATAATCCCGCTGAGATTCCCTTTATATCAGTTGCAGAAGTATATAACTATCTCTTAAACCTCAAAGCAACAAACTCACACGGCCTAGATGGGATCAGTAATAGAATACTTCGTTGTGCCGCCCCAATCAATTGCGAGTCATTAACGTTCATATATAATCAATGCCTGGCCAAAAACTACTTTCCATCTGCATTACAAATTGCTAAAGTGTATCCTCTATTTAAAAATGGCACAAATGATAACAGCGTCTTGGGTAATTATAGACCTATTTTCTTACTATCGTCGCTATCAAAGCCATTAGAAATGCACATTAATAAAACAACATTACATCATGTAATTATTAACGATCTGATAATTGACAGCCAATCTGTGTTTCTACCTAAATATTCTTGCCATAGTGCTCTAACAAAAATGACCGATAACTGGCATTCTAACATCAACATTTCTGGAGCGATGTTTGTAGACTTAAAAAAAGTTTGTGATATGGTAGATCACAACATTTTAATTAGCAAATTGAAACAAATGAAGACTAGTGCCAATATGGTGAACCTAATTAAGTCATTTTTATCCGATAGACAACAAGTCGTTTCCTTTAACAACCGTCTATCAATACCTACACAGCTTAATATTGGTGTGCCCAAGGGCTCAATACTAGGTCCGCTGCTTTTCACAGTTTATATTAACGAACTTCCTCTATATATCAATACTACATGTGATCTATTTGCAGAAGAGTGTACTATAAATGCTCGTCAGGAGAACTGTAGTGAACTAGAAAGCTATTTACAAAAAGAACTTGATAATCTTACTGGATGGGGCAATGAAAACCGCATGCAAATTAACATTTACAAAACCAAACCCATGCTAATAACGACCAGACAAAAACTTCAGTCACTAGCCATAACTGGGGCAGCGCTCGAACTCCGCATAGGCACGTTACCTATAGTTAATGTAAATTAACATAAGTCGTTAGGTCTTTTAATTGATAGACATTTAAATTGGAACTCCAATGTCCACGTCCTTACCAAGAAAATAGCACAAAAAGTTTATCAACTTGCTAAAATTCAGCACTTCCTGGACTAAAGCACGTGAAAGTTATTCTATACATCCTATATTCAATCTCATCTCGATTATTGTTCCACAGTCTGGGATGGTTGCCCTAAATCCAATATGAAACGACTTTGTTCTCTTCAAAAGCGGGCTATATGTCTAGTTTCTGACACAAAACACGCAGAAATTGATATAGTCATCTAAGGCTTCTAACACTTTGAAAGCGTTTCCTTTTTAACAAAGCCAAATTAGTGAATAACGTCATATCTAAAAATTCCCCAGAGTATCTTCAACCGTTGATTTAATCTCATGCAATGAACAGCAAGCGCTTAAATTTATTATATGTCCCAAAACCTAGATTGGACTTATACAAAACTTGCTTTGCGTATTCTGGTGCCCACTTATGGAATGACCTTCCGACAGATCTTACAACTTCAATGAGTCCCTACACATTCAACTGAAAACATTTGCAATACTTACTCCACACCGACTACATTCCCCCATAAGTCACCTAGTGGTATCATTTTTCACTGTGTGTGTGTGTGTGTGTGTGTGTGTGTGTGTGTGTGTGTGTGTGTGTGTGTGTGTGTGTGTGAAAGTGCGTGAGTGAGTAAGAGAGGATGTAAAAGAGTAAGTGAGTTAGAGAGTAAGTATGAGACAAAAAGAACGAGAGAGAGTGTGTATGTGTGTGAGAGAGTAGGAGAGAGTGAGTGAGAGAGAGGTGAAACAATGAGAGAGAGAATGTGTCAGACAATGAGAGGGTTAGTGTAGTGTGCGTGAAAGAAAAGTAAAGAGATATATGCAACTCGATACTTCTTCTGTATTCTCATATTTCATATTATCATTTTTTTACTGCCACTTGAATTTAATATGTACTATATGCACTTTCTATTTGATCATGTTTATGTCAAGTCCAAGAATTATATTCTTTATTGAATTGCATAACCTTTTCTTCGCTACACAATGTAACATATTATTTTAATTATAACAATTATTCCATTTGGGGAAGTTTTGTGGGTGGGGAGATATGAGTATGTGAGGGTTGCGTGTGTGTGTGTGGGGAGTGGGGGGGGGGGGGTTGTGGGTGGGGGTATGTTTTTTGGGGGGAGGTGGGGATGGGTGGTCGTTGGTGGGTAATGGAATTTGTGGGTGTGAGTGGGTGGGACGTGTGAGTAGGTGTGTGGGGGTGTGTATGAAGGTTGCATGGGGAATGGGTGTGGGGGTTGTGTGTATGGGTGAGGGTTTGGGGTGAGGGTGTGGTTTGTTGGTGGGGGATGTGTGTGTGGGTAGGAGATGTGTGTGGATGGTGGTGAGTGTGTGATGGGGATGTGGAGGTGGGGGATGCATGTGTGGGGGATGTGTGAGTGGGTGAGTTATGTGTGTGTGTGTGGGTGGGTTGGGAATATGTGTGCAGGTGTGGGTGTTGTAGTTGAGGGATGCGTGGTTGGGGATAGGTGATTGAGTGTGTGGGGAGATGTATGGGTGGGTGAGTGTGAGTGTGTGTGTGTGTGTGTGTGTGTGTGTGTGTGTGTGTGTGTTTGTGTGTGTTGGTGGATGGGTGGTGATGTATATGTGGGTGGGGAGAGATGCTTCGGTGGGGATGCGTGTGTTGGTGGGTGCAAGAGATGGTGTGGGTGGTGGATGTGTGGGTGCGTTGGCGGGGGTGGATGTGTATGTGTGTGGGTGCATATGTGTGTGAGTGTGTGTGTATGCAAGAAGGGAGAGAGAGAATTGAGCGCACGCATGTCATGTAAATGCTATTCCATATTTTTTGAGTATTCTCATCTTTCATATTAACATTTTGTATGCCACTTGATATAATCATTTATAATATGAACACATGCACATTACTGTAGAGTGATTGAGAGAGTTAGTGTAAGTGAATGTGTGTGTGTGTGTGTGTGTGTGTGAGAGAGAGAGAGAGAGAGAGAGAGAGAGAGAGAGAGAGAGAGAGAGAGAGAGAGAGAAAAGATAGTTGAATTGCATCACTAATTTCTGCGTTACACAATGTATATGTACAATTTTTATCAATTTTTTACATACTGTGCGAGAATGCTGACGACAGTTGTCAGTGCATCTGTGTATAAAGTGTGGGAGATTGTTCAAACTAGTTTCAGTGATTATGTGAGGCATCATGTAAGTGTCTAGATCTGATGATGTGTGTGAGTGTGAATTGGGGGATGTATGTGGGGAGGGGTTGTGAGTGGGCGATGTGTGGTGGGTGAGGTATGTGTGTATGGGTGGAGGATATTGGGGTTCAGTGTGTGGGTGTTGGTGGGTGGGGGGGCCTTGTGTTGCTGGGGAATGTGTATGTGGATGGATGGGTGGGTGGGTGAGGGGTGTGTGGGTGAATGGGTGTGTGGCGGTGGGAAGATTGTGTAGGTTGAGGGATGGGTATGTGATGGTTGTGGGGATGTGTTTGTGGATGGGGGATATGTCAGTGTGGGTTGAGGATGTATGTGTGGGTGGTGAGCGTGTTTGTAGGTGGGTGTGTGTGTGGGTGGGAGATGGTGGGTGGGGGCGTATGTGTGTGTGTGTGTGTGTGTGTGTGTGTGTGTGTTGGGATGTATATATGGATGGGGTGTTGTGTGGGAGGGGAGATGATTGAGGATCTGTGGGAGGGTGGATAGGGGAGGTTTGATTGGGTATTGGATGTGCAGGTGGGTAAACGATGTGAGGGTGGGTGTGGTTTGGCTAGGTGAGTGTGGGTGGGTAGATGGGAGATGTATGTGTTAATGGGTGGGTGGGGAATGTGTAGGTGTGAGTGGTTGTGGGATGAGTACTGAGTGGATAAATTTGTGTGGGGGATGAATGTATGGGTGGGGGATGTATATGTGTGTAGGAATATGTGTGTGGTTGGGGGATTTTTGTTGGGGTATATGTGGGCGGTCGGGTTTGCGTGGGTGGGAGGTGTGTGTTTGGCTGGGTGGTTGGGTGTTTGTGGGTTGGTGGTGGAGGATATGAGAGTGGGTGTGTGTTGGTGGGTTGAGGATGGGTGTGTGGGTGGGGGATGAGACAACGAGAGGGTTAGTCTGTATAAAAAAAAAAAAAAACAGAGATCGAGAGGGTTGAGCGCATGTATGTCATGTGACGTGCTATTCCATATTTTGTCAGTATACTCATCATAATATCATTTTACTGTCACTTGATATTTTTAACACGTACTGACAAAAATTCGAGCACTGCTTATTCCATCATGTTTATGTCAATTTTAGGAATCAACTTATTGAATCGCATCACTATTTTTTTACGCTACATAATTTACGTGCATAATTTGCTCTCCATTTTTTACATTTTTGTGAGAATAATCACGATAATCGTCAATGTATGTGTGTGTAAAATGTGGGAGTTTGTTCACATTAGCTTCAGTGATTATTTGAGGCATTATGTGTGTGTCTAGATGTAAGGATTGTGTTTGTGTTGGGGGATGAGTTTGTTGGTGGTGGTATGTGTCTGGGGGTGGGGGAATTGTGTGTGGCTGGATGGGTGGGTGGAGAGATGTGTTGGTGGGTGAGGGAATACGTGTGTGGATGAGGGATGTGTCTGGGTGGAAATGTGAGCGGGTCGGTGGGGGTGTCAGTTTGGGCAAGGTATGCGTGTGAGTGGGTGGGTATTGGTGGGTGGGGTGTGGATGTGTGGGTGGGGGTATGTGGATGGGTGTGTGGGGATGTGTGTAGGGGGTGTGGGGGATGTGTGTATGGGTGGGGGTGGGTGTGTCTGATGTGTGTATGCTTGGAAGACGTGTGTGGGTTGGGGATGTGTGTGTGTGGGTCGGTGTTTGTGTGTGGGTGAGGGAATGTGTGGATGGGGAGTGTATGTGTGGATTGTGGGGGTGTGTGGTTGGGTGGGAGATGTGTGTTGGAGTTCGGGAGAAGTATGTGTGTGGGGAGATGTGTGCGGGTGGGGATATGAGTGGGTGTGGGTGTGGGATCTGTGGGTTTGTGGGGGATGTGTAGGTGAGTGCGGAGATGAGTGGGTTTGTGGGTAGACGGATATGTGTATGGATGGGACGTGGAGGTGGGTGAGGGATGTGTGGGAGGAAGATGTGTGTTTGGTTTGGTATGTTTGCGTGGGTAGTGGGATGTGAGGGTGTTGGTGGGTTTCGAATATGTAGGTGCTTGTAGGTGAGAGATGTGTTCGTGTGTGTGTGGGATGTGTGCTTGCGTGGGAGATGTGTGTATGTGCGTGGGGGAATGTGTGTCGGTGGGCGATGCATGTGTTGTTGTTGGGGTGTTGGGTGGATGTGCAATGTGTGGGTGGGCGGGGAAATGTGTATGTGTATGGAAAGATGTGTGGGTATATGTGGTTTGTGTGTGAGTGGGTGAGGGATATATGTGTGTTGGTGCGGGATGTGTGTGTGTGTGAGGGGTATGTGTTTATGGTTGGAGGGTGTGTGGTGGGTGGGTGGAGCATGTGTGTGTGGGTGAGTTTGAGTGGGGTATGTGTGAGTGGGTGGACAGGTGCATGTGAGTTGGTGAGGGATGTGTGTGTGGGTGGGTGCGAGATGTCTGGGTTGGTGGCGGGATCTGTGAGTGGGTGGAGGGATGAGTGGGGGTGTGTGTGGTGGGTGGGGATGTGCGGGTATGGGTGGGTAATGTGTGAGTAGGTGAGGGATGTGTGTGTGGATGGGTGCGGGATGTCTGTGTGGGAGGGGGGATGTGTCACATAACTTGAGGATATGCATTGTTTATGCTTACAACATACATTTGACAATATTTTTCCCCTATGTGAATGCATTATGCACTGTTGATGAACGAAAGATGAGTGATTGGAAGAGCCGAATGTAAGAGGGGCCTAAGCGCCCAATTTGATACCCTTTGAAAATAAAGATCAATTCAATTCAATTCTCTCTCTGCTGTCTTCCTGGCATCTTCAACTTTGTCCTCCAAAATGTGTGGTTCTTTAGTCCAGTATTGTTTGTAATTTTTCCTCCCTTCTTTTGGAATGGACTCAGTGGCCGCCTGTATTATTGCTTTGTTTAGACTTTCCACCATTTGTTTCACAATATTTGTCTGTTAGTATGGAAAATCTGTCCCAATCAGCTCGTTTGTAATTCCAACGAGGCAGAGGATTTTGCTCTTGTGGAACATACTCCATATTCATTACAAGCTTGATTGATCTGTGGTCACTACCTGCTAATTGGTCAAGCACATGGCGATCGATTTTGTGGAAGATGTTTCCTGTGCAGAAAGCTAAGTCTGGAATAGAAGTGGTAAACCATCTTCTAGAGTAGAAGCTCGTCCGCTTTGTTGAGTAGATGGAGATTTGAATCTATGTCCCAGTCCTCCACTTCATCTCCTCTGTTGTCAGTATCTGGGTATCCCCATCTTTCTGAACGGCTATTAAATTCTCCGACAATAATGCAGTTTGTGTCAGTTATTTTCATGTTTGAAAGTGTAAGGTCCTTATCTGCTAAGCTAAACAGGTTGTAAATTCTTATTTTCACGTTCTTTATCATTATATCAACACCTATAATTTCCGTTTGGTTGCCAGACATCACAGATACTTCACTACACGGTATTGTGTTTCGTGAAGTATTAGAACTCCTCCTTTGTGTCCTTTACGGGCGAAGCGTGTGGCCTGATATCCTATGACTGAGAATCTGTTATTGATGTTGAGGTGTGTCTCTTGAATTCATGCCACATCTATTCTATCTTTATGAAGACGATGTGTTAATGGGACTTTCTTGTTAGATACTCCTTCAGCATTCTACTGTAATATGTTGATTGTCCGGGGTGTTTGGTCAATAGCTCTTAACTTACTCCTATGTGCCTTGACTCCACAGCACAAGGGAAGGTGACCACCAGTAGTAATGAGTGGACCCCTTAGAGGCAGGGGGCCCGGCACTATAACCGCCTGATGGGACTTCGCGGGATTAGCACCATGGTGATTAATTTTAAACTGTGGCATCATGAATTGATTAAGTTACGTTGCACTGCTTTGTCAAGCCTGTGGCTCTGTACATCCGATTTCGCCAAGCATTTTTTCCGGGTGCTTTCCCTAGCCTGTGACTGTCCCCGTCTACTTACAAGGCAGCAGGTTTGTGTGTCTCTTAATCCGGCTCTTCTCCCTTGACCTGTCCGACTTGGGTGACCCTACCAGTAGCTGTGCTACCGTCAGCATAGCTCTTGGGGTCATTAGAACAGGCAAGCCCCTCTATCTCGTCACAGTGGACACACGGCAGAGGGGCTTTTCCCAGCATAACTCAAAAGGGAAATGCCCCTGTGTTTTGTGCAGTCTCTTTTACTGCTTTTGTTTTTCCAAATTGGAATAATTATGGAATGTAAATGAACAAATTATTAAGAACTTGGAAGCAACTGAGATGTGGTTCCTGAGACTAATGGTGCGAATTCCTTGGACTGCCAGAGTAACTAACAACGACTGCCTGAAAGATGCTAATGAAACTGGAACATTATATTGAACCATAAGAAAGAGACAAACAGCTTTCTTTGGTCGCGTGATGAGAAGAGAGGCATTGGAGAACATCGTGACAACATGAAAGATCGAGATGAGGAGATACTGCTGAGTTGGTAGCATGGATGAATGTCATCAACAGAATTGATCCAGAACACCAAAGATCGAAATATGTGGGGAGAAATGAATGCCTACGTCAGGTGGCAAGGCACTTGATGATAATGATGATGATACCCACTCAACACACTTTTACAATGATGAACCATATGAGAAATTGTGACATATTCGACTTACAGTTATTTGCTTTCATTGTGGTTGAACATGGAGGACCTGTTTTTATACACTCTGAACTCACTCTGGGGAATGGGCTGGATAGAGTCTGTTGACAATGATATATCTCTAGCCTAGCCAGGACACATTACCACCATATGCCGAATCCCAAACAGTACGTATATGCTTGCTAAATCATTGCCTAGTTTCATCGTAATGTGCCTCTCCGCAAATAAGAAGTTCCTCAAAGGTCTTGCAAACCTCGATAGTTTCTCAGCTTGGAGAGGGAAAACAACGTGCTCCAACATACCCGCCATGGGGATGGTGCTTCTGCATCTGGTGGAGAGGAGTCTCTGCTTCAAACGAACTGAAAGACAGTCCATCTAATTAAGGAGTTAAACTCAGTCTAGAGGATTCGCCAGTAAAATAGCTAAAGAATGCGTGCCTAACGCTTTCTCACCCACACAATTATAATTTCAAAGTAACATCTACATTAGTCAGTATGAGTTTGTATTCATTTTGTGTGTCCGTCCACAGCTGATATAGATGGCGACAAAACTGTCAAAGGAATGGAAATCGTAGGCCTCTTCGCAGCCGTGTTTTGCGCCATTTGTATGACAGTGCATCATGCCATGAGAAATAAATCCAGCGATGCCATTAAAAAGTTGCCACAAGTCACCTTCTTCGCAGCTCTTGCGGGAGGTAACAGTATGCAACTGTTTATTTGAACTTTTGTTGTTGGCGTCATGGTTTGTTGTTCTGTCAAGATAACTGATTCAGTTGTACCAAACAAAAAGTCGGTTTGGGTCAAACATGGTAAACTATCAAATGAACAAGTATTATAATGTCAGTATCCGTTCACTGAGCTTTAGAATTGTGGAAGATACCACGAAACAAAAATCATAACACGATGCCCCTAGAACGGCGATATATCGTCCTTCTGTCCAAATGGAAGGTAACATTTGGGGATATATTATCTTTCGCCACTAAATCAGTTAATATGTGAAGGTCGTCATCTGCGTGGATGGATGGATGGATAGATGGGTGGGCGGATGGATGGGTCGGTGGATGGATGGATAGATGAATGCATGGGTGTATGCGTGGGTGGGTGGATGGGTGTATGATGGATGGGTGGATGGATAGATAGAAGGGTGGGTGGATAGATAGAAGGGTGGGTGGATGGGTGGATTGGTGGATGGATGGATGTGTGGATAGATGGATGGATGCGTGGATAGATGGATGGATGAACTGATGGATGGATATATGGTGGATGGATGGATTGATTTGTTGACGGATATATGGATGGATGGATGGATGGATTAATTGAAGATGCATGGATGGATGTGAGAGTGAATGGATGAGTGGGTGGGTGGATAGATGGATGGATGGATGGATTGGTGGGTGGGTGGATGGATTCATGGTTAGATAGATGGATGGATGGTGTGTGGGTGGATGGATGGAAGGATGGATGGATGAATGGATGGATGGATGAATGGATGGATGGATGAATGGATGGATGGATGGATGGATGGATGGATGGAGAAGTGGATGAGTGGGTGGATGGAAAGTTGCGTGTGTGGATGGATGGATGGATGGATTAGTGGATGGATGGATGGATGGATGGATAGATGGATGGATGGATGGATGTTTAGGGGCAGGAAAAGCAGTTTCACAATCCCGCATACTGGGTTTGAAATCAACCACAGACGATTTTGAAGCGGATTGCCTTTCCTTGATTTTCACATTGGTATATGCGCAGGTCATTCAGAAAGCAACGGCGAACTACTGAACATAAGATTGCCATAAGATACATTCACACAACACCATCGATGGGTAAAGTCATGCTCACTGATTTTTTTTTTTTTTTTTTTTTTTTTTTTGGGGGGGGGGGGGGGGACATTGGTGGGGTTATTCTCGCGGATGTGCTGCCAACAGGTGGAACCATCAATTCTGAAATTTGCATCAAAACACTAACAAAATTCAGTCATCGTTACTGCATGGATAGGTCTCACAATAATCGAGAGCAATTTCTTCTCTTTCACGACAAGGTGTGCCCTCACACAAGCTTCAAATAAGGGGGGGGGGGGGGGGGGGGCAATCAACAAAATGTGGTGGAATGTACTGCCCCATCCACCTTACAGTCCAGAACTGGCACCATTTAATTTCCATATTTTCGGTCCCCTTAAGAATGTTATCCGTGGGATAAAGTTTGAAGACAGCGAGTGATTGAGTAATGATTAATGCATTGAAGAAATGGCTATGAGAACAGGACAAAATGTGGTACATATCTGGGATACATGCTCTTGTTTCAATATGACGTAAAGCCGTTAAAGTTGATGGCAATTATATTGAGAAGTAAAACTTTTGCAGCACATCTGCATGAGAATTGTGACTAAATTTCATTTGTATGTTATTAACGGTTAAAGATACAGTAGTCAGTCAGTCAGTCAGTCAGTCAGTCAGTCAGTCAGTTAGTTAGTTAGTTAGTTAGTTAGTTAGTTAGTTAGTTAGTTAGTTAGTTAGTTAGTTAGTTAGTTAGTTAGTTAGTTAGTTAGTTAGTTAGTTAGTTAGTCACGCTCAGATGGCGGCCTCTACAATGCTCAGAAATTGAAGGCCAAGACCAAAATTAGGAGGGTACTGATCAGAGAGTTGCTTTTTGCAGATGATGCTGCAGTTACGACCCACTCTGAGGAAGAATTGCAATGTCTACTATCTGCATTCTCCAATGCTTGTTCTGAATTTGGTTTAACAATTAGCAAAAAGATAACACAGATTATGTCACAAGGTGCACATGGGGTACCATCAATCTTTATTGACGACGCCGAACTAGAGATGGTAGACCATTTTACATATCTAGGATCAGTGGTAAATAGCAAATTATCCCTAGATCAGGAAATCAACATCCGGATTGGTAAGGCAGCAACAACAATGAACAGGTTAAGAAAAAGTCTGGGAGAACAGGAAGCTTACTGCAAAAACACAAGTCCTTGTTTATCAAGCCTGTGTCCTTAGTACTCTTCTTTATGGCAGTGAAACCTGGACAACTTACTCACACCAAGAGAAACGTTTAAAAGCTTTCATATGCGGTGTCTGCGAAGAATTCTTGGTATTAAGTGGCAAGACAAAATCACAAATACTGAAGTATTGGAAAGATCAGGTTGTGTGACAGTTAATTCCATGCTCAGACTTCGTAGACTTAGATGGATAGGACATCTTAGGAGGATGGATGATGGTAGAATAACAAAGGACATCTTTTTTGGTGAATTACAGACGGGTAAGAGATCTCAGGGTCGGCCTCTACTACGATACGAAGATGTGTGTAAGCGGGGCATGATTGATACAGGCATTGATAATGCACACTGGGAGCAAATCGCCGCTGAACGTGTTTCATGGAAGGCAAAGATCAGAAATGGAATAAAGACAAAGGAGAAAATTATTGCAGATAAGTCACACACCGAGCGTTTGAGACGTAAGATGGTGCATGATGGTGGAAATGACCACGTGTTCACATGCACCCACTTTAAACGGACATTTACAGCGCAAATTGGCCTTATCAGTCACATTCGCTACCGCCATAGGTAAAAGTTGTTATGCCTTTTTAAAGCACAAACCATCGTCTGTCAAGACGGCAAGGTGCTAATGAATAGTTAGTTAGTTAGTAAGTTAGTTAGTTAGTTAGTTAGTTAGCTAGCTAGTTAGTTAGTTAGTTAGTTAGTTAGTTAGTTAGTTAGTTAGTTAGTTAGTTAGTTGGTTAGTTAGTTAGTTGGTTAGTTGGTTAGTTGGTTAGTTGGTTGGTTAGTTGGTTAGTTAGTTAGTTAGTTAGTTAGTTAGTTAGTTAGTTAGTTAGTTAGTTAGTTAGTTAGTTAGTTAGTTAGTTAGTTAGTCGACAGATCATCCTCATTGCACATCGAACCATTCAGTCCATAAGTGCTCGGATCCCCTCCTCAGCAAATCCCGCAGCATGTAAGCGGCTAACGACACCAGTTCTGTGTTGGTATATCACTCTTCTTTAGCTTCCTGCGGAATGTTCTTGTTTGGCTACACCCCTTTTAATTTGCTGTTCTCGCAGGTTTTCTAGGCAGGTCTCTCTCTCTCTCTCTCTCTCTCTCTCTCTCTCTCTCTCTCTCTCTCTCTCTGTCTCTCCCTCTCTCTCTCTCTCTCTCTCTCTCTCTCTCTCTCTCTCTCTTTCTCTCTCTCTCTCTCTTAAAGATACAATAATTATGGTGCATAACTTTCTGACCTACCTTCGTAATAATATCGCTAGTTTACACAAACTTCGGTGCATTAAACTATAGCTGTTCTTGGGTAAGTTTTTATTGCTGATTCCAAAACTGTAATCATATTTTTTTGCTATCAGCTGTATTTTTTTTTTTTAAAGATAACTAAGTATGACCTTCTTAGTAGGGCAATTGTTATGTACAAGCCTAGAGTTAGGTGCCATCAGTGGCATTTTGACTGTAGTCTGCATTCATATTGTATATAATTACTGTGCTTTTATTAACTTCATATAAAGTACCAAAAGTTATTAAAACTTTATGACTAGTATTTTTTTTTACCTATAGTCAACACTCAAAAGGCTTCTTTTCACGGACTTCCTGGAATGTCATATGCCGGGACAGTCATGCTTAAGGGTCCAACAGTAATCTGTCATCATGTGGGCATCCCAAAATTCCTGGTATCTCTCTTCCATTGTTTTTCTATCTTGCTGACATCTTTCACCTTGCTCCTGACTAAAGTTGCCAAGATTCTCGGGACTTGCATCATACTGAGACAATCTACCGCACGGTACTGTGGCCAAGCAAGAATTTCATCAATTTAAAATCTACACAAACCATCTACTTATGTTCCATATACTGAAATAGTTTCAGAACTGTGCTTATTGTAGAATATTCCTCCTTCATTGTAGTAGAATGAGCAATTGGAATTGAACCATGAGTATTACCATTGTGTAAGAGAACACCTTTCAAACTTCTTTTAGAGCTTTCAGTGAAATGTTCCTACTCGTCTGATGTATAACTTACATCAGAATCTTGGAAGAGAATCTAAATCTGGATATTTCCTTTTTTTTTTTTTTGAATTTTCCCATCAATTTCCTAAATACTGACAGCACATAAATAACAATCATAGTGGTTCTTGAGCTCTCTCCAAACCATTGGAATTCCATATTGTAAACATTTTATTTTCCCACAAGTCCACTGTCGCAGATGTTCAACACATGTTTCGCAAATAATATGAGGAGCCTAAGACTTGTCCTGGTCACATAGTTTTACTTTAGAGTAAGCGATGTATGCCTTTTTCACAAAAACAATAACAAGCTTCTTATGTTCTACTTTCAACTTGTACTCTTCACATATCTAACCCCAAAAAAAATCCGATGAAAGAAAACATGCTCTTCTTGAAGATGATGTCATTCTGTGTTAGAATTGAAAGAAAATAACTATAGTCTGTCCAGAAATGAATGCCGTCATTCACGATAAATTATTTTGAAAACTGTCTGTTGCATCGTTATGAAATTTTTCCTGCCGTTTTATATTTACCCCCACCCAAGTGCCAGAATACTTCTGACTTCTCGACCATGGTAAATATACTGTGTGAAAAATCAAACAGCTGGTCAACTAATAATGTTAGGCTCAACTCTACCAGCAACAACGACAGTGAACTGGAGCCGCAATAAATGAACGTTAATATAATGGATCCAGACAAGTGCCTTGATAAAGTTAAACGTTGTTTAATAGACAGCTTCTTACAGATTCAGTTATATAACATATCTCGTTGCCTCTTCCGGATCGCCTGTTATGACCAGGGCAATATCCGAACTACGAGTGCCAACAAAATTAGATAATTCTATATATTCTACTGACCTGTAAAACTAGTGACCATAGACTTTATCTAAATATATCTGTGTATCACCTTGGGTTCAACCAGTCTGTCTCTTCCGTTGCCTGTATTCTTGTATAGGTTCGTGTCCTCGATTCATTAAATCCATGGCGCTATTATCTTCGATCATCTTCTTCCATTAGGTATTATCTTTTCATCCATGGATCAATACTAACAGCCCCGAGCCACAATAAATTGTATAACGGTCGCCAATTTCCTGCTTCACCTTCCGATGTCCCTTCCAGTCTGTTTGTTGTCAAACAACGGCACTCCCTTGTTAACGTTGGTGCGCACTCGTTTCTGTGCGTGGGTTTACCGATCGGTTTTTTACGATATTACCTATCCATCACCATCATGTCTGCACGCTATGTGGCACCAAGGAATATGTCTTTGATAGGTCCAAAAGCAACTTAAATCATGGAAAGCGGCGACATTTCTTTGATGTTTTGGTGAAAAACTAGTGATTTCTCGCTAACAAACTTGTTTTGCAGTAATGAATGCCCCGCCAATTCAGATGACGACTAATGCGTATCCGGATTCGTATGGGAGTGGGAGTAATGTCTACTCTGCTGAGACGGAACATGATTACCTGTTTTGCACGACGAATATAGATGTGAATGTCTCTGTAGTGGGCTTCATTCATAACGGTCAAGATGTTGGTCCTCTTTTCATTGAAGTTTATAGAATTATTCGTATGTTCGTGTGTTGTCCCCTCATTTGACAACGTGTTTCTTCTCGCGTGTCTTGTTATGCCACAATATGTCAGTTCCCTCCACAATATTACTCTTCGGTTGGTATTCAATGCGTCTAGAGCTTTTATTTTTCAATGCCAGTTGTTTGAATTACCATGCAAAGAGTGAGGAAGAAAATGCAACCTGAAATAGGGGAAGAACAATGTGGGTTTGTAGAAGGAAAGGGTACAGTAAATGCTGTGTATATGCTGCGAACAGTCATTGAACGTGCTATAGATTACTTCTTACAAGGATATACATCTTTGCTTTATTGACTACACAAAGGCGTTTGATAGAGTTAGACATGTCAACATGGTGGATATGCTTGCAGATCTACAAATTGATGGGAAAGACATTAGACTTATAAAAAACATATATTGGAAACAACAAGCTGCCATAAGGATTGATAATGAAGTGGGACAATATCAACCTATTAAGAGAGGTGTTAGGCAGGGATGTGTATTGTCACCAGATCTTTTATCCCTATATAGTGAAAATATTTTCAGAAATGTAGAAGATATAAATGGAATCAGCATTGTAGAAGAAACATCAATAACATTAGATATGCAGATGATACAGTATTGATTGCAGACAATGCACAGGATCTGCAACAATTAGTAGATGTAGATGTTGTACACAGTGAGGGGTTGGAATTAAATTGTATGACGACATAGTTTATGGTCGTCACTAGGAAGAACGAAGTACCACAATGTAATATACAAGTAAATGGGAATATTCTGCAACAAGTGAATCGATACAATTATCTCGGAACAGTCATAACATCTGATGGGAGATGCCTTGAAAAGATTAGAACAAGAATCGCCATGGCAAAAGTAGTCTTTAGCAAGATGAAAGACATTCTGACCAATAAAAAGATGTCAATTGAAACGAGAAAAAGAGTGTTGAGGGGATACATAGAGCCTGTTCTTTTGTATGGATGTGAAACTTGGACAATGTGCAGTCAAGCTGAAAAAACATCTGATGGCTGCATAAATGTGGTTTCTCAGGAAAATGCAAAGAATACCATGGACAGGCAGAAAAACCAATGACCAAGTGCTACAGGAAACAAATGAAAATCGTAGACTGATTAGAGGAATTAGACGAAGACAGTCAGATTTTGTGGACATGTTATGAGAAGAAATGGATTGGAGAACTTATTGACAACTGGCAAGATCGAGGGGAACAGACCACGAGGAAGACCGAGAGGAAGATACCTGGATGACTTGGCCACATGGCATGGACGAGACATGAACACTGAGCTGATCCACGACTCCGGTGATCGAGTGAAATGGCGAGTCATGACCGCCCACGCTTTCCGGCATGGCACATGATTGATTGATTGGTTATTTGTCACTTTTGAGGGCTTACGGAATTGCAAATTCCTCACTGTGAAATACAAACTGTTGCTATTGACAAGTTGTATTGTTTGTGCCGATGCTGTCATGTTAAGGGCCTGCAATTCGTCTTCTGAATAGTTGTAGTAAATATATCCCAGTAGGTGTGCATGTGGATTAATGTCTGCGATCTGCCCAGACCTTAATCTGTGTCGCATGATTCCAATAGGTTGATGACTGCTCTCGGTTGCATAAAATTCAATCCATCCTTTCTCCAATAGTCATCCTTCTCTTTCAACACATGGTCCTCACATTTTTTCCCACTAACTTTTATCAATATTTAATAGCGCTGACTGAGTTAGTATCTTGACGTCAGACAATTTGAATATAGTATTGTCAGCTGCCACCTGTTCTTTAATTTTAGCCCACACAAGTTCTATAGGGTTAAAATGAGAACGGTACGGCGGAAGTCTCAAGCACCCATGACGATGCTCTTCTATCACCTTGTCTATTTCATATTTCTTACTTTTTGTCGCCTATTTTACAAAGGACAACGATTCTAGCTAGAAATACGTTTCTGGAAATGGTATATATTCTATTCGGAGCCATATATTTATTGCTCCCTTTGTACTCGATGCTGTAGGTATTATGTTTTCTTGGGCAACAACATTGATATCATGCATTGTCCATAATTGGACACGACGGTCTATCTAAGGATGGAAGCACAGTATTCTCGAGCCAATCTCTAAATACATTACCATTCATCTTATTATGATAATCCCTATTGTCTGTATGCTTTGATACGAACACAAGTCCAGCATTCTGTAGTAAGCCATTATGCGTATTATCACCATGGGCCATGACCAAAAGCTGTCCTATACTACTGGGCACATCTCGCTTTATCTGTCCATTCACTAATTGCCATTCCTTATAACTTGTGTGGTGCGCATTGATCCACGTTTCATTCAAATACACTATGCCATAATTTTCGTTGCGCATTTCCCTTGTTCCACGTAGATATCTGCTTCTCATGGCTCCTAAATGCGGTTGCTGGCAAGGGATATTTCTACCTCCCTTGTACTTTCTAAAAGTGAAGCCTAATGTCCTTATAATTTTCCACAAAGTTGTTTTGGATAGCTCTATGTTATTGTTCTTTCTCAACCAAACCATAAGTTTTATTACAGTCACTGTTTCTTTGGCAGCCAGCATTTTTATAATGCTGGATGATCCTGGATATAAAATCCAAAATTTTTATAATTTTAGGAGTCTCCGTGGCGAAGTAGTCAGGCCGTTTGACTCGGGCTCCAAAGGTTGTGGGTCCGATTCCGGGCCGCGTCCTTCGGTTCACGAGTTAAATTTTTCGGAGACTTCTGTGGGTCGTCGCTAGAGCTGCAGAGTTTGTGTTTTGTGCGACGCTTTCCGTGCTAAGGAAAAAGAAGGAGCCATATGGGATAGGACGCGGTACAATGAAGTCGACTTTTAAGCGACTTTTCTAAAGCATTTTTATAATAGCTCGCCTTATGACGTCCTTGTCAAAGCTGTCTACAATAACCTTTGTACCTACCGTTTGGTTATTGCGTGGTGGTTTAATTCCAGATTCTTGCACCCGTCGACGAAATGACCGTTTTTTCAAACCTAATGCATGCACTGTTCTTTTTTCGGAATTTGTAATAATATAAAACAGTTTCCAGCGATCAGCTTCTTGACAAAAATGTGTGTACAACTTCATAGCGATGCTTTGAAGTGTACAAAATTTCACATTCAATCCCATTGAACAATATTCACACATTCAGATGTTATCTATAAGTGGTAAGGTTAAAATAATGACATTGGCACCTTGCCGTCTTGACAGACGATAGTTTGTGCTTTAAAAAGGCATAATAACTTTTAACTATGGCGGTAGCGAGTGTGACTGATAAGGCCAATTTGCGCTGTAAATGTCCGTTCACAGTGGGTGCATGTGAACACGTGGTCATTTCCACCATCATGCACCATCTTACGTCTCAAACGCTTGGTGTGTGACTTTTCTGCAATAATTTTCTCCTTTGACTTTATTCCATTTCTGATATTTGCCCTCCATGTAACACGTTCAGCGGCGACTTGCTCCCAATGTGCATTATCAATGCCTGTATCAATCATGTCCCGCTTACACACATCTTTGTATCGTAGTAGAGGCCGACCCTGAGATCTCTTACCCATCTGTAATTCACCAAAAAAGATATCCTTTGGTATTCTACCATCATCCATCCGCCTAAGATGTCCTATCCATCTAAGTCTACGAAGACTGAGCATGGAATAAACTGTCACACAACCTGATCTTTCCAATACTTCAGTATTTGTGATTTTGTCTTGCCACTTAATACCAAGAATTCTTCGCAGACACCGCATATGAAAGCTGTTTAAATTGTTCTCTTGGTGTGAGTAAGTTGTTAGGTTAAAATAATAATAATAATAATAATAATCAGGTTTCATGAAAGAACCCACATTGGTGTGGCTTAAGATGATCGTTTTGCTGTTGCCTTTTCTACTAATTACTCAAGATACACAGCCATACATTACAACTGGTTCTATGTAACTTGCACGAAATATTTCAAATATTTCTTTACGCAAATCACGTTTTATGTAGACGTCTAGACTTGTTCTTGTATGTGTTATTAAATTTAGCTTCCATTTTTACGTATACTGAGTTACTGTGTAAGAAAAAAAAAGGGGGGGGGGTGATTTATAGGGAGAAAATACGAAAGGGGAGGAATGACGTTCTGAACATATGGTGAAGGGTGGCATGATCCAAAAAAGGTTGAGAACCACGGAACTAGACATCCAAAAAAGTGTCTTCATTGGTCATGTCTATCATACCATGAACCTAACAACTATGGAATACGGACAGAATTCGTATTAAACCATTGAGATAGCACCATAGGTCTCATAATTTGTATTAAACCAGCATAGGTCATATAACAAACACAGAAACACATCGGACGGTAATGCTGTTGTCGAGTATATATGAACAAACATTTAAAGAAGAGAAATGATTGGTCGGTTCTAATGCTGTACACGTAAACACAAGAAATCAATGGGGGGAACCGTTGAGGCCACTATGACAGTTACATAAATAAACACACATAGTATTATTTGGCACTCACAGAAGGAGAAGAAGGAAGTAGAGACTAGAAGACGCACTAGACAACATAAAATTTGAAAGCTATAGTTACCGACCGGAATCGAACCTGTCGCCTCCAAATGACGACTGAGCCTCGCTGCACGTACAAGTGTACTTCGACGTACGACCAACTAGACACTCCAAAAAAAGTGTCTTCATTGGTCGTGTCTATCATACACATGAACCTAACAACTATGGAATTCGTATCAAACCATTGAGATAGCACCATGATAGTATAATAAACATTATCCTTACCGTGGCACGTTACATCTGCCTTGACTACGTATAACTGTTATGTCAGAAATCAGTTTTAGTGATGTATGTATTATTATTATTGCACATTTCCCATGCGTTTATTATGCATAATGTTTATGTCGTTGTTGTTATTGTCTACGATTAACTTCATAAGTGATGTATAAATGAAATAATGTATGAGAGCAGTGAGATAAGAAGAGCAGACTGTCAGATGGGTCTGTGTGCCCACTTCGTAAACCTTTGAAAATACACTTCTTTCATTCGTCCGTTCGTTTTTTCGTTCGTTAGTTATGTCTGTGTGTCTGTCTGTCTGTCTGTCTGTGTCTGTCTGTCTGTCTGTCTGTCTGTCTGTCATCCTTTTGTTTGCTTTTGCCCAATTCTTACCCCTTTTAAAATAAAATGTGTTCATTCGTTCTCTCTCTCTCTCTCTCTCTCTCTCTCTCTCTCTCTCTATATATATATATATATATATATATATATATATATATATATATATATATATATATATATATATATATATATATATATATATATCTAAGACACCCCATTTTCATTCAAATATTCTTGCATTATCTATACAGCCGCCCTAGTTTTCCTTGGATGCGCAATATACGCTTTTGACAAATTTGGCAACAGCATCTACCCAGGATACTCGTTTGTCTTGACCCTCATCGGCGGCATCCTATTAATTATTGGTGGGGCTGCTAGCTCCAGAAAGTAACGGCTTGTGTAAAGTTGATGCAAGTCACAAATGTTCATTTCTGGGCCTTGTTTTCTGATGCCAAAACAATGTTGTATATGTTTGGTGTGTTTGCGTTCGTCGCTGATTATGTTGGGCAAAATCTACACTCACACGATATCTACAATTCATAATTAGCTGCACTATCTATCTATCTATCTATCTATCTATCTATCTATCTATCTATCTATCTATCTATCTATCTATCTATCTATCTATCTATCTATCTATCTATCTATCTATCTATCTATCTATCTATCTATCTATCTATCTATCTATCTATCTATCTATCTATCTATCTATCTATCTATCTATCTATCTATCTATCTATCTATCTATCTATCTATCTATCTATCTATCTATCTATCTATCTATCTATCTATCTATCTATCTATCTATCTATCTATCTATCTATCTATCTATCTATCTATCTATCTATCTATCTATCTATCTATCTATCTATCTATCTATCTATCTATCTATCTATCTATCTATCTATCTATCTATCTATCTATCTATCTATCTATCTATCTATCTATCTATCTATCTATCTATCTATCTATCTATCTATCTATCTATCTATCTATCTATCTATCTATCTATCTATCTGTCTGTCTGTCTGTCTGTCTGTCTGTCTGTCTGTCTGTCTGTCTGTCTGTCTGTCTGTCTGTCTGTCTGTCTGTTGGTCTGTCTGTCTATCTGTCTGTCTGTCTGTCTGTCTGTCTGTCTATCTATCTATCTATCTATCTCTCTATCTATCTATCTACCGTCCGCACCCACGCCCGCCCATCCGTCCGTCCGTCGGTCCGTCCGTCTGTCTGTCTGTCTGTCTGTCTGTCTGTCTGTGTATCGCTATCTATCTATCTATCTATCTATCTATCTATCTATCTATCTATTTATCTATCTATCTATCTATCTATCTATCTATCTATCTATCTGTCTGTCTGTCTGTCTGTCTGTCTGTCTGTCGGTCGGTCGGTCGGTCGGTCGGTCGGTCGGTCGGTCGGTCGGTCGGTCGGTCGGTCGGTCGGTCGGTCGGTCGGTCGGTCGGTCGGTCGGTCGGTCGGTCGGTCGGTCGGTCGGTCGGTCGGTCGGTCTGTCGGTCTGTCGGTCTGTCGGTCTGTCTGTCTGTCTCTGTCTGTCTGTCTGTCTGTCTGTCTGTCTGTCTGTCTGTCTGTCTGTCTGTCTGTCTGTCTGTCTGTCTGTCTGTCTGTTTTCCCTTGCCATGATCAAAAGTCTACAATCTTAAGTTGATGTCATTCTCTGTATGTTCTTCATTGAATCTTCTCAGCTGTAGCACCGCGTTCTAAATTACCTCTACTTATAAAATGGCCAAACCATGTAAACTGTCGCTTTCTTATTTTTGTGAAAAGTGTTTTTGAATGTTTTGGCCTCTTTCAAAACACTCATTTTATTTATTTGGCTGTCCAAGATATTTTCAGCTTTCTCTCACAGACCATTCTTTTAAAATGATGCATTTTTTTTCTTTCTATAATATCAAATTGATGTGTCTTAAGATGATCGTTCTGCTGTTGCCTTTTCTACAATTACTCAAGATATACCGCCATACATTGTAACTTGCTGTAACAAGCTATGTGGAGGGTCCCAAATAACTATGTCTCAATTTTCTCATGTATATTTCATAGCCCTGGCTTTAAATAGGTCTTTCCCTGCCAACCCTCCTCCGTTTCCCCCGGACTCACTGTCACTCTCTATTCGACCTCAGGACCTATTTCCTGCAGGGTCGTTCTGGCTGACACGCATACAACATGACGTTCTTCAACATATTTGTAATTGTAAATTTAATAACTCAATACATAACAGCACAGAAAAAAAAAAATATCTGACAATTAACTCATAAACATCTACACACAATCTAGAGAGAAAACTAGTCCATACAATATCAACACAAATATAAATCTCCTAGCTCATCGTTTTCCATATTGTCCCATGAATTCACAACCACCTCATGGCAAGTTCACTGGTCTTTATTTCCCGCGTAGGTTGTTCGAACAACAGGGTTCCATAAATCCAGGATTCCAAGTTTCCGTGTCCTACACGAATGTAGTGTGTCCAATGGTTAGGGAAAGTGCCCTGGGATCACGGGGCACAATTTTGGTGGGGAAATACTCAAGGAGAATAAATAGGATATATGTACGGGTGTGTCCGTGACTTAGGCGGGATCTAGCCCAAAATGCAAACATACTCTATCCCAGCTCAACGAAACGCCTGCCGAGGTGTCTGAAAGTATTCGTTCGGGCCCGCCGTGGTTCTATCTGGTATAGCCCAACAGCAGCAGGGACTTCATAGTAAACATAATGTTCTATGTCGATGCTCTGTCGAAACTTCCGGCTATATTCGCCGTCAAAAGAAGGATCCTGTAAAGTTAAAACAATTTTGAGAGCCTCTGGTGTAAACTTCAGATACAGCCGGCATGGAGATTCCAATGGTCTCAGCATGTCGGTTGCCATACATAAAATCCATACAATTACCTAGTATTCAATTGTCTTCATACCACACTCCTCTCCACACTCATACCATGCCTTTATTAATATTGGGCACATACCTTCTCAGGCTTCCCTCTCACTTGCAAACCTTGCCTTTCTCACGACAAAGCTATTGTGGTGTAGTGTGCGTATTTATGTATGTTTCCTACTCTTAACTAATATCATAATAGTGGGTCTGTATGGACCGCAGTGCATCTCCCTCCCCCATCCCTAGCAAGAACAGGAAAGAGGAAACTACCCTGTCCGGCCGCCGCTCTTGTCTGAGCTGTCACCGCAATGTATCGGCCGTGTCTCACATAACCCATATATTCAGATGAGTTCAGGTTCTCTCAGGGAGACAGGGAAGTCCATTTATACTCCCAACATCCTCCTATCGACCAGGAACCACCCGGTCCACCTGCCCCCCCCCCCCCCCCATCAGCCGAAAGACGAAAGAGATAGCACAGTGGATCGCCTCTTCTGGCTTAAAGAAGATATAACTCAGATGGGTGGAACCGGTCCCCACGGAGCCCTTCCCCTCGACATGCCATAGCTATAGAATGTTTATATTCAAATGAAAGATGACACTAAACAGAGGTAAAGCCATAGGAAGAAAGATAGCCTCCCACCCCCCTTATCCGCCGCCAAGAATATGCGACATCATCTGGGAAAAGATATTGCCCCGATTTGTTCCCCCGCCATGCCCAGATCTAGACGCTTAGCCAAATTGGCAAGACTGCCGTTTCACCAAATCGTCTCATTATTTGAGACGACCAAGCTTAATATGCCCAGGTCTGGCCGGACCTATTAATCTAAAATTACCTTTCATATCCCAGCCGTAGGATGCGGCACTTTATCTGTAAAATTCTTTAAAACTTTAATACATTGTGCCGACCACAACCGACAAGGTTGACAACGGACTTTTCACGCCCAAACCATTACCCTAGGTCATATTTGGTGCAAGGCGCGCCATTGGGTTTTCCCGAAGAACAGATAGATTTCAAAGTATTCGTGTCAAATGCTCGGGTTATGAAAGTACTCCAGAGAATCCCACTCTGAAGGAATTGAGCGGATAGGTATGAGGACATGGGCCACTGGGGTTTCGCTACATAGGCCCCCTCTTAAGAAAGTCGAACCCTACGAACTTTCAACTGCCAGAGGTTCTGTTCGAATTACCTCCCCCTCACCTTCGACCATAGGATGCCGTGACATAAAATCCGCTCCCACATTCTCCCTTCCGGGGATGTATTCGACCGTGAACTGATACGGTTGTAAGAGCAATGACCATCTCATTAACCTTGCGTTCAGTTTCTTAGAAGTTGCCAAAAACGTCAGAGGTTGATGGTCGGACTGCACTTTGAACGGTACTCCATACAGATAAGGTTGAAATTTCTGTACCGCCCACACTAGAGCCAGACATTCCCGTTCGACGGTGGAGTAATTCCGTTCCGCGGGTAACAGTTTTCTACTGGCATATGCCACCGGACATAGCACAGTAGGATCATCTCGCCCTTCCTGCAACAGAGTTGCTCCAATCCCTATGTTACTCGCGTCGGTTCTTAGAACAAACGTTTTCTCCAAATTTGGGAGTTGCAGGACTGGCCTATCCACCAAAGCCTGTTTCAGCTTCCAATAAGCCTCTTCACAGCTCGGGGTCCAGACTATAGGATCTAGCGATCCTTTCTTCAGGGTTTCGGTTAACGGTGCCCCAATTTCGTTGAACTTCGGAATAAATTTCTGGTAAAACCCACACAGAGACAAGAAAGACCTAACATCCTTTTTGGATTTAGGACGGGGTGCGAGTCTGACCTTCTCTACATTCTTTTCTTCCGGTACCAAACCCCCCGGGGTAATAGTATGTCCCAGAAATTCTAAGGAGTGATAGCCAATCATGCATTTGGCTGGACGGGCAGTTAACCCCTCCTCTTTCAATCTTATGAAGATCTGTTCCAAGGATTTCAGGTGATCTTTCAGATTGCCAGAAGCGATGAGAATATCATCCATAAACGAGACGACAGAGGGATCCCTTAAAGGGTCTAATAACTTTCTCATCATGCGTGTGAACACACTGGGCGCATTGCTCAGCCCAAAGGGCATCACCTTAAATTCGTAATGGCCGCTCGGAGTACTGAAAGCGAGCAAGGGTCGAACCTCAGGCTTCACAGGGATCTGATAATATCCCCGGCTTAAATCGATTTTTGAAAAGTACTTTGCCCTATTTAATCTGGCAAACAGGTGATTTGTGTTTGGTAACGGCTCAACTTGGAATGTCGTACAACTGTTTAAATGCCTGTAATCAATACACAAGCGGTGCTCCCCGCTTGGCTTTCTCAACAAGACAACCCCGGCATTATAAGGAGAAGTCGAAGGAGTTATGATGTCATCATCCAGAAGCTTCTGGATTTCGGCTTCCAGGGCCTTCTCTTTCGCAAAGGGCACTGGATATATTTTTTGGCGAATGGGGTCTTGGGTAGTCAGAGTCATATCAAACTCAACCAACCCTGTCCGCCCTGGACGATCGGTAAGAATCTGTTGATGGGACTCCAACAAACGGATGACTAGTTCTGTTTCTTCAGCCGACAGATCAGGATTTATATGTACATCCTTATAGGTTTCCCCAGGGTGTAAAGGATACTCCCTATCCGCGTCTTCGCCCGATTCAGTTTCCATCGCGACCGCCATAGTCATGAGTGGGAGAGAAGTACCATCGGATCGTTCCTCATATTTTTTGAGGAGGTTAATGTGGAAGATTTTAGATTTCCCCCTGATCCGGATAGCATAATTGGTACGGGACACAACCCTTTCCACCGGGAAAGGCCCCTGCCAACCAATCTCGAGTTTATTGGAACCTACTGGAAGTAACAACAGAACCCGATCCCCCACCTTCAGAGACCTATCTTTCGTCCTTCTATTGTAGTAGGCCGCGTGTCTCTTTCTGGCCGCTCTCAGATTCTGAGCCGCCAAAGCCCAACCTATCTGGAGTTTCTTCTTTAACTCCTCGACGTATTTGTAGGAAGATACCACCTCTTCGGAAGTCTCCTCCTCTGTCCAACATCTCAATAAGGCTTCTAAGGGACCCTTGATTGGCCTCCCGAATAATAGAGTGGCTGGTGGCAACCCGGTTGACCCATGGGGAACCTCCCGATAGGCGAACAAGGCGGCTGGGATATATTCATCCCATCTGTCTGGTTTCTCTTGAGCCAGCTTCCTAAGCATGGTCATCAAGGTACCATTAAACCTCTCTACTTGCCCATTAGACTGAGGGTGGTATGGGCTTGTGTGAATGTGGTTAGTCTGGAAGATACGAAAGACTTCCTCCATCAGCTTACCACAAAACTGAGACCCATTATCCGTTAGGATCTGGTTTGGAAATCCCAACCGAGTAAAAGTCTCCATCAGTGCATCAGCCACTCTCTTAGAGTCGATGGTGGCCAACGGTATCGCCTCGCCCCACATGGAACAGCAATCCACCATCGTCAGAATATACATATTCCTCTTCCTAGTCCGAGGAAGAGGACCAACCAGATCGATGGCAACTCTCTCGAAAGGAGAGTTCATAATGGGCATATCACCCAAGACTACCGGAGCCGTCCAGTGTTTTGGTGCCACACGCTGGCACTCTGGGCACGACTTGACGTACCTACGCACATCTCCAGTCATCCCTGGCCAGTAGTAATGGCAGGAAATGCGCTGAAGTGTTGCCCCGACACCCATATGTCCACTGAAAGAAATGGTGTGTCCCATATGAAGAAGCTGTTCCCGATAAGCCTTAGGAACTACCAGCTGTCCATGCTGGCGTTCCTCCACTCCGGCTCTCCGGTACAGTAACCGATTCTTCATATAATACTGACCCCGTCTTGGTGGGTCAGCACTTTTTGGCAACTGGTTGAAGCAAGGTTGCAAAGTAGCATCCTGGCTTTGAGCAGCTCGTAACTCCCCAGGCAAGGGATTCACGATCAAGGCCGGCGTCTGCTCCTCCTCCGATTGAGATCTGGTTTGCATCGCCCCTACGTACATGGGTTCGTTTGGGATCCCTAGGAAGACGTAGCGGCAACCCAAGATCATCGGGAAGATAGGATCGATCAGAACGGCTGCCTGAATAGTGCCGGTAACATATTTTGATTTGATGTCCACCTTCGCAATTGGAAGAGACATCGCTACCGCACTCTTTGTCGCCGTTTGAATCTCAATGGATTCCCCGGTTAGCTGCTCTGGGCTCACTAAGTGTGATGAAATTACGGCCTCAAACTGAAGACCTGTGTCATAGAGACACTCGACTGGTTGTCCGTTCACAAGAACCGTCTCTACTACTGGTGGTTTTTCTGTATCTTTGTTCCCAGGATCCCTCCCTTCTACCTCCTTGTTAGACCCCTCCCCGGTTTCTACAAGACAGGCAGCATAGTGAGAGTCTTTCTGTTTGCGCCTGCAATCGGCCGTATTGTGTGTGGGAGATTTGCAGAAGGCGCACCACTTTTCACTCCACTTTCTTTTGGGAGATCCAGGTTGACTCTTACCAGAGGGTTTCTTAATGGGAACTTTTTCGAAAGGATTCTCCTTTTTGGTGTGAGTGGGTTTGGGGTTCTTCTTCTTTCCAGACCCAGTGTCTGGTGATCGGAGATTGGGTTGTGCCAGTTCCCCATTATCCCCATGAGCTAGCACATACCTTTCCGCCAATGTGTTGACTACGTCTAACCTTTCTGTCCCATTTTCAACCAAGAAGGTTTGCAATGGCTTAGGCATCATCCTCTTCATTTGGTCCACGACCACTAATTCTTCTAAACTTTCATAGTCGTTGGCAAATCCTGCTAATGACATCCATTTCAAAAGGTAAGACTTAAGTCTAACACTGTATGCTGAGAACATCTCTCCTGGCTCTCTCCTCGACTTTCTGAACTGTTGTCGGTAAGTATGGGCTGTCATCTGGAACCTTTTCAATAATGCCTTTTCCAGGGCCTCATAGTCATTCTCCATACCAGGTGGCAACCTTGAATAGACCTCATACGCGGTCCCCCTCAGGCCCTGTGAGAGTTTCAAGTTCCATTTCCCACGTTCCAATCCCATAGCCAAAGCCATCGACTGAAATCTGTGAAGATACTGGTCGATCTTATCTTTGTGTTCATCGAACGGGAGCAATGGGAACTTCATTGCCTGGTATGGACCGCCACTAGAAGTTGTTGAGTCAGGGAGAACGGCGCCTCCAACTGCACCCTCGCCTTCCTTGGCAGTTTGAGCTTTCAGCTCCAACTCCCTCATACGGAACTCATGGTCTCTGGCTGCCTGCTCGGCCTCCATCTTCCTAGCCTCAGCCTCAATTTTCTTTGCTTCGCGGTCTGCCTCGATTTTCTTAGCCTCGTGCTCTGCCTCGATTTTCTTAGCTTCGCGCTCTGCCTCAATTTTCTTAGCTTCGCGCTCTGCCTCGAATTTCTTAGCTTCGCGCTCTGCCTCAATTTTCTTAGCTTCGCGCTCAGCTTGTCGAAAATCTCTCTCCACTTCTTGAACATATTTCTGTAACTCAGCCCCTTCATAGCCTATCTCACGCCCTGTAGCCTGCACTTCAGCCACATTAAATTTCGCGGATGCCATCTTAACTCAGAGGGTAAGTGAATAGGTAATGGACAAATGGATATAATACACGACCACAACACTTCGTATGTCGTCAGTCTGTGTCAGGAAGAGTATAGACAATAGCCAGGTACGGTAAGCAGAACCTATTGATATTAGACCAGAATATCTGTCCCCTATCCCTCTATCAGTCAGAGCTCCACCAGGATTTAAAATATCCCGCGACGTGCCCCCATAAATTGTAACAAGCTATGTGGAGGGTCCCAAATAACTATGTCTCAATTTTCTCATGTATATTTCATAGCCCTGGCTTTAAATAGGTCTTTCCCTGCCAACCCTCCTCCGTTTCCCCCGGACTCACTGTCACTCTCTATTCGACCTCAGGACCTATTTCCTGCAGAGTCGTTCTGGCTGACACGCATACAACATGACGTTCTTCAACATATTTGTAATTGTAAATTTAATAACTCAATACATAACAGCACAGAAAAAAAAATATCTGACAATTAACTCATAAACATCTACACACAATCTAGAGAGAAAACTAGTCCATACAATATCAACACAAATATAAATCTCCTAGCTCATCGTTTTCCATATTGTCCCATGAATTCACAACCACCTCATGGCAAGTTCACTGGTCTTTATTTCCCGCGTAGGTTGTTCGAACAACAGGGTTCCATAAATCCAGGATTCCAAGTTTCCGTGTCCTACACGAATGTAGTGTGTCCAATGGTTAGGGAAAGTGCCCTGGGATCACGGGGCACAATTTTGGTGGGGAAATACTCAAGGAGAATAAATAGGATATATGTACGGGTGTGTCCGTGACTTAGGCGGGATCTAGCCCAAAATGCAAACATACTCTATCCCAGCTCAACGAAACGCCTGCCGAGGTGTCTGAAAGTATTCGTTCGGGCCCGCCGTGGTTCTATCTGGTATAGCCCAACAGCAGCAGGGACTTCATAGTAAACATAATGTTCTATGTCGATGCTCTGTCGAAACTTCCGGCTATATTCGCCGTCAAAAGAAGGATCCTGTAAAGTTAAAACAATTTTGAGAGCCTCTGGTGTAAACTTCAGATACAGCCGGCATGGAGATTCCAATGGTCTCAGCATGTCGGTTGCCATACATAAAATCCATACAATTACCTAGTATTCAATTGTCTTCATACCACACTCCTCTCCACACTCATACCATGCTTTTATTAATATTGGGCACATACCTTCTCAGGCTTCCCTCTCACTTGCAAACCTTGCCTTTCTCACGACAAAGCTATTGTGGAGTAGTGTGCGTAATTATGTATGTTTCCTACTCTTAACTAATATCATAATAGTGGGTCTGTATGGACCGCAGTGCATCTCCCTCCCCCATCCCTAGCAAGAACAGGAAAGAGGAAACTACCCTGTCCGGCCGCCGCTCTTGTCTGAGCTGTCACCGCAATGTATCGGCCGTGTCTCACATAACCCATATATTCAGATGAGTTCAGGTTCTCTCAGGGAGACAGGGAAGTCCATTTATACTCCCAACATCCTCCTATCGACCAGGAACCACCCGGTCCACCTGCCCCCCCCCCCATCAGCCGAAAGACGAAAGAGATAGCACAGTGGATCGCCTCTTCTGGCTCAAGAAGATATAACTCAGATGGGTGGAACCGGTCCCCACGGAGCCCTTCCCCTCGACATGCCATAGCTATAGAATGTTTATATTCAAATGAAAGATGACACTAAACAGAGGTAAAGCCATAGGAAGAAAGATTGCCTCCCACCCCCCTTATCCGCCGCCAAGAATATGCGACATCATCTGGGAAAAGATATTGCCCCGATTTGTTCCCCCGCCATGCCCAGATCTAGACGCTTAGCCAAATTGGCAAGACTGCCGTTTCACCAAATCGTCTCATTATTTGAGACGACCAAGCTTAATATGCCCAGGTCTGGCCGGACCTATTAATCTAAAATTACCTTTCATATCCCAGCCGTAGGATGCGGCACTTTATCTGTAAAATTCTTTAAAACTTTAATACATTGTGCCGACCACAACCGACAAGGTTGACAACGGACTTTTCACGCCCAAACCATTACCCTAGGTCATATTTGGTGCAAGGCGCGCCATTGGGTTTTCCCGAAGAACAGATAGATTTCAAAGTATTCGTGTCAAATGCTCGGGTTATGAAAGTACTCCAGAGAATCCCACTCCGAAGGAATTGAGCGGATAGGTATGAGGACATGGGCCACTGGGGTTTCGCTACACTTGCACGAAATATTTCAAATTCCAATAGCAGGGATCTTTAGCGTAAATGAACCAATGTAGCATACTGGTTAGTATTCTTGTCTACCAAGACATTGGTCTGAGTTTAATCCTCAACAGTGGTAGGATTTTGCTTCGGGCAGTACGTCTCTGGAGTCGATTCAGCCCCATAAGATGGCGACTATACAATATTCATAATTGTCTATGACTTGTTGGGGCGGGAAGTGTGAGGACGAAAACTGGCGACACCACCCAATTCTGCCTTTATCGAATGTTTGTAACGACCTAACACTTCACAAGACATCGGCTGTATCCACTTGAGGATACCTTTACTTGTATTGAATAAGATGCTCTCCGTTCATGACTCACTGTGTTTCTTCTTCTATTCTGCTCTTTATTTAGGTGATATATCTCCCATATGATGTTGTCCATATATTAAAACATTTACATGTATTTAACAAAATGTAATGCACTATATAAAGCTTATAGGGCATGTAGTGTTATACCCATGTATCTACAGATCAACTTGAGGGGTGGTATTCCTCCACGCCACCGTCTCAGTCCATCCAGCAACATGTCTCCTTTTTCCGTTGATCTTTCAGTTGTCACGATGTTTTCCAATGCCTCTCTTTTCATCACATGACCAAAGAAAGCTGTTTGTCTCATTCTTATTATTGTATATAATGTTCTAGTTTTATCAGTCTCTTTCAAACAATCGTTGTTAGTTGCTCTGGCAGTCCATGGTTCAAGCAACATTCGTCTCAAGAAAAATATCCCTGTTGCTTCTAAGTTCTTCCTAATTTGTTCATTTACGTTCCAAGAATAACTGGCATACAGCACAACAGGTTCTATATAGCATTTCTGTACTCTCTTTCTTACATTCCATGATAGTGACTTATTGTATAAGACACTTTTCATTTTCTGAAATGCAATTTTTGCTTGCCCTATTCTGTTCGTGATCTCTGTTGTGTATCTTCCGTGTGGTGTTATAAATGCCACTAGGTATTTAAATTTATCCACTTTGTTAAGCACTTTCCCTTCTAATGTAATTTCACATTTATTTTGGTGTCACCTTTTCTTTAATATAGTCATTGTTTCTGTTTTCTTGAAATTCACGGAGAGTCCTTTCATTGCACTCTCTGTTACTACAATGTCCAATAATTGTTGCAAATCGTCTGCAATTACCGCCACCATTACTGTGTCATCTTCATGGCGCAGATTGTTGATATTATAACCTCAGATTGGTATTCCTGGCTTCTCTTTGATCTTTCTCATTATTACTTCATTATAAAGATAGAAGAGATCCGGTGACAGAACAAATCCCTGTCGTACTCCTAACTTTATTTGTTCATGATTGCCCTCTTTATTTTCCATTTTAATTGTTGCTACTTGTTTCCAGTAAATATTCTTTATTATTCTGATATCTTCCCCATCAATATTGATATCTTCCAACATTTTATCCCATTAATGATGCTTTACTTTATCAAATGGCTTGGTATAATCTATAAAGCACAAATATATGTCGCCCTGTGTCTCTATTGATCTTTCTATTAGTGTTCGTAATGTATATTGCATTATTTGTACTGTTTCCTTCCACTAATTTCTATTTTTATTTTCGTTATAGTACAATAATCTTGGCATTCAAATGCTCCTGGTATTTTTAACAGAAAATATATAAATACAAATTTCAGCATATCACTAAGTATATATCCAATGTTGTAAATATAATTCAGTCTTTCGGTTAATATTCAGTACTTTTAATGCTACTATTGTGATTCCATCTGGCCCAGCTATTTTTCCTTCCTACATGTTTGATAGCGATAAAAACTTCTTCTTTATAATAGGTGGACCTTCTAAGTTACTCTCTTTTGTGTAATGATACACACAAGCACACACACACACACACACACACACACACACACACACACACACACAGCTTACCAGCACTGTATTTTGCAATTTTTTAGATGAGATTTCAATAACATATATTTGGAGATGTTTACTATGTTACCCCTATAAAAATAAAGAACTATATAACGTAGACAAATCATGTTTTTCTTACCTAATTTGTGTGTTCTGTAAATCAATCAAATAACAACATCAATAACTACTACTACAGCCAATTCTTCTTCTTCTTCTTCTTCTTCTTCTTCTTCTTCTTCTTCTTCTTCTTCTTCTTCTTCTTCTTCTTCTTCTTCTTCTTCTTCTTCTTCTGCTACTGCTGCTGCTGCTGCTGCTGCTGCTATTGATTTTTACTCGAAAAGTCGCAGAAAGGAGGCAGATACATGTTTCTGTTGTCCACTTGTCTTGTTGCTTATGCTAATCTCATATTTTATTTCCTCAATGTCTCTTTAGCTCCATCTAACCCATTCTTCCTGTGTAGACCTCTCACCTTGTATTCCGATGTTCTTATGTAAAAATTTCTAGCCGATATTTGGTGTGATTCCATTCGAGCTAAATTTCTGAACCATTTAATTCTTTGCTGCTCTTCTATAAAGTCTGTAATCAAAGTTATCCATACATTAGTTCTTGGTGTATCAATTGTCTTCTCTATCTCTTCATTTTTTTTTTCTAGCTGTGATTCTTAGGCATCTCATCTCACATGATGTGATTTTACGCCTGTTTTATGTTTCTAAAAAGTTCTTAGAATATCGTGTACCAGGATGAAAAGAAAATATTGAAATTCTACAAGAATCTAGCACCGAAGAAAAGAAGCTCACAATCACTATCAAGTCTCGGAAACGAAATACTTCGGCCATATTAAACGTCCCTGTGGCTTAGAAAGAGCAATAATGGAAAACACGGTTCCTGGTAGAAGAAGCAGGGGTCGCCAAAGATAACACGGTGGCAAGAAAGCTGATGAAACTAATATCTTGCTTGCTTGCTTGATTCAAAAACAAAAATTCTAAATACGGCCTCGTTAAACCTGCTTCTTTCAGCCCTGGTTATTGTTGAGGTCCGTGGTTTTTGTGGGTTTATTCACCATATTTCTTGTCCGTGCGCTCTTACGAGTGAGTCCTAACTCGGACTGGTTGTACAAGAGTTTGTGTCTGTGACGTCAGCCGGGGGATTGGTAGGCCGGCGAATTTTCCTGTGTGTCCGTCTCTTCTGTTGGTTTATTTGGTTAGTGAAGGCTCCTGGATCGTCTAGCTTAACTGGCTGCAGTCCTTATAAGGACTTTTTTTGGTCTTTTTGCTTTTTTGCTAATATCTACTCACCGTTTTCTTCTTATAATCCATGACCTGTGGCATTGGTGATCATTTCTGTCCTCAGCCCACTGTCTCGTGTACTACCACTTATTTTTATACCGATATTTCTCTATACCATGACGTCAGACTGTCCAGCATCTTCTCTCTCGAACTTTCCTGTTGCTCTTCCTCTCAAACTTTACCCTTCTCATGGTATGCCCAGAGAATGTGAATTATCCTATTCTGATGTGAATAACCAGTTCTCTTTGGTAGTTAGCTTTTTTCTAGACACATCTTCATTACTCTGTTTATGCATCCACGGAGTTCTCTCTTTTCTTCTATAAGATTACATCTCCGCTCTTCCACATAATTCTTCATTATATACACGAGGCATATCCTGGTGCTTCCAACAATGGCGGACAGGCATAGAGTACCTGAGAGTTGATGCAGATTACAATCACCCAATGGCGCCATATCCATGGCGTGAATCCATGGATATGGTCAAGACTAAGACGAGGCAGTTATTGGATGGCACAGGCAGAAATATCTAAACGTTAGGTGTGTGATCTAGAAACCATCAATCGTGAAAAATAGTGTTTTAAAGTACCGAAATACATGACGAACTGGCACAATGTAATAGTAACACTGGGTCATCAGTGTAGGGAAAGGGTAGCGGGACTCATAGAGTGTGAGGTGCAATAACTGATCCGGAGTAACACACATCAAGGTGACAGTGGTGATCAACAAAGATGGGTCAGTGGTGAGAAACAGGCGTAGTGGTCGGGGTTTTATTGCGAAGGCTAATGGGTGATTCTTGAAAAAGGAGAGTCTGACAATGAGACTACGACCTCCATCATAAGAGTGGAGGTAGACGACATAACAGCGGCATTCCGTTGGTTAGAGGAGACCACACACGTTGTATTCATTACGGACTCAATGAGTAAGTTGGAGAAAGGAATGTGTCGTGTGAAATGGCTATTGTCTCTTCAGATTGTGAGAATTGTATGGATTTTTCGCACTGGCCATTCGGGAGTGCGGGGGATGAACAGTCTGATATGTTGGCAGGGAATGCACCTCTTGGTAGTAGATTACCTATGGACAAGGGAGGGTGGTTATGCGTCTGTGGGACCAGGCTGATGAAGGTGATAGAACAGGCTGAGAACCCGTATGTGGAAATGATGAGATTGCGGGGGATCCGCAGGGGTTCTGGAAGAATCTCTAAACTGAGAGGGAAGATCAGGAGAACTTTCAATCATATAGGTGGGAACGATAAAGAGTATGACTCTTCGCTTGCTGTTGAACGAGGGGAAGTCGATTTTTAGCTCAGCTCAACTTAACTCAATTCATAATTCCATATATAATACATAGATACGCTAAGTAAATGCTGGGATAATGAACTAATGTACAATCACTTAGCTCACAGTTCCATCCATCCATCATGTGCCATGCCGGTAAGCGTGGGCGGTCATGGTCTGTCATCTCACTCGATCACCAGAGTCGTGGATCATCTTCGTGTTCCTGTCTCGACCATGCCACAAGGCCAAGCCATCCAGGTACTTGCTTCTAGATCTTCGGCTTGGTCTGTTCTCCCCCCCCCCTCTCTCTCTCTCTCTCTCTCTCTCTCTCTCTCTCTCTCTCTCTCTCTCAGGAGCTACACATACCTGTTTTCATTTAACATTGTCATATTCGGCTGCAGCAGCATCTTGTATCAACATATTAGTTTGTCCTTAACGTCTGACTGACTGTCTGTCCTTCATCAACGTGTCTATCTGTCATCAACTACAGACTCGGTGTATATCTGTTAACAAAGATTCCAATTCCAATTCCAATATGCAAAACAAAAATTCTAAATTCGGTCTCGTTAAACCTACCTCATCAGCTTTGGTTATTGTTGCAATCCGTGGTTTCTGTGGGTATATTTACCCTGTTTCTTGTCCTGTGCGCTCTTACGAGTAAGTCCTACCTCGGACTGGTTGCATAAGCGTTTGTGTCTGTGACGTCAGCTGGGGGTTTGGTCGGCTGCTATTCTTTGTGCCCGTCTCCTCTTGTGGTTTCCTTTGTTGGTGAAGGCTCCTGGCTCGGCTGATTGCAGTCCTTCTAGGGTAAGTGGAAGTGGGTACTCTGTGCCGCCGTCACTCTCCTCCCCTATGATTTCTCCAGAATTGGAACGATGTCCTATTCACAGACGAGAGCAGGTTCATCCTACCTGTTACTGATGGACTAATGTGGATTTGGCGACGGTGTGGAGAGCGCTCACATACCTCCGTAAGTAACTAACGTGGTGCGATCCGCTACCGAATCTCGCGCAGCTGCGTTACCCTATGTGAATATACGGGATTACGGCGAAAGTCAATAGCTCTTCGCCAGGGAGATCTGAATATCGTAGAAAACTGACCCATCAAAAGCATTATGTCTCGGAGTATGATATCCTTAGGCCATATTAAACGCAACAGAAGAAGAAGAACGGTAATGGAAAACGCGGTTCCTTGAATAGGAAGAACAGTAATGGAACACCCGGTTCCTTGAATAGGAAGAACAGTAATGGAACGCGCGGTTCCTTGAATAGGAAGAACAGTAATGGAACACGCGGTTCCTTGAATAGGAAGAACAGTAATGGAACACTCGGTTCCTTGAATAGGAAGAACAGTAATGGAACACGCGGTTCCTTGAATAGGAAGAACAGTAATGGAACACGCGGTTCCTTGAATAGGAAGAACAGTAATGGAACACGCAGTTCCTCGAATAGGAAGAACAGTAATGGAACACGCGGTTCCTTGAATAGGAAGAACAGTAATGGAACACGCGGTTCCTTGAATAGGAAGAACAGTAATGGAACAGGCGGTTCCTTGAATAGGAAGCAAGGGCTAACCAGCATAGAAGCGGACACAGGACATTGAAGACACCCTGAGCATGTAAGTATGGGAACTAGAACGCACGAAGTTTATTTTCAAATGGTCACAAATTTGGCACTCCGGCCCGTTTTACGTTCGGCCCTTCCAATTACTCATCGTTCGTTCATCAATTGTGCATGTTACATTCACGTGGGAAAATAAACATATTGTTAAGTGAATGTGTAAACATAAACAATTCATATTACCATGTTATGAGACAGGCAGGCAGGCAAGCAGGCAGACACACGTACACATGCACATTCATAAACACACACATACAATCCTGCATATATACATCATTTACGCAAACTCTCACAGTAATATAAGCTCGGCAACGCACAAATACACATCCCCTTACATACACATATACCTCGCATACACATATACCTCGCATTCACATATACGGGAGAAGGATCGAGAATATTTCCCCGTGGGCTATGATACAAGCCGCGTTCTGTATGGATGTGCTACGTCATGATGCTGACCAAACATCCGGATGTCCGGAGAGCAACGAAATTGACTGCCTTAAAGATGACAGTCTAGGACAGTGGTTCTCAGCCGGTGGGAAATCTCCCCCCCCCCCCCCGGGGAGAGAGATTTTAGGGTTTCCGGGAGTGGGGTGGGGGAGAGGGGTGTGTGGAGAATTAAGATTATTTCAAGATCGCGTTAATACAATAACCGATTACTTGATATTGTTTTTCCCTCCATATTTTACGGTTCTGTACTTCTCGCCCTTCTGAAATTCGTTTTATAAGGTAAGTAGACCGGCAAATCACGTTTTATGTAGACATCTACACTTGTTCTTGTATGTGTTATTAAATTTTAGTTTCCATTTTTAAGTATACAATGAAAGAGGAGGGGGTGAATAGGAAGGAAATACGAAAAACAGCGGGTGGGGGGGATGACAATCTGAACATATGGTGAAGGAGAGCATGGGCAGAAAAAAGGTTGAGAACCTCTGGTCTAGGACAATGGCATCTGTGTACGATTCTTACACTTAAGCTTTCTTGTTGGACATATCCAATTATCTGAGAGAGGGCTATGACTGTTGCTAACGACAACATTTGTGATCTGTCTTTTGCCTTCTTCAGCGCCGTTTTAAGGTTGGGTTGACACTGTTACACCTCTCCATTCCAGCGCTGTAACACCGTGGCTTAGGAATTCGCATGTCGTCCCGGTGGTCCGGTATTAAACATCCTCCTAAAAGATAGGATTATTTATGCACGACTATATTGCTCAAGGGTCGACTTCACTACGTAAAATCAGTACCGCTAAATCAGGTGGAAAATTGAAGGTGAACGACAAGACACCAGCCACTTTACTCATCAAGTGCCTATTGATCTAAAAGTATATTCACAACAAAGGAACGTTTGCCACGCCTTCATGTTTAGTTTTAGTTTAGTCGACGGATCAACATCACGGCACACGGGTGTAGCCCATAAGTGCTCCCTTCTACTCTTAACTCAAGCCTGAGTTTGGAGAATCTCAGCTCAGTGCACGAACTCCGTAGCGCCTTGAGGTGTATAACGTGAATGGTGCTAGTCCCATATCTTATAGACCAGATGTCACTCGATAAATGATGTGATAAATATCCTACCGGCCGCTTTTATTTTCCATTACATTTCCTGGTACCCAGTCTTATAGCCGGCTTCCTGGCCTAGAGGTTAGCGACTTTTCTCCGTAATCTCGTATACTCTCGTAAGTAACGTGACGATAGTGAGAATCAGCAGTGGTTCGAATCGCGTCGGTAACTTACGGGGTATGTGAGCCGGCATCTCAGAAAGCAATGGCAAACTACTGAGCGTAATCTTGCCAAGAAATCAACAATCAGCTGAAAGATGCTGATGTTGACAGCGATGTCCTGTAAAGGATATGCAAAACACTCACACACACACACACACACACACACACACACACAAACACACACACACACCCAGTCTTATGCTGGGTGGCCCTAAGAGCCCGGGTCAGTGTTTACAAACATACCTGTCTGTATGGAAATTAAAACATAACCACCGGGTCGGCTGGCAACAGTACTGCACTACCTCGGCTCCTTGTGGGGATCAGCCTTGTTAGTGTCCACTCATGTCATATAAATGTGTCTTGTCCTCCTGCTGCAGGTGGATTGCTCCTATTGGGATGCGCCCTGTTTGCCTTTGAAAAATTTGGTGAACACAGTTACCCTGGCTACTCATTTGTGCTGTGTGTTGTGGGTGCCATTTTGTTGCCCTTTGGTGGATCCCTAGTATACAGAAATTGACACTTTGTGAGACATATTTGATCATTCTGCATGATGTTTCTAAAGCCATACTTTGAATATTTAAAAGTAATCGTAATTGTATATAATATTTTAAGTGTGTACCTAGAAATTGTGAGTGTTATTCATTGGCAGTCATCTGTTGATGAGCGAAGGAAAAGGTAATGACAGAAATTAAAAGAATGACCATTGTCCATTGTAGTGTTTGTCCATCAAGTATAATGATGACCATTCATTTAATCCAGTGTGCTTGAAAGTTTTGAGCCGTGAGTTCTAAGATAGCTGACAAAGCACATTTTGGCTCGAAATGTTTTTTTACAATGTGGGCAAAGAATGCTCAACGTTCCAGGAAGAGGTTCATTTCCGGCGGTGTATTTCTTTTGTCCAGTCTGTTTTTCACAGCTCTTGAAGTCTTGTTTGCTTTGCAAGTGACTACACGCTTGCGTAATGATGTACGCCGCGAATTTCGGTCTTTCGCAGCAGTCTACCATGTTTTACAATGAACTCCAAAAGCTTTGAGCGATATCTTCACAGTGTCTTTAAAGCGTTTCCTCTGGCGGCCATTGGAGCGTTTACCACAACGCAACTCACGGTAAAAACAAAATTCGTTTAGAAAGCCTGTGATCTAGCATGTGAGTCATGTGACGAGCCCAGCGAATCTTACTCTTCATTAGTAGAGTGTGGATACTGGGCATGTACGCCCTTTCTAAGACTTCGGCGTCTGATGTCTGGAATCTTGTCTTGTCATTTGATCTTCAAACACGGGCGATTTGAAAGTAGACCACATTGCGATAGTTTTGATACAATGGTATGAGTATCGGTCGTTGAGAAAACAATAACAAACTATTGAACGTAAACTTGTCAAGGAAATAAAAACAGCCAAAATGTGCCGGAATTGACTGCGACATCTTGTACAGGATATAGAGGGTGTATTTTAATGTCTGTGGGGTTTTTGAAAATATTGCCGTTCCAAGTTTTGTATTCGCCCTCTGTGGAGTTCATGCCACATAAAAGGTAAATACAACTCTTGAAACGGCAATATTTTCAAACACCCAACAAACATTAAAAAGTACACCCGACATTTAACAAATCACGTGTGTAGCACATATACGCCTTTGAATGTAAGTGTTACAGAAAGTACTAATAATGTATTGGACATAAAGAAAAACAGACAGATCTACCTAACAAAAACTGAATACTGAGAAGGTTGGTTATTAAGACAAAGAAAACTGAGGAAAATGAAATACTTTGGACGTATAAAAGGAGTCTAGAAGAGACAATACTGGAAGGACTTGTACTGGTGAGGCGGTGAAAAGGATGACCATATCGTCATTGCATTCCAGGCGTGATAGATAATTTACACATGACTGCAGCATAGACAGGGAACGTGGCGTACCGTAGAGAGACATTCTGAGAAACTGTTGTCGGAGTGAAGTTCCAGACATGCGTAGTCATTTGATGATGTATGACAAGGTTGCTGAGAATGTTAATCGGCAGCCATAGTCTCCGTGGCGAAGTAGTCCAGCCGTCTGCCTCGTGATCCGAAGGTCATGGGCTCTATTCGGTTCACGATTGCATTTTTCTCGGACACTCCTGGGGTCGTCGCTGGAGTTACGGAGTTCGTGCATTGTGCGACACTTTCGGCAGGACACCCTGTGGAAAGAGTCCCAGCTATACGGGGTTAAACGTGGTGAAATAAACTCGATCTTCTCAACTTTTGAGACTTTTTATTGTAAAACCATATGTAAAGTCGTGTGTGTTAGGGTTCATAAACGGTCACCCCAGTAATGCTCTTAAGCTGGGGAAGGGTTCGGAGATAAGGTGTTCAACAGCCAAGCGTCACTTGCAAGACCGGCGTATAATCAGATTGCAACGGGCACCACTAGTACCGGAACTCTCCGATGGCGGTTGAAGATGATGACTGAGCGCTTATGGGAATGCACTGAGTGCATTGATGTCGGATCTTGACTCATTTCAACTCAACTCAACTTAGCTGGTATTTTAAATGCCATGACATTACTAGGAATATCTGTCATTAGCTGGTATTGTCTGACCTTTTTCAGTACGTTGCTATGAATATAATACACCAGCTGGCATTGTTGAAGCTTTGGTATGTTACCATGAATACAATCATCAGCTAGCTTATTGCACCTTTAGTATGCTACTTGTCTTATTCTTGAAGACTACATTGTGCACTATTTTAGAACTGATGGCATGGGTGATTGGTGACGCCTTAGTGCCTTCCTGGTAGGAAAACTATACGTTCATATTGAGCGTGCCCGTTGGCACTCCATTAGGGGGGGGGGGGGATTTAATTACGTGCATGTTGCTCATCTTCCGTTTGTGTGTTGTTGAGGTGGGGAGAGGAGGGGGTTGATATGACTCTCTTGCAGTCCAGCAGGGTGCAAAGTCTGAGTTGCAGATATAAACCATCACTTCCGAGAATATGGCCAAGCCTATATTGTGTAGACAGACCAGTGTTAGATTCGGAGGTGCTTTGTTGGAAGGTAAAGCCATGTCTTGGACAGTATTAATCCTGGCCCTGGTACATCAGTGTGGCCACATGTTGCCCATTACCACATAAGATATCATTGCCAGCAGCGTAGATGTTTCATCAAATATATATTTAGACAACTCGACAGGTTGATCTGCAAGTAGTGACAATGTCTCAACGATTAATGACAAATTAATGAGATTTCCAAAGAAGGACTTTCTCTGGTTATTTTCACGGTAACTGTCTAGCTGACATTATCATGATCATCATTATGTGCCTTTGCTAATTGGCTTAGGTGATCATGCTTTTCCACATCTTCCTTTCTTCAGCAACATCTCTTGATTCGTTCGCTGACACCATTCCTTACCATGACACGTGGCTGTCAAGAATCTTCTTTCTCTAGCTTCCTTTATCGCTCTTTCCACAAATTTGTCCAACTGTCGCAATATACTCCGGTTTTCTCTTCTCAAGATCAAATGTTTAGCTTCTCACGATCGGATGTTTGGCTTCTCACAATCGGATGTTTAGTTCCTCACAATTGGATGTTTAGCTTCTCACGATCGGATGTTTAGCTTCTCACGATCGGATGTTTAGCTTCTCACTATCGGATATTTAGCTATTCACTATCGGCTGTTTGACTTCTCACAATCAGATGTTAAGCTTCTCACAATCGGATGTTTGGCTTCTTCTCTCAATCGGATGTTTAGCTTCTCATACAAGAGTGACAAACTTGGAGGGCCCGTGTGCGAATAGCCCATGTTAAAAATGTCCTCGGCTGTCGGAAATCGAAAAGAGCAAATCAAATAGGCCACTTCCCAGGCATAATTCCAAAACTATTAGCAGTAACAATGTAACATCAATGTAACAGTAACAATGGTGACATCAAAGAAAAAGATGACATCGAAATGTAAAATAAAAATAGAAAGAAGGGAAAATTCTTAACCAAGTGTATAGTTTTACATACCTAGGGGCATTTATAACATCAGATGGAAGATGCAAAACAGGATTAAGAGCAGTATAAAACAAGCAAAAACTGCATTTAAGAAAATGAAGAGTATCTTATGTAATAAGTCACTGTCATTGAATGTAAGAAAGAGAGTGCAAAGTGCTATGCAGAACCTGTTTTGCTGTATGGCAGTGAAACTTGAAATGTAAATTTACAAACTAGAAAGAAATTGGAAGCAACAGAGATTGTTGCCAACACATAAATAAATAAATATTTATTGCCGCGTGCCATCATTTTAATCATCATACAGTGCCTTGCCGGCTAGCGTGGGTGATAATGAATCTCCACACGCTGTCTTCCTCTATCTTTCCTTCCACAAATCTACCCGGTTTGTCACAACGTGTTTCAGTTGTTGTCTTCTCATAATGCGGCCTAAAAATTATGACTGCAACATTTATACAACTTTTAAGCATGTATAATCTTGTATATACACATCTGAATCCTCGTCCATGCCACTACGTTTGTGCACTGTGAGTAAATATTCCTTGTGTGTTCTGTGCGATGAGACTAGTGCACATATATTGATATATGTGTGCAATGAAAGTTATATTTGACTGAAAATGTTATTAAGCCTTCAGTGCACACACGGATAGCTCTGTCAGTTTTCCAGTCTCAAGAGAATTGTATGACAGTGCACCAACGCCTTAACCCCGACGAGAATCGGAATCTGTGTGCACCAGAATCACATTTGTTATAAACATTCATTATCTTTAGTTAGTTTTTTCTTTTCTTTTTTTTTTAAATTTGAAATGTAGTCTCGCGTGCACATGCCAATTCGAACCGTTCTTGTCAACTTCCAAATGTCGAAGTTTTTTGACGATCACAGCATACACACATTGGTGTCGTGGGTAGGTCTTTAGGCTGACAATGGCAACAGCGTGATCGGAGGTTGGTTCTGTTCAACTCTCGTCGTTCGCTACTTGCGAAGGATCAAATCCCGGACAAAAACCCCCATGTGCCACGGCGCGATAAATAGCGGGTGCCCAGAGGTGTATTTATGAAGTCCGTTTGGTTAGTTCAATCCTCTCTCCACACAGTCATTCTATGGTTTACGTTATAAGTAATCGCCACCGTGGTAATTTTATTCGGCTCACTCATATTTGCTGAACACAGATATTTGTATTTAGACATGTGTCCTCAAGTCCTTGACTATATCAGGACTTAGTAGCTTAGAATCACTGAGTGCCTTATCAGGTTACTTATTAATATTCAACGTTCACATTTTCCACTGTCATACTAAGATCACAGACTAAGACTTCAATCTTTTAACAATATAACCAAGACTCGGTATGATTTCCTCTTATCTATTGTCACCACAAGGAGTCACATCGTTTCAACATATCTGCACATTTACACAATTCATCGTATCATACGATCACTTATAACCACTTGTATACTAGCACGTAAAAATGGTAACTAAAATCTATATACATTATGGCTTGTGAATAAAACCATCATCACGATCCACGGCAGACCAATGTTCAAGGAGACGCTTTGCTTGCCGCTCAGCGAATCCCGGCTCTTTTCACGCCGTATGAAAATTGCTCACAACTGTGTCACTTTCCACGGTCCCGTGGGTGATTAGACTTTCCCTCTCAATTATACCATGACTGCTGAATTGGGTCATGGCATTACTGGAGTCAAAGACTGACCACATATTCCCCCATGCACTCAGGCCTGCAGAATGTGACGGCCCCAATACCCCGCACGCCTATAGCATGTTGTCCATGCTAGGGGACTGTTAAAATACAGCATAGCTAGTTAGTTAGCTGCGGCTCCAACTTCACGGCAAAGGGTTTCCTCATCATGCTCAATTCCTGTGCCAGTGAACATCATACAAATTGCTCCTCACTGCTCCTTGTGAAAAGTGGAACAGACAGAAGTCTCGATAAACCAACATCCCGCACAGTTGTCCTTTGTATAATGCCAACACAAAAGTCAGCCACGAAAAATACAGTTCATCGTCAATGGAAGCGGCAGTCACTAGAAAACTAGCAACCACACATTACTGCTTAAGGCAAACCCAGTTAGTTCATCAACCGACGGCCGCCATTTTTCGAACATACAGATCACGTTACAAACAACCGCGGACAAATGTAAAAGCACTTCACCAGCCCGTATATATTATATACAACATACACAAAAGCACTTCTGTCGCAAAGAAAGATACCTATAAGTTCTGAAGTAAATCACATAAGAACCATTTTCACATAAGAACCAGTCAGGATTGCCATCGCCTACTCAAAAACAGACATGACCAGCCCCTCGTACAGAAGACATAGATGGCGCTGCTCACAGTTTGCTGCCACCATTACCCGCATCGCAGCCAAACCCCGCTTGGCCTTTGATATCACCTGGTCTATGTGCTCATTATAAGCAAGCCTTCGATCAAACCGTATCCCCAGGTAATTCATTGCCTGCGATCTTTCCACCGTCTCTGAACACAGATCTACAGCTGATGTTGGAGTGTTAACAATGTGATTATTCAACGAGAAGCAAGTCACTGTTGCCTTTGTTGGGTTGACCATTGCCCCATCTTCATCACACCAAGTACTTATGCGACTGAGTTCGGGTTGTAGTTCCACAGAAACCTGATCTCTATCCTTACCCTGACGATACACTAAAACATATGTGTTTGATGTGTTTGTGTGTAATATTATACATCTGTTATCATGCACTAGCCACTAATCGCTGTACGACCAGTTTAGCTGTTACGTACAGATACGTCTTCCCCAACTAGCATCGGTGATTACATCTCTGTACCATGAGTATGAGAAAGGCTTTGTCGGACATTGTGATACTTGGATACAATTGTGTATACTACAGCCGAAAGTGTCCAATGTTTATTGATGTCGGGATGTTCTTTGGTGTTACTCGGTGACCACTCTAACGGATATAGACAAGAGAGAGAAGGGCGACAATTTTACTCTTCAGGTGCAATGTTGACGATTTAGTGGAATCACTCCCATATATGGTTATCATCATGAGTTAGGTCCCCTGACTGGACAAGCAACAGGAACATCTTTATTTTCTGCAGTATACCTCTTAACAACGTGTCTCGGATGTACCTTCACACATATGACCGGAAGCATTGTCCCACGTGGTCCGGTCTGAGCCATTACCCTCGAGTCTCGGATGTATAACACATGTGACCGGATGCGTCGCCATCTTTGGCCGGCTGTAACTATGACCCACGTTTTCTGGTTGTGTCCTTATGCATGTGACATGAAGCATCGCTATATTTGACCGGCTTTAGCCATTGAGCATATGGTCTGGTTGTAGCCATTTAACCACGTGTGATCGGCTGCGACGCCATCTTTGACAAGCTTCAGTGCTCGAGGCGATCCTGTCTGAGAAATTGCCAATACTAAGGACACTACTTTCTGAAATTAGCAGTCATCATAAAGTCACCATACAGTGGATATCATCCCACTGTGGAGTATCCGGAAACGACAGTGGTGATCGATTGGTTAAGGAAGTAGCAAAAGAAGAACAGTCTGATGTACCTGTTACATATCACGAAAAGAAAATTTTGAAAGCAGAAGACATGAATGGGTCTTGCCTTGCTGACTGCATTTTGTCGTCACAGTTGTCGGATTTTGAGATTGATGGTTCAATACTAAAGAGAGAAAGGATACACGTTCCTTTTCCTCAATGTGATCCTGCCCGTTATAATCAATTAAGCTAACACGGGCTAATATGCTTGCTCTAATATATCTATTGATGGATATAGAGTTCGGAGAACCAAGGAATTCCTTCAGGGAACAATGTAACGTTTCCTGAAGGTCAACACTTTCTTGTTGGGGTTCCTTGCCTCTCTTCGCTCCCAATTGATAAATATCTAGGGTGTGTCTATTGACTTACTGACACGACAAGAAAATACTCAAAGGAGGAAATGACCTCATACATAATTTGTTAAAACATAAACATGTTTTATGGTCATTCATTACATTAACAACAACAAGTACAATTAATATTCTACATTAATAGGTACAAGTTCAAGAAATTTCATATCCCTGGATGCCTGAAATATATATATATATATATATTACAATTTTATGTCATTTGGGAAAGACTATCTTAACTTGCTTATCCTAGTTGTACTTCAGGGTGCCTGGATCCCTGATGTCACTAATTCAGGATCTGGTGTTATGTTCTCCTAATGAGTGATAATTGTCTCCCTGGGTATAGGATAGTAATAGTTCCTTACACTCCAGCTAAGTTACCTTCCTACCGGGCTAGCACTGTTTGCAGGTGAGTTCTTGTTGGGATACTGTTCTGCATCACTTTGTTCAGATACTTCACTCACAAAAGAAAGTCAGGCCTGGATCTAGATTCAGTCAAGCTGCTACCTTCACCAAGTCCTGTATTCAAACTACAGCTGCAATCAACTACTGCATTCCAACTAGTCAGATCTGGATCTAGTTGTATCAATCCATTCTCTGAAAGTTCAGCAATCAACAGTCTCTAATCATACCATCAATATGACATTGTAAATGCAGTACGGTAAGTAACCATCAAATGAAAGCAATAAGATAAATCTTGTCCTTAGAGAAAATAAACATAGAAGAAAGATAGACTTGGTGTTCTCAATTAGTCATCACTAACATAATTGTTTGTTCTTTCTCCAATCTTCCACTATCAGGTGTTCAAAGTTTAACTAGCAGATGTGCAGTTTCATGTTCACCTATGCCTGTCCTCCAGGTCTATAGTTTAAGTAATACCTTGACTGATTTGGAATTTGATAATTATGTTGACCATTCTCTTCTGTACCTAGTTTAGTTCTCTACATCTTTTTCTATTTAAGAAACAGGGTCTCATACATTATGAGATTTGCAAATCGTTTCCCATTTCAATGAGTATTTGCTTATAAACAATATAAGTACATTATTGTATCAATTCTTGTATAGTATTCAGGTGAATTCTTTTCTAGTCCAAAGTTTTACGGCGAGTATATTCCCTCCTCTTCACCATCTCTATACTAAGATTGTACTTCATTTATCCTCATCATCATGCTCATTATAATCATTATCATCATCATCATCATCATCATTATTGTGGCATAATGGATCAGATGTCCACATTCCCAGTCCCCCACTTCTATAATAATACTTTTATTTTCGAACGGAGACCATCCAGATAGCGAAGTTATTCTTAGAATCGTAGGTTCCAGAAAGCGGTGGGGTAGGGCAGGGGTATGCGCTCGCCTTTTCATTGGCTAATTGTGACAGCCCACGCTATTCACTGGGCCACATTTGAATATCTATTACTTTGAGGCGGGATTCCACCAGGAGCAGTCGCTATCTGTGATGTGGAGACGCAAAAATGCCCTAAAGATTCCGTAAAATATTGTTCTCTGGATAACAGGTACCACTTTAAAACATACTTTAATGTTGTGATTATGCCTAGTGAACGAAAGAGAAGAATATGAGTATTTTATGAAGAAAATGTGAAAGTGAAAACAGAACTTCTGTGTGCCAGTATTCTGAACACTGCATCTTCAACCTGTCAGGTCTTCTACGCTGTATACTCCAAGCGCATATCATTCTCCTGTTGTGACTGGTTGCGTATGCTTGATGATTGTAAATTACACACAATACAAATTCGCAAACCATTTGTGCATTCCTTAATGCCTAGCATAACTCATTCTAACCCAACTGTACACTGCTCTTGCAAGTTCACATTTGGCAGTCTGGATTGGAATGTGTGATGTAAACATGTACAAGTTCCTTTTTAAATGCTGAGAATGTTGGAGTGAGTGAGTTGGTGATTTGATAAGTAGCCTCTCACATCTAGTAGAAAGACAGATGCTTCAATATCCATATGTAAGCAGGTTGTGTATGGCACGCCAGAATTGCTAAGTTCCTGTGATGCCTGGTGGCTAAATTACGCTCCAGAGAATTAATACAATTTCTCTCTGAAGTATTACACTGGTACCGCTACTGTTGGATGGTTCATATAAACTAGTTCCTAAACGGACCATAGGTGTGTGAACCTGTGTCTTAGTCGGCTGAATATAATGTATGGCTCATGCAAATTTACAAGGACTAAACATGTTTTTTCCCATATGTGCTTTGGTGCATATGTGAACAATTGCTCATGCAATTTGGCTTTTTTACCTACTGTAGTAGATAGGGACATTACTCAGTGGGGGAAGAACACATGATGGTGATAGTATGATGTACTTGTGAGCCAAGTCTGATTCACAATGCCTGTCTCATGTTGCTATGTCACAATGCTTGCTCATGCTACTTGCCTTAAAATTCTTGTAATTGTGTAGGCTACCCCTGTCTCAGGATATAGGCTTGTGATTACCACAAACAGAGGTGAATAATGAAAACATATCACCCACAGTACATTAGAGTGAAATACACTTCATCATCAACAAGGAGAGGTGTGCTTGGACAACACCCCTCCCTTAACCTCCCCATCTCCACTCTGTGTATGTTGATGTATGATAACATTATCTTTTAACAAATGTAAAGAGATGTTGTGCCATTTTGTATATCACCAGAGAACAAAAAGGATGGCGGAGAGGCTTTCATATATCATCTGGGACAACTAACCAGAAGTCCCAGAATCCAGAACCAACTCCCTATAAGTAAACCATGGGACAATCACAGGAGAACACAGGCTGAGTTGCCAGCCTTCATTTTCATGATATACCGTGGCCCAAGACAACCGAAAGACCCCTGTCTACCGTTTGTTTCGGTCAGGCTCATGGAAAGTAAACCTGTGCCCCAATGGACCACTTATTCATTCTCCTGAAACCCCAAACACAGGAATTTCCTGGAGAATTTTATCTCAGCTCTCTAACAGCTGAATGTCAATGGGAGAAAAACAGTTCTGATGAATCCATTAATGTGATTTAAGGATTATAGGACTCAATACAGTGATCCTAAATTATGTCATCTGAGAAATTAGAAAATGAAAACAAGTCTCTGGTTGTTCACCCCATTCAAGAAAACTAATGAAAAGACTATAACAGTGGATTGTTTATCTAGGACTTATCTTGGATAATACCCAGCATAGTGCTCACACAGTTATTATAGAATGTGACTTGAACAGTAGGTGAGGTTGGACTGGCCAAGTGAAGTGCTGCAATATATTGGACTGGGTTCAGATCGCTGGGTCTCTTCGACAAGTCATGTTCTACATGTACCGAGTATACATCTCCCAATGTCAGGAGAGTGCTATCCTCAACCACCCGAAGTACCCCAGTGTCAGCTTTCACCAGCAGTCTGGTCAACAGTGAGAGACAGTACCGTATCATCATCCCAAATTCTGTTCTCAAGAGGAATGAATCTGCCATGGAACTTATTATAGGAAGTCTGCTACCTGGAGCTTTTCCAACATCAATTGCTGATGATAACAGGGAGCAAACTGATCCAGAACAGTAGTTCCTCCCTTAAGTTTCCCAAGAAGTGATGATAAATACTGTAAATGAGTGGTGTAGTTAGAGATTAGAGAGGAGGAGGAGAGTTGATTGATAGGTTGGTGGAAATTAGGAGTTGTATCATGTTTATCTGCATGCATGTTCAGCATATTTGTACATTATGAATGTACCTTTTTGAAGTGTTGACATGGCAAACGGATGACTCATTGGTCTTCACTCAGCCCACCGGCAGCTCAATAAAATTATGAATGAACCAGCGTTTTAAGTACATGTCTCAGGAGAATGTCTTGTACAGTGTTGTCAAGTATTGTCTCTGATGACTGTCTTAAGTTACTGTGGTTGGTTAGAGATATGGTGAAAAGTCCTGTATAGATGTTGTCAAGTATCTCTCATGATGTATGTCTTGTACAATTGTGGTGTAAACAATTCTATGTAAATGTATGTCCCACTTTTGTCAAGAATCTGTCATGTAGATGTCTTGTTCAAAAGATGTTATGTGCAGTTATTGTTGAAGTTTGTTTGTTACTATTGAAACCTAAAGTCCTAAGATATAATTGGACAACTGATATAGGTCACTTTTGACACAAAATAAATAAGGGAAGATCTAATGTGACGGACGAACAGCACATTGACAACATTATGATGAGTGAAGTAGATCATCAGTTGTTCTGTGGCGAATAGTTCAGATCTCCTTGTTCTTCTTTTATAAATTTCTGTGTAGATACTTGGTAGTCTCACAGTGGGGGTTCAGAGCCAAAGGAAAAATGGTTCTCCAAAAGGGCTAGGCGGGAATGATTATCTATCTCATTTGAGAGACCTCTAGACAAACACGTGCAAAATCATATCCTTTATCTTGTCTATTTATTATTCAAGATATATTTCCAGAGAACACTACTAACTAGGTCCTCTGTCTCAATCTAACATGTCACAATTATCACCATCATCATGTTCATTATTATCATTATCATCATCACCATTATCATCATCATCATGTTCATTAATCATTAAATCATTCTATCATTATCATCATCATCATCATCATTACATTATTATCACTACATTACAGTCATCATCATCATCATCGTTGTATTGCATTCATCAGGGCACTAGACCATATGTGTTAACAGGAGTGATATAAAATACAAAGTGGGATTTTGCTTAAGCCACAAAACCAGATGCTTGTAGTATGTGTAATGTAATAATATGGATTGTATCGTGCTTAGGGCACAAAACAAGATGAAGTTCCCATACGTGATATATGATACAGAGTGCTGTCATGCGTCAGAGTGCACTAAAGGATTAATTAGTGTTTTGGGTTATGCCGAACATGTTCCCTTGTGATAGACAGGACATTACACATCAAGGTTGCCTTCTATCATGAGATTAATTGTAAGCTTATACTACTTTTCGGCATGTTATTTCATTCACTCATTCCCAGACATAATATTCACATGTGCATGGATGATAGTTTCACTCTTTCATCAGAAATCCTTCATACTTGCATGTAAGATAAGTAGCTAGACTTATGTGATTTCCCAAATGATAACTTTAAATGTTAACACCATTGACATCACTATGAGATCTCACCCATTCATCAGACACAATCATATCTGTATGGATGACAATAATGCATATGTAGGCGTTTTATCATTGATAAATTCACAGGTTCAATAACAATGATATTACAATGAAATCTCATCCTTCATCAGAAATTATAATATTTCCTGGATGATAATTAGCCACTCATACTGAGGTGTTTTACAAATGGTACATTCACATCTGTTTAACAATAATGAAATCCCACATGAAACCTCACAGACATGCTCTCAGCAATGACATAGATTTATGTGATCATTAGACATAATTTTGAGATTCTCAAAGGATATTTCCTCATGTGTAGCAATAATGAAAATGCACATAGGTCCCCACCTATTCTCGTAGATTTATATGATATACTCAGTCCACATTCAGGCATTATGAATCTTAACCATTCTAACATGCCGGTTGACTAAGTATTATTGTGTGGCACTAATATTGATTCCACATGTTTACAACATTGAAATACATTTGCCTCACCAATTGGGTGCTTTAACTCAACACACAGAATTATGATCCCAATAGAATTTATTTGGTTCTCGTGTGTTCATGAAATACTAGAAAACTATTTGTTTGTCCATGTGCTCATGTCAAAAATAAATCTACTTACTAATTACACATTACACTAATTTCTCTATCAGTGCTGGCACACGTACAATAGTTATAAATCTTTAGTTACTCACCACTCTAAATCATTACTGAATGAGTTGACTACTTAAGAAATATGTACAACTTCAGTCTAATGCTTAACATTAACTAAGTTGTTTAGCTAGGAGAAAATAAAACTCACTGTAGTTTTCTGCTAATGTACAGTTTATCTATGACAATGATAACTGAATATAATATTATTTAGTTTACACACCTTTGACTTACCAATACTTCTTAGGAAATAGACTCACAGACTAAACTTAACTAATATAAAATATAGCATTGTTTACCTCATTTCAATGAAATGCTCCAATCACCACATCTAAACAACAAAATGTAAGGACTAGAATCGGCTCGTTTCCAAATCTATTGGCTGATGAGTTTCGGTCCTGCTATTCTCACTATAATAAACTTTCTAACATGCTCATAGCGAGTATAGAGCTACCAATTTCTACAGATACAGGCGCTTTTCTTGTAGTTAAGATGAGTTTGTGGCAAGTGAGAGATCTGAGGCCGGTTGCTGTTGTTTTTATCCCAGCTATTTCCGAGGTCAAGTTTTTCCCCCACATCCGCTCCGATTCATGAAGTGCGGTGTCGATTTTCCATTTCCCCCCAATTTGAATGGTACTGGTGGTATACGTTCTTGTACAATGTGTTTTGATTTGAAGAGATCTTGACAGCTAGTAACGGCTTGTGAGTCAGTATACCACAATAGTTTTGTACTGTTTCTGGTGTTAACTATAATGGGATGGAAGCTGAGGATAATACTGTGTCATGCTATGTGTGAATACCTTTTGTGGGTAGTTCAGTCGGTTAGATTTATACTGCAATCCCTCTAGATATTCTTATTAAAACATGTATAGACAGCAATTTGTAAGTATGTGTACCGTTATACCGTAATCGTACTTCCAGCTGTTTTCGAGTGTTTACAGTCCCACCCCAAAAAATTTGCCCAAAAAACAGGTTCAGGCATGTTCACGCGATGTCACAGCTGTGGGTGGGTATGAGTCAACCATGTTTTTTTTTCCAGAAAATACAGGTCTGGACACGTCCATGTACGTTCACCCCCGCCGACATAGCCCCGTGATGAGCCACCCAGGCGTTCACCCTCAACTCAACGAAATACGAAATCATGCTTCAGACTTTAGTAAGAGACTTACCCTCCGGCTCTTATCAAGGAACTTACGTATTTATCTAGCCACCCCGCCACTCAACCACCCCTTAACAATGATCAGCAGCCCCTATCTAGTCATTCCTCCACTCATCCACCCTTTAACAAAGATCTGGAGTCTTTATCTAGCACCTCCTCCGGCTCTTAACAAGGACCTGATGTCTTTATCTAGCCACTCCACCACTCGCTCACCCCTTAATAACGATCAGAAGCAATTATCTAGTTACACCTCCACTCACTCACCCCTTACCATCGAATTTCACTAAGCCATACCCTGTGCAGTCGATAATGCCGGCCATCTTTACCTTTTTAAGGTTTTCATTTAAAGCTCTGAAACCATATGATGATAGTGTTCAGAAACACTTCTATTCCTACTCCTCTATTCTCTCATCCCTTAACATCGACTTTCACTAAGCCATACCCACTACAGTAGGTAATCTCAATCAATTTTTACTGTTATAAGGTTTTAATTTGAAGCTCTGAAGACCGTATGATGATAGTGTTCGGAAGCATTTATCTAGTGACTCCACCACTCACCCACCCTTACCAACGAATGGGAAATCTTGAGAATGGCCTACGATGGGTATCGTTGTAATATTCTGCTATGATAATTTGGCGTGTCCAGCGTATGCCGCGTGGTTACACACCCACTTCACACACCAGTGATCCGGGGCTTGTTTCCGGATCCGGTCAGGGATATGCACTACTGACGAACTCAAACGAGAGCGAAACTCGAGTATAGTGCTTCCATATTGACGTGGATAGGCCTTAGGTTCATACCAGCATACGATCAGTGTCAGAGTCCAACAGGGGACAGCGATGCAGGGACATCGTTACGACCGCCAGGCGACTTAGCTCCCAGTAAGGGATGCAACAACTTCGTTGCGCCGCCAGGCGAATAGGAGTTACCGGCCTGCGAGATCGCTGGCTGACCAGCGGTCAGGCCGCCAACGCAAGACGCACGCCTGCCACGCGACGCCACGTCAGGCAGGAGGCAAGTTGCGACCCAGGTCCAGACAGCTCTGGGGACACGGTACAGGACGGACGTGTGATTGAGAGAAAGGCATTGTATGGTTTCTGTATGGAAAGGCGAGTGTTTGGACATCTTGCGAGTCAGACTTGTGAACTGTATTGTGGATGTAAGTTGTAAAGTATCCATTATATATTGTTGTGATCATCATACAGTATTTAATATGTTAATAAATCCATTGAATGGTGTATCGTTGAGTCTTACGTCAAATCACGTTGTATTTGTACTGTCTCACACTTGTTAGGAAAGCGAGCCAAGTTTAAGACTCTGACATGTGTGAACGTGGAGGGCTCGTCCCACTTTAATTTAGTTAGATTTGAACGTAGCTCGTCCTTTTTGAACGTGAAGGTCTCGTCCAGCTTTAATTTAGTTAGATTTAAACCTAAATGTGATCATGGAAGGCTCATTTTGATTGTTACTACATTATTTAAACATGTGTAAGACCATTGGTAAACGTACAATGCATACATTTTGTTTGATCCTGTAAGCGAGTAAAACATTTGTGATTTGTGAAAATTGTCACCGTTTTGACCTTGTCGACATTGTGATCTTGTCGCCATTTTGACCTTGTCGCCATCTTGTAAACTTGATGTCTATGTCCTTACTGAATGTCATCTTGATGTAAGTGATGTGTCATCAATGTTGTAGAGTGTTAAGATACTTGTAGATTGTCTTTGTGCATTGAGTTTGTGGAACGCGAAAAGTGTTTGGAAAGAAAGTAACGTGTATTGTAAAAAAACTGTTGACGGACAAACTTACGACATACAATTACACTCAACGCCATACAAACCTAATCAACACTTAGTGACAAGCAGGCACACACCAACAAATAGACGCTAATTTATCTTCTTCCAAAATAAAAGCAGGTTTTTCCGTACCATCCGAAACCTTGCCGTAGAGGTCATTTGTAGTCTGAAGTAGCGACCCTACATTTCCTAGCCCGATTTTCCAACCGTTCTTCACCGCATCCAAGGCACTTGAGTATAATTTTTTTCTTTTCGTATACTTTAAAAATGCAATTTTAGGCACATATCGTCCATATAAACAAATTGTAAATTGTTGATTACTAACCACTTATTGCATATTTTGTGTGGCTGGTATTTCATTGACATTTTTTCATCATGTCGTCATTGAATGATTTCATTGATATGGGGTTAAAATTGAAGTTAGCAGGTGATGAGTTAACAAAGTGGAGTGAGAATAAATACTCTGAATACCTTCGCGAGAAAGCTAATGAACGCGATGAAAGGGCAGCAGAACGAGCTGCCAAGCAAGCCGAATCAGAACTGGCTGCTAAGACAAAGCAAGCCGAATCAGAACTGGCTGCTAAGACAAAGCAAGCCGAATTAGAACTGGCTGCAAAGACAAAGCAAGCTGAGATAGATAATGAGTTGAAAAAGGCCGAGATCGAGAAAGAAACAGAGCTGAAGAAGTCAGAAATAGCAGCTCAGAGTAAGAGAGAAGAACTGGAGTTACAGTTGAAGATAAAACAACTTGACACTGAGACTGCCATTAACAAATAGTCTAAGAAATCTGAAAGACTGGAGAAAGAAAACCAGTATAAGAAATATCAAGGTATTGTACGTAATTATACCTCGGGTGACTGCATTGCAGCCTTTACCCAAAATTTTGAAACGTTAATGGAACATTATCAAGTTCCACTGTCTGAATGGAATATTGTGTACATGAGGAGTTTGTCAGGGGAACCTCTTAAAGTTATTGAAACCATCCCCAAAGACCTCAGAAAAGATTACCATTATCTGAAATCTAAGATTATGGCACATTTTATGTTAGATGAGGCAGGTTACAGAGAACAATTCAGTAAATTGAGCCCAAAACCGACTCAAACGTTCTCTGACTACCTCTGCTTAGTCCGAGATATTTTCACCAAATGGACGTCAGCAGCCAAAATTGAAAAACGTTATCAGAGATTGGAAGATCTAATCATTAGAGACAAAATTGTATCATCTATTCCTTCAGCCTTTGCTAAATTTTTGTTAGAGAATGAATGCTCTAGTGTGGATGAGATTGAAAAACGTGGGTCGGCTTACTACACAGCCAACAAACATTGCTTTGCTACTGAAGATACTAACATTAACTTTGTAGCAGCGGCTAATTATGACAAACAACCCTATAGTAGGCAGAAACCTCATAGGCCTACCTCTGAGAAATTTAATCATTGGATTTATTGTAAATATTCACATCATCAGGGTGAAATGTGCGATCAGAGCCCAGGATACCATACTTACTTATTAAACATGGTAAACAGACAAGACAAGGAACGTAAATCCTTCAAAAACTTGCGAAAATGTTTCCTCTGCAAGGCATGGGGACACCATCGGAAAGAGTGTAAGGGCAGGCATATGACCAACAAAGCAAATGCCGCCTTGTTTGATAGTTCGTCTTCTGATGAAGAAGAGCCAGAGAAACATCCTGTGAACTCAGCACAGGCTTTTGACATATTCAACACAAACAAATGCTCTGTTTGTAACACCTTCTATGAAGATGGTATTTTAACATGCGGTCATGCCATCCCTATTGCCAATGAAGAAGCTAATTTGGTAGTAGACTCAAAAGGCAGAATAAACATCCATCACGGATATGTAAATGGCAGATCTGCTACAGTCCTTCGCGACACGGGGAGTTCACTCATTGGCCTGAAGAGAACGTTCATAATGCCTACAGACTATACAGGCAGGCACGTAACATGTAGAACATTCTCAGGCAATATTGAGAAATACCCATTAGCATGGGCATATATTGAAACACCTTTCCTCACTGGGAAAGTAAAGTGCGCTGCACTAACCAGTCCAGTTTGTGATATAATTATTGGTAATTTACCTGAGGTAAATGATACACCTCATGACATAACATCTGTATGTATTGATGATACCATAACATCACCATCAAATGTCATCATTGAAAATGTCACACCACCTATTGATTGTAAAGTAGCTAATGTAGCACTAAGTTCTCATGACATCATTGAAACTGTTGTTCCATCATCATCTGACATCATTGAGTGTGTGAACGCAGTAACGAGAGCTACTGCTAGAGTGCAAGATGAAATAAATCAAACTGAGGCGATACAATTGCTCAGCCCAGTTTCACTACCTACTAACACCATGAAGGAAGCATTTGTAACAGCCCAAAAAGCTGATCCTTCATTGTCAAAATACTTTGACCTGATCGGCCGAAAGCCAAAAGTAACCAAGAATGCAAAATGGCATTTTGCTATGAAAAATGATATACTCACCAGGTATTACACCAGAGGTGACAATACCACAGAGCAAACTGTTTTGCCAACTAGTTATCGCAAGCAAGCCTTACATCTTGCACACGATATACCTCTTGCAGGACATATGGCATACGTTAAGACCAGATCAAGGTTATTGACACAATTTCACTGGCCAAAATTTTGCAATGACATTAAAGAATATTGCAGAAGTTGTGACACCTGCCAGAAACTGGTTAAAAAAGGTAAACACCCACAGGCAAAGTTACAAGTTACCGACTTAGCCAGTCGACCTTTTGAAAAGTTATCGGTTGACATAGTGGGCCCTCTTAGTCATACAACAACTAGAGGGAATAAATTTATTCTAACTGTTATTGATACATGTAGTCGCTGGCCAGAAGCTATTCCGTTAAAGAACATAACTGCCAATGACATAATGGAAGTGTTCTTCCATATTTTTTCTAGGATAGGTTTTCCAGATACTATCCAATCTGATAGGGGCACTCAGTTTATTGCCGCATCCACCCAAGCTTTCACCAAAATGTTGGGAGTGAAGCAGTGTTTCAATTCACCCTACCATCCCCACAGTAGCGGAGTAATAGAGAAGTTTAATGGGGATCTTAAGCACATGCTTGCAAAAGTAACGCAAGAACACCCCAACAACTGGGATGTATATCTACCAGCTATTCTTTTTGCTTATCGCGAGGTACCACATGCTAGCACCGGTTTCTCTCCTTTTGAACTCATCTATGGTGCCAAACCACGTGGCCCATTAACCATTTACCACCAAATGTTAACTAACTCTACACCAATACTAAAACCCATATCATCATACTTATATGTTACATCATTGCGTGAAAGAATCATCAAATCTTGTGTTATTGCAAAGAATGCACTAAAACTATCTGGTGCTACTTATAGACAGTATGCTGACAAAGGTAACCGGACAATAACATTGACACATGGACAGGACATTCTTCTGCTACTACCTAGTGACAGACACCTACTGACTGATTCTTGGCAGGGACCTTTTAAAGTGACGAGACAGATTTCACCTGTAGACTACGAAATCCTTATAAAAGACAAACACAAAATATTTCACATAAATATGCTAAGACCATACCACAACAGAGACAACGAACAGGACGATACGACAGCTTGTACAGTGATAATAGATCACGAAGACGACGATGCTAGTGACGAAATTCCAACACCTGCATTAGACACGACAGACTGCTTGAAGGAGATCAAAATCAACCCAAAGTTAACTCAAGCAGAGACAGACAGGTGCAAACAACTTATACAACAGTACAACACCATCTTTTCCAACAACCCAGGACAAACAGAATTAGTACAGCATCACATCACACTCACATCAAAGACACCCATTAGATGCAGACCATACACCATCCCATTACATTACAAAGAGCATTTACATCTAGAAATCATCAACTTAGAGAAAAATAACATCATAAGACGATCCCAATCAGACTACTCATCTCCCATGGTCATAGTCCGCAAAAAGGACAATACAATAAGACTATGCATCGACTACCGAAAACTGAATAAAATAACTGTTCTAGATCTTGAGCCAATGGCAAACACTGACGATCTTTTGACAGAACTGACAGACGCTAGGTTCTTTACGACGGTAGACATGACGAAAGGTTATTGGCAGATTGCTGTAGACGAACAGAGCAGACATCTGACAGCATTTGCCACACCTTGGGGACTGTACGAATGGTGCAAACTTCCATTTGGGCTTGTTAACGCCCCAGCCACATTTGTACGGATGACACGACTACTTCTAGTAGACATTCCTAACATAATCTGCTATATCGACGACATATGTATTCACACAGAGACAATGACTGAGCACATTAAAACTTTAGACCAGACATTTGAACGGATCAGACAGCACGGACTGACAGTGAAGCCTGCAAAAGTAGACATAGCCTACCAGGAAATATCATTCTTGGGTTACAAAATATCCAATGGCTTTGTCACGACAGACGATAAAATTGTGTCCAAGATACTAAAACTCTCACTTCCGACTACAAAAAAAACAAGTCAGAAGTTTGTTGGGCTTAATAAATTACTACCGGCAGTTTATTCCTGATTTTTCTGAACTGACCGAGGTATTTACTAATCTACTAACAAAAGATAAACCAGAGAAAATTGTACACGATCAATGCCTAAAAATTGCATTTCATAAAGTTCTATCATGTTTTTCTGATAAGAATGAACGCAATCTTATTCTTAAATTGCCCGACATCCGTTTACCTTTCAGATTACGCACAGATGCTAGCTCCGTGGCGATTGGAGCAGTCCTGTTGCAGGAGTATAACAACATTCTCCACCCCGTTTATTTTGTATCCAGGAAGCTGAAGGCCCGAGAGCGGGCATGGTCCATTCCTCAATTGGAAGCCCTAGCTTTAGTAGTAGGTATTACAAAATTGTCTAGATTTCTTCTAGGACGCCATTTCATCGTAGAATCTGACAGCAGCCCCGTACGATGGATGAATTCAGGAGTGCCGTCGAACCATATGGTAGCGCGTTGGTCTTTGAAACTCCAAGATTATAGCTTTGAGGTTCGACACATCCCAGGCAAAACCAATTCAATTGCCGATCTTTTGTCACGTTGCCCGACCGACCCAGTGAGCACCAATGTCTGAGTGCAGTATGTAGAAATACACTCAGACCAACACAGCCATTTAGCAGTGAATAGTGTTTTTTTTTTCATTCACAAAAAGCTGTGTAATGTCTACAATATTGTGATAGGGATTACTCCCGTTATATATAGTGTTCTTATTTTACTAGTTCATGTAGTGATTGTCGTGTATAAATGTGCAGTATGTGGTAGAAAGCGAACTATATTAATTGTAGATAATACGTACAAGAACAGTGTCACATTCGCCCTTACCTGAAGCGAATTATCCAACTTCACAGTGACAACTTCGTGTGGAATCTTCCAGGAATATTTTAATTACGAGTGTGAAAGTAAAAACTGAACAGTGACGACTTTTCTACACCTCTGCAGTGAACCGAAATCTTTAATGTTCGACTGAAACATCTAACACATGAACATTCGATCGTAATCCAGAAGATTGTGTAGCAACATCTAACACGAACTTTGAGAACATTGTACCTTCCTTAAACTACATCAAACCGGAACAGGGGTGTTCTACAAGCTTTACCATCAGCTGATTTTAGTGTTCGTGTGTACTTCCGGATTAATTAGAAATTTAGAACTAAAATAGCAGACAACATATAAAAGAAGAAAAAGTTTTGACGATTCTAAAATGTTTAGGATTCTATAAAATTGAATACACGAATTGTGTGTTTATTTATTTCTCTAATGTAATCTTAGAATCATATCTTGATTAACGTATTCATATTACCGACTTTTTTCTCGTTAATATGAAGAAATGTCAAGCAATGACACAAAAAAATTAAATAGTTATTGTAAATTATTGTGTGTCACTAATGTTAAAATTACTTCCCTTTCATTTATTGTTATTACATTTTCACACAAAGGGCCATAATTTGAAATGTATATGCTAATGTGTTGTGTGTAATATAACATGTTGTTGTTAAAATGTTGACACCACAGGCAGGCATTTACTGGGCATGGCAGAGTGTTGCCAACATTGTATGCCAACACAAGAACTCCTGGCCAAGTAGGGACAGGGTTGGAGTGTTTTATACGACTTATATAAAGCCGTATTTCAGTCTGGCTAGATGGTTTTTGTTCCAAGAACCATATTATTCTTTTTTTTCAAATTGCTGCGAGGTAGATGCGTGGAACTACTGATCTGACTGGGTGATAATACAATTGAGGTAACCAGCCATCGAGAGGGTGAAGCCTGATATGTGTTAAACATGAAGCACCACATGTCTTTGTACCCAACTCCCAGTTCTCATATACTTCTATGCCATGTGTGTATTTTTGATAACGGTGTGTATAACAATAGAAAGGTAGACTCTGACAAGGGTATACTATTAACCCAACAGGTACAGACATTATACATGAAAGACGACATCTTTCATGGATTTTACCGGGGGAGCGTGTCAGAGTCCAACAGGGGACAGCGATGCAGGGACATCGTTACGACCGCCAGGCGACTTAGCTCCCAGTAAGGGATGCAACAACTTCGTTGCGCCGCCAGGCGAATAGGAGTTACCGGCCTGCGAGATCGCTGGCTGACCAGCGGTCAGGCCGCCAACGCAAGACGCACGCCTGCCACGCGACGCCACGTCAGGCAGGAGGCAAGTTGCGAACCAGGTCCAGACAGCTCTGGGGACACGGTACAGGACGGACGTGTGATTGTATGGTTTCTGTATGGAAAGGCGAGTGTTTGGACATCTTGCGAGTCAGACTTGTGAACTGTATTGTGGATGTAAGTTGTAAAGTATCCATTATATATTGTTGTGATCATCATACAGTATTTAATATGTTAATAAATCCATTGAATGGTGTATCGTTGAGTCTTACGTCAAATCACGTTGTATTTGTACTGTCTCACACTTGTTAGGAAAGCGAGCCAAGTTTAAGTCTCTGACAATCAGCGTTGCCAGTAGTGGGTTGTGCTCAATATTTAAATTTCAAATCCTAAAACAACAAAATAATCAATTTGATTATTGCTCACTGGATTTTAGGAGGCCTGGTGTTCCTTGCCAGTGAGAAGTCCTGATCGTTCGGGTCCACATCGATTGACGGACGTCAGTCGCGTCGATTGGGCAATCTTGAGCATGGCCTACGATGGGTATCGTTGTAATATTCTGCTATGATAATTTGGCGTGTTCAGCGTATGCCGCGTGGTTACACACCCGCTTCACACGCCAGTGATCCGGGGCTTGTTTCCGGATCCGGACAGGGATATGCATTACTGACGAACTCAAACGAGAGCGAAACTCGAGTATAGTGCTTCCATATTGACGTGGATAGGCCTTAGGTTCATACAAGCATACGATCAGCCTTGCCAGTAGTGGGTTGTGATCAATATTTAAATTTTCATTTGAAGGTCTGAAAACCGTATGATAATGATGTATAGGCCACTACGACCCTCTACAGATCATATAGTCGCCAAATTTACATGCTTACCTAATACTGTTTTCATATGACACTCGTCGAGTCTCGAGGGTTCGAACCCCCTCGCCTCACCCCACATGCATATACCCTCGCCCCACCCCTGCGTCCCAACCCCACGTCCACTCAGCTCCTAGGCCACACCGAGGAAATGCACTGTACCTCTATCCAATGGAATGATGATAGTGTTTACTCCCAGTCCAATACAGATAAAGAAAGAAGACAAGAAAAAAAAAGAAGGAAAAAACCGAGGAGGAAGAGCGGTGTACCCTAACACGGCATCAGTATCAGATTGATTGAATGATTGATTGATTGATTTATGAATCGACATCACAGCACTAGGGGCATTCTTATAAGTGCTCCGTCCCCATCCTCAGCATCCAGCGAAGAGTTCCAACACTAATAGTACCAGTAGCAATCTGATTATATGTCCGTCTCGCCTTTTCTCTGAGCGTCGAGCGTAGGCAAGATCCCGTCGTTACTCCTCGCTGTCTCATTTGTGCCAGACCATGGTAGTCCATTTGCTCCTCCGAGGTGTACACGTGCTCCCACAAAGCCGCAACCACGTCTGCCTTGTCATGTATCAATACTCCACCAAGTTCTGCAGATTCAGCCAATCTGTCCGCCTGTTCATTTCCCAGCGCACCGGCATGCCCCGGAGAAAATATCCAGGCGATGCGTGTCATCCGTGACCTCCGAAGCCAAGCAAGCCACTCCGCACGAAGCATACCCGTCCTCACTCTCGTCAGCATGCTTTCTGAGTCATTTGCAATCACGATGTGTGTGTATCGTATTCTCCATCCAGTGGAGAGCCGCAGTGACTGCCTCCACCTCCATTCTTAAGCTGGATGTTGTGGTATGATATGCCAGGCTCTCCTTCACCAAACGTCGACCATTAGCTTTGGCTATGAACCCCCAGCCACTTCTCTCACCTCTTGACACCGATCCATCTGTGTAGATATTCACATCACCCGAGTGAGCATTGTCCTGAATTAGTTGCTGGATTTCCACTTCCCTAGCCCCGCTGACCACTCCCTGCACTCCCGGCTTAATGTGATTTTAACTCTGCACAGGTCTGACTGCTCCGCTGGCACTCTGACCCATTCCTCTCCTCGTCTAATGTTCTCCAAGGGGCACACCTGTCTGATCGTAACCTCCGCCTGAGCCACCAAGGATCAGTATCAGATGATAGTATTTACGCCTTGACCACCACAACCAATAATTACAGTAATAATTAAATTTTTTTTAAACTCTCGACAAAACAAAGAGAGGTAACAGTGTAAATATATTCGATTATTTATTCATTAGTTGCATCTCTTAAAAATGCAGTCCCTTTTCTATACGGTGCTAGACTCTTCATATAGTAAAATATGACGTCATCTATGACGTATTGCACCGTATTTGCTACCCCATTACCATATACCTTACTACCAACATATACTGAAATAGTAACGCACAACACTACACTGAAAGAAGGCAACAAAAGATAGCGCGTTGCTCCACTGCTCTGTAGGGAGTGTACAAGTGCATTCATAGTGGAGCAAGTTGTCAGCAATGTATTGTTACATACTGCATGTAAACGGGTGTAACTAATATAAGGCTTTACTAATGATGTCAGAGCACAATGGGGAACATACAACCAAAGATGACAGGTCACATAATAAAAGCGCAGAGCCAGCAGCAGAACGTGTGATAGCAAATGGAAATCTACAGAAAAAAGCTGCTACATAATTCCAGGCTAAACTGCTTTTCAGAACTCTCGTTCTCACCTCCATAAACAAAGATACATTGCACAGAATATCCTGCAGCTTTTGAAATGCTGCTTTTGTTATAGCGATTCTGCTAGGAAGAAGGAAATATCACAATGTAATATACAGGTAAATGGGAATATTCTTCAACAAGTGAATCGGTACAATTATCTCGGAACAGTCATAACATCTGAAGGGAGATGCCTTGAAGAGATTAGAACAAAAATCGCCATGTCGAAGGTAGCCTTTTGTAAGAAGACAACCATACTGATCAATAAAAAGATGCCAATTGCTACGGGAAAAAAGAGTATCGAGGTCCTACATAGAGCATGTATTTTTGTATGGATGTGAAACGTGAAAACTAAAAAAAATAACATCTGATGGCTGTGGAAATTTAGTTTCTGAAAAGAATGCAAAGAATACCATGGACAAACAGAAAAACCAACCGCCAAGTCCTAAAGGAAACAATGAAAATCGTAAACTAATTACAGAAATTAGACGTAGACAGTCAAACATTCTTTGGACATGTTATGAGAAGAAATAAGTTGGAGAACTTTGTGACAACTGGCAAAATCGAAGAGAAGAGAACAAGGGGAAGACAGAGAAGTAAATACCTGGATGGCTTTGCCCCGTGGCATAGTCGAGACAAGAACACTGAGCTGATCCACGACTCTGATGATCGAGTGAAATGGCGAATAGTGACCGCCCACGTTTACCCGCGTGGCACATAATGTATGGGTGGATTCTACTTTTTAACTTCTTCAAAACGTCATACACGTGCTTTCATGAAATTACCCAAATATTGAACACAATTACTTGTGTTAAACAAATTCAGTAACTTAACATTGAAATTGAAAAGCAGAAGATACAATGGTTCGGCCATCGCGTTAGATTGCAACACAATCAACGACCAGCATTTGCCGCTACGTCAAAAAATATCTGATAAGAGAGCAAGAGGACGCCCAAGAAGAACATGGACTGAAGACATCAAATACATTGTATAATCACTTGGAATGACTCTATCCAGTGCCATCCATCGGGCGCTTGAAAGTCAACCATTTCTCCCCACGATGCGAACGCGGTTCGTGAGCCGCTTACCAGGCGTTCGAAACGCAGCCGCGACCGATTTGTGCAGCTGACCGTGTCGCGTTGTGTTATAACGGGTTGGCATGGGAGCCGGTCGTTCAGAAAGCAATGGGAAACTACTGAACGTAAAATTTGCCTAGTACATCATCAGCATCTGAAAAATGATGGTGTTGACTGCACCGTCCTGCAAGGGATGCGCAACGTTTTTTAAAAAAATAGACAAATTAACGTCATTACTTTTCCTGTGTACTTCTCCAGGGCTGCACGTCACTTCCGTGAAGACATGACTCTGGTTACACACTTGGTGATGCTCTTCCAAGTACAGGGTCGTCTGAATCATACAGGCTGCAAGATTCACACATCGCGGCGTATGCTTTCGTTCGCATCCACTGTAGCCTCAAACAAATACATAGAAGATTAAACTCACGTAGCATAAGGTAGGCTGTGTTTTGTTATTGGCTTTTAGTTAACAGAAGCGGTATCACAGCACACGGGGCATACTCATGGGCTTCCCACCTTCCTCGGGTGATGTCGACGTGTATGGAATATGGATGCTAACTACCACCGTCTTACTGTGACTGGATGCGAGGGAGTGAACAGCCTGATAGGCTGGCAGGGAATGCACCTCTTGGTGATAGATTACTTATGGACAAGGGCGAAGTGGTTAAGCGCTTTTGGGACCAAGTGGAGTTGGCAATGGAACAGATTGAAAACCTGTATGTGACAATAATTATATTGCAAGAGGGGGGAGGGGGTGTTGGCAGGGGTTCTGGGAGAATTTTAATGCTGAGAGGGAAGACAATGAGAACTTTTAATCAGATAGCAGTGGGAACGATTAGTAATATGACTCTTCGCTCGCTGTTGAACGAGGGGTCGGAGCGAATATAGGAGTGCAGTGAAGTCGGTTCTTAGCTCAAATCAACTCAACTCAACACAGAAGTCTCTCTTCCCTAATCGCTCGCACTATTGAAGACTAGTCTATTTGAAAATTGTCCTGTGTCCGGCCTCCCTAGAAGACAAACAACCTGCACTTTCACTGCCACAGACAAACAACCTGCCCTTTCACTGCCACAGACTTGAAGGTTGTTTGTCTTCTAGGGAGGCCGAATACAGGACAATAAATATAATCTCATCATGTTCCTCTTGTACCTTGCGATGTCGAGGTGAAGTATAGACAGCAGAAGAGTGCCCGCTTATGGGCTTCATGTATCCATATTCCCATGGACTCTGTTATTCCCTGCGTCCATCGTTTACATGGTCGGCCTCTTCCTCTGCTTCCCTCTTGTCTATACATCATTGCTTGTTGTGGTATACTGTTAGTTGGTAACCTACTTGCATGCCAAACCATTTGACTTGCTGCCTTCTAATAAAATCTAGTGCATCTATAACCTTCACTTTAGTCCTGATTTCTTCATTTTTGATCTTATCTCTTCTTGATACATTGAGTATTCTTCTCAGGAATCTCATTTCTGTTGTTGTTATTTTTCTTTTCTTTTTTTCTGTCAATGTCCAGGTTTGGCATTGGTAACATAAAGTTGGTAGGAAGATTATGTTGTAAAGTGCTTTCTTAGTAGTTATTGATACATGTTTGTTCTTTAGTAATGGTGCCATTTGTCCAATGAGTTGGCTTGCCTTATTGCATCTATTTTCGATCTCGTCTTCTGATTTGCCATTTGATGATATTATAATTTCTAGGTTCTTGAAACTCTTTACTTGTTTCAATGGATGTTCGTTTAGGTGAATCGTTGCAGGGAGTGAGATCTTTTTCTGTCGAGGGCAAAAAGAAAATCCTAACCTGCACAGTTCGCGGCGACTGCACTAGCTAGGCGGTTTTAATTCCTCAGGCTCAAAGACCACTCTGCGATACACCGTAAGGTACTTACTATATTGGCAGTAAATGACAGTTAGTTCCCTGCACATTTCATTTAGGCTATTCAGGTGGTCTTGTAATTCAGCTTTTGATTTTGCTATTAGTGCTTGGTCGTCCGCAAACAAGAATTCTCTAATGGTTAGATTTGCAGTTGGTTCTTCTTCTGTGTTCTCGTCATGCGATGTTCTTGCAGTCTCTGATTGGCTGGTTTCATTACATATGTTGTCTATATATGTTATAAACAAGAGAGGGGAGGGGACACAACCTTTTCGTACTCCGGATATTATGGTGAATGGTTCTGAGTGTCCTCCAGTTGCTCTCACTATGCATTCACTGTTGTTGTATAAGATTCTACATAGGTTTGTTAGATGTGTACTCACTCCATATTGTTGAAGGATTTCCCACAACTTGTTTCTATCTACTCTATCAAATGCCTTTTCTTGGTCGACAAAGGCTAAGTAGATTGTTTCATTGAATTCGATTTATGTTTCTATAAGTTGTCTAAGAGCAAAAATGGCATCTGTGCATCCTTTGTTTTTCCTAAATCCAAGTTGTGTTTAACTTAGCTGGGGTTTTATAATAGTTCGTAATCTTTTCTCAAGAATTTTGCAGAATATTTTCCCAGTATGACTCAACAGTGAAATTACTCTATATTGTGTGCAGTCTCTTTTGTTGCCTTTGTTTTTCCGAATTGGGACAATTATGGCGTTTCCCCAGTCTCGTGGTGTCTGTTGTTCTACTCAAACATGGTTGAATAGTCTATGTAGCCATGCTGTTCCTACTTCTCTTGCTGCTTTAATTAGTTCATTTGGTATTTCATTGTGTCCTGGTGATGTGTTCAATAAGGCTAATCTGATGGCTTCTATAATTTCTTCTTTCAGTGTGTCTGGTTCTAGTTCATCGGTGGTATCTGTGTCTGTTTCTTGAATTCCTGTGAAATCTGGTGGGATGTTGAGAAATTGTTCGAAGTACTGTTTCCATCTTATTAGGGTTTGTTTGTGTTCACTTATTGGTTCCTGCAAAATTTAGTAGATGCGATTGTTACACACAGTGAACAACTAGGGTTAGAATTAAATTGTAAAAAGACACAGATTATGGTCGTCACTAGGAAGGACGAAATACCACAATGTAATATACAAGTAAATGGGAATATTCTTCAACAAGTGAGCAGGTACAATTATCTCGGAACAGTAATAACATCTGATGGGAGATGCCTTGAAGAGATTAGAACAAGAATTGCCATGGCAAAAGTAGCCTTTAACAAGATGAAAAACATATTGACCAATAAAAAGATGTCAATTGAAACGAGAAAAAGAGTGTTGAGATGCTACATTGAACCTGTACTTTTGTATGGATGTGAAGCGTGGACAATGAGCAGTCAGGCTGAAAAACATCTCATGGCTGTAGAGATGTGGTTTCTGAGGAAAATGCAAAGAATACCATGGACAGCCAGAAAGACCAATGAACAAGTCCTTCAAGAAACAAATGAAGATCGTAAATTGATTAGAGAAATTAGACGTAGACAGTCAAAATTTTTTGGGCATGTTATGAGAAGAAATGGATTGGAGAATTTGGTGACAACTGGTAAGATCGAGGGGAACAGACCAAGGGGAAGACCTAGAAGCAAGTACCTGGATGGCTTGGCCTTGTGGCATGGTCGAGACAGAAACACGGAGCTGATCCACGACTCTGGTGATCGAGTGAGATGGCAGAACATGACCGCCCACGCTTACCGGCATGGCACATGATGGATGGATGGATTGGTTCTCCATTTTCGCTGTTAATTATTTCAGTTGGGTCAAAGGGTTCTCTTCTGGTTCTCATTGCACTTATCTTTTTATAGAAGTTTCTAGTTGATTCCTTGTAGTTTTTATATAGAGTTTCTCCATACTCTTCCCAGTCTAAATATTGAGCACAACCCACTACTGGCAACGCTGATCGTATTCTGGTATGAACCTAAGGCCTATCCACGTCAATATGGAAGCACTATACTCGAATTTCGCTAGGGCATGTTTTTTTTTTTTTCTATCTTTTCTATCTTTCTATTTTTTCGCTTTTTTCTATCTAGTTGGATGCAAACTGAAAAGGATGTGCAGAAATCTGTTGGCACTTGCACCAACCTGTTTTTCTCTCTTTACTATTATATTCACATGTCTTCTCGCTTTTCTATCTCATCTCATTTCATCATGTTCCTCTTGTACTTGCGGTGTCGAGGTAAAGTATAAAGAGCGGGATAGTGCCCGCTTATGGGCTTCATGTATCGATATTCCCATGGACTCTGTTATTCCCTGCGTTCATCGTTTACATGGTCGGCCTCTTCCTCTGCTTCCCTTTGGTCTGTACATCAATGGTTGTTGTGATATACTGTTAGTTGGTAATCTACTTGCATGGCCAAACCATTTGAGCTGCTGCCTTCTTATAAAGTCTAGTGCAGCTATAACCCCCCCCCCCCCCCTTTCTCCTGATTTCTTAATTTCTGATCTTATCTCTTCTTGATATATAGAGTATTCTTCTCAGCTCTCTCATTTCTGTTGTGATTTTTTTCTTTTCTCTTTTTCTGTCATTTTCCAGGTTTGGCATTGGTAACATAGAGTTGGTAGGAAGATTGTGTTGTTATGTGCTTTCTTAGTAGTTATTGATACGTGTTTGTTCTTTAGTATTGGTGCCATTTGTCCAATGAGTTGGTTTGCCTTATTGCATCTATTTTCGATCTCGTCTTCTGATTTGTCATTTGATATAATGCTTCCTAGGTAGTTTAAACTCTTTACTTGTCTCAAGGGATGTTCGTTTAGGTGAATCGTTGTTGCTTTTTCTTCTTTAGTTATAGTCAATACCTCTGTTTTACTTGTGTTAATTCGAATGTTATATTCCCTTCACATTTCGTTTAGACTATGCATGTTGTTCTTGTAATTCAGCTTCTGATTTTGCTATTAGTGCTTGGTCGTCCGCAAACAGGAGTTCTCTAATGGTTAGATTTGCAGATGGTTCTTCTTCTGTGTCCTCGTCATGCGGTGTTCTTGCGGTCTCTGTTTGGCTGGTTTCTTTACGTATGTTCTCTATGCATATTATAAACAAGAGAGGGGACAGGACACAACCTTGTCGTACTCCGGATATTATGGTGAAGGGTTCTGAGTGCCCTCCAGTTGCTCTCACTATGCATTCACTGTTGTTGTATAAGCTTCTACATAGGTTTGTTAGATGTGTACTAACTCCATATTGTTTAAGGATTTCCCACAACTTGCTTCTATCTACTCTATCAAATGCCTTTTCTTGGTCGACAAAGGCTAAGTCGAGTGTTTCATTTGAATTCGATTGATTTGTCTATAAGTTGTATAAGAGTAAAAATGGCATCTGTGCATCCTTTGTTTTTTCATAAATCCAAGTTGTATTTCGTTTAGCTGGGGTTCAATAATAGTTCGTAATCTTTTCTCAAGAATTTTGCAAAATAGTTTCCCTGTATGACTCAACAGTAAAATGCCTCTACATTGTGTGCAGTCTCTTTTGCTGCCTTTGTTTTTCCAATTTGGGATAATTATGGCGTTTCCCCAGTCTCGTGGTGTCTGTTCTTCTACCCAAACGTGGTTGAATAGTCTATGTAGCCATGCTGTTCATACTTCTCTTGCTGTTTTTATTAGTTCATTTGGTATTTCATCTTGTCCTGGTGATTTGTTCAATGGGCTAATCTGATTGCTTCTATAATTTCTTCTTTCAGTATGTCTGGTTCTAGTTCTTCGGTGGCATCTGTGTCGGTTTCTTGAATTCCTGTGACATCTGGTGGGATGTTGAGAAGTTGTTCGAAGCACTGTTTCCATCTGATTAGGATTTGTTTTTGTTCACTTATTGGTTCTCTATTTTCGTTGTTAATTATTTCAGTTGGGTCAAAGGCTTCTCCTCTGGTTTTCATTGCACTTATCTTTTTATAGAAGTTTCTAGTTGCCTCCTTGTAGTTTTTATTTAGATTTTCTCCATACTCCTCCCAGTCTTTTTGTTTTTCTCTCTTTACTATTCTATTCACATGTCTTCTCGCTATTCTATATTCTATGTAATCGCATTCCTGTTTGCTCTTCGACCACTTTTTATATTTTTCCTTTTTGTCTTTTACAGCTTTCTTTACTTCTGCGTTCCACCAACTTGTTATTTTCTTTATCCGTGTTTTGCGTTTTTTCGTGGTTCCACATGTCATCTTTGCAGTATTAAAATGCTTGATTTGAACATATCCCATTCTTCTTCCACTGTCTTTCTTTCTATGGGTAATTTTACAAAGATTTCAGTTAGCTCTGTTTCATACTTTTCCCTCACTGCCTCGTCTTTGAGGATTTTTAGGTTTACTGATTCGTATGGCATGTATTTTCCTGGTCTTTGCTTCCTTTCACTGATGATTCTTATTGTGGCAACGACTGCTTTGTGGTCTGTGTTTATGCCTAAGTTGGGCACTGCCCTTGCATCTAATATATTTCTCTTTCTGTTATTTCTTGTTAATATCAAATCAATTTGGCTTTTAGTATCTAGATCGTTCCATTTATACCAGGAGTATATTTGTGAGTCTTTGTGTTAATAGAATGTATTTGTTATATAGAGGTCGTGTTGGCTGCATAGCTCTATCAGTCTACTTCCGTTATCATTTATTTCATTATGTTGGTCTCCAAATGCTCCAAGATGTTTTTCTATGCCCGTTCTGTTGTGTCTTAATCTTGCATTGAAGTCTCCCATAACGATGATGTTGTCCTGCTTATCTATTTTATTTAGCACGTCATGGATGTCTTCGTAGAAGTCCTCACATTCTTGTTCATTATTGTTTCTATTACATGGTGCGTATATTTGTACATATGTTTTAATTGTTTGTTCTTTTATTCTCACTGTTATGATTCTTTCTGATATATATTTTATTTCTAGTATTCCTCTTGCTAGGCGTGGTTCAATGACTATTCCCACACAGTGTCTTGCCCTTTCTTGCTGTTCCACTCCAGAGTAGACAAACGTGTAACTGTGGTGGATCTCCTTGCATCCTTCCCCCTTTATTCTGGTGTCCACTATTCCCATCAGTCCAACTTTTCTCTCTTTCATTGTTTCTATATGTTCTTCTTCTTTACTATTAAAACCGCAGACATTCATTGTGCCTATTTTTTGAATCGCTGATCTATCTCGTAGTCCATTAACATTGCCGTGTCTATATCCATTAGGGTCAGTCCGTTTATACTTCTTAGTTTTTCTACGAGCAGTATGAAGATCCCCCGCAGGCTTGCTAGGCCAGTCGCAGGTTTAGGACAACCATCTGACCATAAGGAGTCCATCCCCTATGGCGAGCCATATCCCCGTTAGCCCATGACCTCGCGGTCATGGTTTCCCAGTCTACACCGTGTGGAGGTGGGGTTAACTTGTGTAGTCTGTGGGTCATCGGCAGGTTACTAATTTTCACTTTTCGCCCCTCCTGTGAGACGCTAGCCGATCCTAACACTGCTGGCTGCAGGGCCAGACGCAGTCCACACCTTGTGTGTGTGTGTGTGTGTGTGTGTGTGTGTGTGTGTGTGTGAAAGTTTGCATTGATTTGTAGCAATAACGAGGCACCCCGCAACCATTCGTCTTTTACCTTCTGTAGTATGAAGAAGAATGATAAATTGTAGTGAAGCAGTTGCCTGCTTATGTGCCTGTCATGTGATAGGACCATCACATTTTGTAGGCCTTCTCTCCCGGTGGCCAGGCTTTCTCTCATTTAGCAAGATGGCCAACTTAAGAGTTGAACCCTCGTTCTACCCATCTCATGAATGTATTAACGCAGCTCCATATCCGCTAAGATAATGAGTCTGCTCTGAACCATTAAGAGTGAGAAGTATACGGTCAGGCTTCACGCAATGTCAGCTGAACATCATCATCATCGTCATCGTTATCTTCATCATCATTATCAGAGACTATAGGGACAGTAAATGCAGCTCTCCTGAGCTTCCAACCATGATACACTTCGTTAGCACTGTATGTATGATTTCAGTCTGTGCTTCAGAAAGTCTATCGCGGATGGCTTTGGTATAAACGTTATATGAGCATATAATCTCTTCAAGATCTTGGATGAGTCTGCTGCTCATGCCATACAAGGATATGAAGTAACAGTGATATGCTGTTACATATCAGTCCATATATATATATATATATATATATTACAGTCCAGTGATATGCTGAACTCAAGGATTCTGCCACAAACGGAAGGTGGAACCCAAAGATGAACACGAGATAAAAGATTGGCTGATTTTGGTAACCTCTGGTAGCTCCGATACTCTGGTGCTCAGGTCGTTTGGGACTTGAAAGGGACTTTCAGCTCTGAAAGGAACTTGTCTCAATAAGAGTCAGGTGGGTGTAGTCAATTTGCCTCCTGACCCGGCACAGAAGTAACATCCCCTTGATGATTGTGAAGCATAGAAAACCAGCGGGTTGAGCAATACTGGTACAGGAAATTCATAATTACCAAGCGTCATATTAGGATATAGCCAGGAAATAATTCAGCACAGCAAATTGGTGCTGACGAGGATTGGGCCAGGTTCGGTAATGTGTCTTCCCCCGGGGTTTGGGCATTTCATTGTCAATAAACTCCAACATAAATCCCAGAGAATGAATATCTATGGGAAATAGATTCTAGCGCGGAACCTCTCACATTTTCTTGGCACTTGCCACCAATTTTGATGAGAGGGCATTTTTCGCGACCCCTTCTGTTACTTTGTTAATAGGCACGAAGTGTGTTGCATATCCTTTACAGGGCGTAGCAATAAACTCCATTAATTCATTCAATAGCATGTCCTTTGCAGAACCTCGCTCCCATAACAACCTTCCGGAAAACTTCTCGATCACAAGCAAGATGTCCAGCGTCCGATACACTCAAATGGAGATCATCCGCCACATCCTGCACCCATCTTCTCTTTGGCCTTCCTCTTCCTCTTTTCTCAGGCATATACCCCGAAATTATTGTTCTCTCCAAACTTTCATGACGTTACAAGTGACCAAAATGTATCAATTGTCTTTGTTTTATCGTCTTTAATAGCCAACCTTCTTCAATATTCAGCCCTTGAAGTATGGATATATTTGTTCTTTTCTTTACCCAAGATATTCTTAGAACCCGTCTATAACATTTATATTCAAATGCATTTATACGATGTTCTAGTTGTTTAGTAAGTGGCCAGGTCTCACAAGGCGTATGTTGCAATGGGAAAGATGCATGCTCTTAAATATCTAACCTTTGTAGTTCTATCTGTCCCACTCCATAATTTATTCAGTTGTTTTAGTCTTTGAAGAGCAATAGACATTCGTCGTTTAATTTAATTCATTGTGTCACCATTGTTGGTAATTAATGACCCAAGATATTCAACATTTTCCACAACCTCCAATCTTTCCTCATTAATATATATTTCTTTCTCTATAGTAGTTTTATCTGTATGCATTATCTTTGTTTTTGCTATGTTAAGATATAAGTTGTGATTTTCACTATATCGTTGGTGGGTTGAGGTTATTAAGTTTTCTATACCATACTGTGATGAGGGTAGTAGTACTGTATCATCAGCATATCGAATCTCTGGTATTTCATGACCACCGATATTTAGGGTATCATATTGGTGATATCATCTCTGACATTTATCATTGTATTTTCGGCGTACGGATTGTTGTTTGTCCATCAAGAATGATGATGACCATTCACTTCATCCAGTGGGGTTGAAAGTATGGAGCCGTGAGTTCTAAGATGGCTGATAAGGCCTATTTTGGCTCGAAATGTTCTTTGACAATGTGGACAAAGAATGCTTGACGTTTCTGGAGGAGGTTTTTCTGCAGTGGTTTTTCTGTTCTGTCTTTTCTTCACAGCTCTTGCAGTCCTGGTTGTCTCACAAGTGACTGCACCCTTGCGTAATGATGTACGCCCCGAATTTCGGTCTCTGGCTGCAGTCTCCCAGGTGTCATGATTAATTCCAATTCCAAAAGCATTCAGTGAGATTTTCAGAGTGTCTTTAAAGCGTTTCCTCTGGCCGCCTTGGGAGCGTTTACCACAACGCAACTCGCCGTAAAAAATTCGTTTAGGGAGCCTGTGTTCTGGCATGCGAGTCAAGTGACCAGCCCAGCGAATCTGATTCTTCATTAGTAGAGTGTGGATACTGGGCATGGACGCTCTTTCTAGAACTTCAGTGTCTGGGATCTTGTCTTGCCATTTAATCTTCATTAACTTCCTAAGGCAGACTGTATGGAAGTGGATTAATTTCCTAGCGTGTCGCTGATAAACAATCCAGGTTTCACAAGCATATAGCAGTGTGGATAATACAACTGATTTGTAGACTTTCAGCTTTGTTTGCAGGTTTATTCCATTTCTGTCCCATACATTCTTGTACAGTCTGCCAAAAGCCGCGCTGGCCTTGGAGATTCTTGCATTCACTTCATCATTAATTGTGGCAGCTTGTGACACAATTCTGCCAAGATAGGTGAATTTGTCCACAACACTTAGACTATGACCATTCACTTTGATATTTGTCACAGTGTGATTATTCCCTAGAGCTGGCTGATACATAACTACAGTTTTCTCCAAATTGATATTGAGCCCAAAGTTGGCACAGGCATGTTAGAAAGCTGAAACATTATGTTGCATGTGCGCCTCTGAGTTGGCGTATAGAGCACAATCATCAGCAAACAGGAGCTCTCTGACGGTGTCGCTGTCAATTTTGGTTTTAGCTTTCAGCCTTCTGAGATTGAATAACTTTCCATCCATGCGATAGTTGATGTCTATTCCAATGTCGTTGTTCTCGAAGGCATTCGTCAACATAGCTGAAAACATGAGGCTGAACAGTGTTGGTGCCAGGACATATTCTTGTTTCACTCCATTGGTGACAGGAAAGGGCTCAGACAGTTCACCATTTTCCTGTACTCTTGCCTGCATGCCATCATGAAATAGTTGCACTATTTGGACAAACTTTCGTGGACAGCCATATTTTGCCATAATCTTCCACAGTCCTTCTCTGCTGACTGTATCAAAAGCCTTGGTAAGGTCAATGAAAGTGGAGAACATTTCGCAGTTCTGTTCCTGACATTTCTCTTGCAGCTGCCTTGCAGCGAAAATCATGTCAAAAAGTTCCACGTTTTTTTTCTGAAGCTACACTGGCTCTCGGGAAGAAGACCTTGATCGAGATGGGCCGTGAGGCGATTGAGAAGAATTCTGGCGAGTATCTTACCTGCAAGTGAAAGCAAGGAGATGCCTCGGTGGTTGTCACAGGATTGGCGGTTTCCTTTTCGTTTGTAAAGGTGAACTATTGATGCATCCTTTAAATCTTGTGGCATAGTCTCGCTCATCCATATGTTTGTAAAGACTTGGTGAAGCTGCTCTGTTAGGACCGGCCCACCTGCCTTGTATATCTCTGCCGGGATGGAGTCGGGACCAGGTGCCTTGCCGCTGGAGAGCTGCTGGATGGCCTTTTTTACTTTCACTGTGGTTGGCAGGTCATCAAGTGTATCATTGATGGGAACTTGAGGAAGGCAGTTGATGGTTTCATCATCGAAGAAGGAGGTTGCATTTAAGATGTTGCTGAAATGTTCTGCCCAGCGCTGAAGGATGTCTTTCTTATCGGTGACCAATGTTCCCCCATCTGCACTGAGGAGGTGAGCTGTGCCTGGTGATGTAGGACCATAGACCGCTTTCAGTGAGTCGTAGAAGTTTTTCATATCATGTCTGTCAGCAAAGCCTTGAATTTCATTAGCTTTCCTGCTTAGCCAGGAGTCCCGCGTGTTTCTGCTGCACTACTCTCTGAATGGTCTTGAAGGCATCTTTTTTTTATGTTGACTTCGGGTCATTCAAATATGCCTTGAGGAGAAGATGTTTCTCGGCCAGCAATTGGTTGATGTCTTCGGAATTTTCATCAAACCAGTCTTTATGCTTTCGGGGGGTTGGGCCCAGGATTTCCATAGCAGTGTTGTAAATTATGTCCTTTAGGGCTCTCCACTCTGTTTCTGTATCCTGTTTAACTGCAGCATTGGGCTTGAGGCGGTCTTCCAGCATATTTTCAAACGACAGCTGCATTTTCTTGCTGTTTAGGCAGGTGACATTTATTTTTATTTTTTGCATTTTCACTCCTTGAGGACGCCGTGGTGGTATGATGTGAATGTTTATTTTCGAGATAATGAGACGATGGTCTGTCCAACATTCGGCACCACACATGGACTTTGTCACCCGAACGTCTTGTCTGTCACTCCTCCTGACGATGACATAGTCAATGAGGTGAAAGTGTTTCGATCGAGGGTGCATCCACGATGTCCTGTTTCTCATGGGGAGACGGAAAATTGTGTTGGAATCAGGAGATCGTGTTCGGCACATGTCTGAAGAAGGAGGAGTCCATTGCTGTTACAATTTCCGACTCCGTGCTTTCCAATAATGCCACTCCAAGATGTGGTGTCAGTGCTTACTCTGGCATTGAAATCCCCAAGGAGTATAAGTTTGTCTCCTTTGGGAACAGATGTTAATACATTGTGCAGGTCCTCGTAGAACTTGTTCTTGGCATCATCTTCATTGGTCATAGTTGGTGCGTAGACACTCACAATGGTTGCGTGCTTCCTTCCATTCAGCAGGGGCAATTTAATGGTCATGAGCCTGTCGTTTATTTTATTTTATTTTTTTTTCCGCGTTTCCATCCTGTCTCAGGATATTGCGGTCAACACCAGCATCTTTCAGCTGTATGTTGATTCCTAGGCTAGATTACGCTCATCAGCACGCCACGACTTTCTGAGCGACCGGCTCCATACTCTCATAAGTCACTTTTGCAATTCGAACCACTGCTAATTCTCGTCGCGTCACGTGACGAGAGTATTCGGGGTTAGCGGAGAAAGCTGCTAACTCCTCGGCTGAAAGATGCTAATGTTGACAGTGATGTCCTGTAAAGGAATTGCGAATTTAAAAATACATCAACCAAGTAGGTGCCCATTAATGTGATATATATAAACGCTAGTCACGGGTATTGTCTCTACCATGTACTTATTGCCAGGTCTATTGTGTAGGGCGTAGTTAAACATGTTAATATCCTGAACTAGGGCTATAAAATCGTTAAAGTCTTGTTCGTTGTTAACTAAGTGGGGGAAGTCGAGTTGGCATGCATTATTTGATGAAGAATGGAAAAATCTAAATTCTTTTGTCTCTGCATGTCGTAAAATCATGCGATGGGAATAATTTATCTTGAAGCGATTTGTCTAACTAGCAAATATTGGTTTTAATGTTTCGGTCCAGTCAAATGGCAGTACTGAGTCCGGTCGATGAAAACAATTATAGGTCGATATATGTTTGTTGTTGTTTTGATGTGTCCTAAGAGCTGTCCAGATGTCTCTGTATTTCTGCTGGACTTCGTTGTCGGACATTTTGTCTACGGTTTTTGAATTCCTCATCTATCTCTACTTCCTTATCTATCTATATGGCGGCTTCCTCTGTTTCCACTTGATCAAGTTTCTGTTTTTTAGCTGCTTGAGTGTCTGCTTGGGCTTTCGTTTTTCTTGATGCCGATATGGTGTTTGAGTTTGTAGTGATCACAGGTGTTGGTATAGGTGATGTCTGGTGATCAGTTTTTATGTGTCGTTGAAGGATGTCTTTCCTTTGTTATAGATTACCACAGATGTGGCATGTGTGCATTGTGGTGTTGTGTACTGTTTTAATATGTCGTGTAAGATTGGTTTTTTCAGTGAATTATTTATCACAGGTGGGGCAGAGATATATATTTTTCTGACTAGTGGCCATAATGATAGAAAAAAGTAGTGGTGAAAATAGCTTCTGGTGTTAGATAATGGCGTTCTATTAGCTCAGTAATATTGTCCAACACACTTGTAGCTTCGGCTTTAAATAATGATTTGATATTTTACAAACTAGTATTTAGCCCCAATGGATAAAGTATAGTGACCACTATACAATTGTGTAATCTTCCGCTAGTTCCAAGCTTTTAATAATCGCTGTAAGTACAGGACGTCAAACAGATGTGAAGAAAGACAAAAACAGGATTATAGATATTTTACAAACACGTAACAACCATGATGATAGCATATCTACAGATAATATTTCATATCACATAAATTGTTAGGAAATATCAAAAGAAAAAGGATTTGAGGCTTGTGATGTCACACATAGTAAATTATTTCATTTACTTTTTATCCTTACACAGGGTCTTCTCCATAACTGTATTTTTGTGTTGATGGTTAGCAACGTCCTCGTTCGTAATTATGTTCTTTGTGCTATTTTATATTGTATGACACAGAGTTGTACTATATTAGTGAGAAATGCTGAATACATTTAGTGATGCCCACCACTTAGGTGTGGAAATATTTAGTGATGACCAACACTTAGTGAGATATGATGAAAGCATACATACGAATATTTTGTGGTAGACCGTTCGTTGCCTTCCTTTCTTATACACAGCTCAATAACTTCGAGATCTCACTCCTTGTAAGCAATAGCCTCGAGATTTCACTTCTTGTAAGTAATAGTCTCGAGATTTCACTTCTTGTAAGCCACTCAATATTCTCGAGATTTTTCTGTGTCTGCAAATTTTCAGTCTGAAGAAAGGATAAAGATGATATAACAGGGGATATCATTGTAAGATTGACATGAATTTGACACCACATAATTGAATTTTATGTAGCTTTGACACATTTTGAAGAGACAGAGTATTTTGAGATCGTGTACATTAATGATATACATTGAAACATTAGTGACCGTAGAGCATGACACTAGATTCTCCTGTGTCAGCACATTTTTCCCACTCTAGAGAGTGAGTGGAATAGCGATCAATACTGAATGGTTGAATAAGCATGTTTTCATACACTGCGCATACAGAGGACATAGGTGTAGACGCATATATATTACACTACACTTAATGGAGACCTGATATATACACATACCTTTGTGCGTTCCAGAATCGATGTGGCCCACGTGTCAATGAGGGGCTGGTCGGCTTGGTTTTAATCTGCAGATGAACAAAAGCATATTACTTTTTAGTAAACAGAGAAAGCATACTTTAATGAAAAACAAAATTCATATGTACACAATTGGAATGCACCACAGCATCTACCCTAACGGATTACAGAATAGGTCGCCTGAGAATACAGACAATCACCTGGCATGACACTATTCAGTGCTACCCATCGAGCGGTGGACCGCCATTTCTCCCCCACGTCATTTGACAGCAAAAGTGAAGCTGATGATGATGATTTAAGATGATTTTATATATGACCGTCATTAGTATTTGTATTAGTATTCCTATACCGAGCGGCTATACCTAGCGATGTATTCTTGTTTGTTGCCTCGTGTAGCTTCTGAGATATACACTAGTGACATCACTATACCGACTTGACGACGTGTAACGAGACAATATAGCATATACACAGTGCTACTTACCACAAAAATTTCTTCGGTGAGCTGTTTTCGATAGGTCTTGTTGCAAACGTAGTGTCATTAGCCAGCCTCTGCGGTCCTTTTTATACAGACTGCGGCTAATACACCATAGAAATCATATCTTAACATGTTCAAGCAGGTTTACCGCGGTCAGTACGGTGTGAGTCATCCTCCGGTTTTCTCCAAAGATATGTCTGAACAAGTTCAAGCAGGTTCACTTCCGCTGACATAGCCCCGTGATCAATCACAATCACCCTGGCGGTCACTCTTAGGTCATCCGATTATAAGTTCATGTTTCAGACTTGAATATGAGACTTAACCTCCCGCTGTTATTAAGGAATGGACGTATTTATCTAGCCACCAAACCGATCGACTACCCCTTAATATCCCGATCAGAAGGACTTATGTAGCTACTCCTTCACTCACCCACCCCTTAACATAGAATTTCACTAAGCCATACACGGTACAGTCGATAATGCCGGCCATCTTTACTTTTTAAGGTTTTCATTTGTAACTCGTATGAGGCTAGTGTATAGGCCATTACATCCATCTACATATTACTGATAACCACTATCCACCCCTTATCAACGAATTTCACTAAGCTATACCCGCTAAAATCAATAATACCGGCCACCTTTACATTTTAAGGTTTTCGTATGTAGCCCGTATGATGCTAGTGTTTAAACCACTTCGACACTCTACAGATCACTAATAACCACTATCCACCACGTACCAATGAATTTCACTAAGCTATACCCACAATAGCCACTAATACCGGCCATCTTCATATTTTAAGATTTTCATTTGTAACCCGTATGATGATAGTGAATAAGCAGCTACGACACTCTACAGATCACTAATAACCGATACCCACCCTTTAACAATGAATGATACTAAGCCATACCAACTACATCCAGTAATACTGGCCATCTTTACTTTTTAAGGTTTTCATTTGTAACCTCTGTGATGATAGTGTTTTTAACACTACGACCCACTACATATCACTAATACCCGATACCCACCCCGAACCAAAGAATGGCACCAAGCCATCCCGTCTAGATCCAATAATACTGAACCTTTTTACTTTTTTTAGGTTTTCATTTATAACCCGTATGATGATAGTGAATAAGCCACTACGACCCTCTACAGATCATGTAACTACCATATTTACATTCTTATTTTTTAAGGTTTTCATATGACACTCGCCGCGGCTCGAGGTTCGAACCCCCCTCGCCCCACCACACACGCCAACACACCACGCTCCACCCATAAGCTCTTACCCCCACATCCACCCACCCAATAGACCACCCCGAGAAAATGCACTGTAACCCTATCTCTTACACATCACCAATGGAATGATGATAGTGTTTATGCAGATAAAGAAAGAAGATGAGATAAAAAGAATGAAGAAACCGAGGAGGAAGAGCACTATACCTTAACATAATCTCTAGTATGATGATAGTTTTTTAAGCCCCGCCCCTCTGCAATCAATAATAACAGTAACTATTTATTTATTTTTTTTTGTTAATAAAATTCTCACCCAAGAAAGGGAAGTAACGGTGCAAAAATACGTTCGATTATTTATTCATGGGTTTAATCCCTTGGAAATGAGGTTCGTTATGGGTCCGCTTTCTATGCGGATCACGACTCTTCATATAGTAAAATATTACGTCACCACGAAGGATCGGATCCTTATTTACGACTCAAATTGCACCTAGGTTACTACTCCCATGATACCACGCTTCCTCATGATCTCTTGTGCGGAGAGATAGGATATAGGATGCCTAACCTTCTCGGATGAAAGCGAACAACAGTAGGTCCCGTTGTGCAAGATGTGCAAGTTGGAATTGCAAAGAGTAGTCTGTAAATTGATTGCTCTGGCAAAATTGTTAGGAAAAAAACCTAACCACAGAGTAGACAAAGCCAGTTACTTTAGCAGGGATCTAATTAGAGGAAACAAACTTGAAACAAAGGCACGCCGAAGTTGGATACACCTACCATTGAGGTACGTAGCTAAGTGTGACGTACTGGCCTCGAATGAGGAACGAAGGGGCAACATAATGTCACCATGAATTAATCTGAAATCGTCATCTGCTCACTTCGCAATCGGCATGGCATCCGCACATTAGGTCCAGTGTAAAAGATTTGAAAAGAGTAATCACAAAGAGTAGGCTGTAAAATGGCTGCTCTGGCAAAATCGTTAGGAGAAAAACCTAACCACGGGTAGACACAGCCAGTTGCTTTAGAGGGGATCACAGAGGAAATAAACCTGAAACAAAGGCATGCCGAAGTCGGATACACCGATCATTGAGGTGCATAACTAGATGTGACGTACTCGCCTCGAATGAGGAACGAAGACGCAACATACATTTCACCATGAATTAATCTCTGTATCCACAGCTAGCAAACCGAAATCATCATCTGCTCACGTCGAAACCGGCATGGCATCCGCGCAAGAGCTCCAGCATATATTCATACTGTACTTAGCCTCCATCCTGCTCCTTGTAGGCGTTGCTACCCCGGCCTGGAACATGAACTGGAAAGTCAGCAAGATTGACATCAAGTCGGGATTGTTCAGACATTGTATTGAGGATCACTGTGGTAAGATCTGAAGCAGGTCTACAACATGTCACATTAAGTGTTTAGTCAGTCTAGTATCTGAAATATTGTGATTGGGCACTATATAACTTTCAAGTTTTGTAAATTATCTAAGCTTGTCTAATTATCAGTCTAGTTTTATTAACTATTGACAGTTCTTCCGTTCTTATCCTTCATTCCACATAATAAAGGGAAGCCTGGGAAGGGTAGTGGCTAGACGCTCGCCTGAAGGTCATGGGTTCGATCCGCCATGTCGTGGATTCGAATTTTGAATGACTTGGGATCCCAGGTCGACCCAGCCTGAACTGGGTACATGGAAATGTCTTGGGAAGTAAACAGCTCATGAATAAATCTAACGTGTATTATTTGGCGCTCGTTGAAGTAGAAGAAGGAAGTAGAGACTAGAAGACACACTAGACAACATACACATTAAAAGTTAATATATTGATTCGAACCTGCCACCCCTAAATGACGACAGCGCCTCACTGCAGGAACACATATAAAACGACGCATGACCAACAAGCTGGAAAGTAAAGGCAATCGGCTTGATACTGACCACCTCACTTGCAGAGTGCTATTGGAGGAACACCATAAGCCAAATTAAGGCGTATGGAAGGGTCTTTTATTTACATTAATTATATAATAATTAGGAAGAGCTTGGGAGCTGTCGCCCTATGTGGATGAGGAAAGCTTTTCAAACTGTGAGCGCAAGACTTAAGTAAATATTGTCTACCATAATGGCCATTGTGAATTACCGGCAGTATGTGATTGGATAGATTTTGCTTCTACATTTTTCTACAGGAGCTAGACTCATGCCAACATTCCTTAGTCGCTTGTTACGACATATTTAGTAGATGACAGCGTTACCATTCTGTGATTACCATACTGACCCTGGTATCACGCGGGTAGAAGAGAGGTATGGGTTAGGGGAATATGAACCTGACACGTCAAAGTCTGCACTTAATCATTGATTGATGGTGTGCATTTCTTACGTGTTTTTAAGTCAGGTTATAGAAAACGCTGAACTTGATTATCAGCATTCTGTTGTAGAGAACAGTGGGACTTGATTAGATCGTTCTTTTGTAGAAGACGATGGAACTTGATTAGACCATACAGTTGTAGCAGATTCTGGAACTTGATTAGACCATACTATTGTAGCAGAATCTGGAACTTGATTATCAGCATTCTGTTGTAGTAAACAGTGGGACTTGATTAGATCGTTCGGTTGTAGAAGACGATGGAACTTGATTAGACCATACTGTTGTAGCAGATTCTGGAACTTGATTATCAGCATTCTGTTGTAATAAACCGTGGGACTTCTGTTGTAGAAGACGATGGAACTTGATTAGACCATTCTATTGTAGCGGATTCTGGAATTTGATTATCAGCATTCTGTTGTAGTAAACAGTGGGACTTGATTAGATCGTTCTGTTGTAGAAGACGATGGAACTTGATTAGACCATTCTGCTGTAGCAGACGCTGGAACTTGATCAGCTGTATTCTGTTGTAGCAGGCACTGGAACGTGATTCGCTACATTCTGACACCATCCTTGGAACTGTCGTGACATGGTCTCCGGATCGACAATCAAAGAAAATCGTTTGACAGAATACATATTTAATTCTTCTATGTGGTTGTTACCTGATCTCTTCTCTCTCTATAGCGAAGTAATAATGAGAGAGATCAAAAAGACGCCAGGAATGCTAATTGGAGGTTATAATATAACAAATATACGCTTTGCAGATGACACATTATTGGTAGCGGATAATGCAAAAGATCTACAAAATTGTTGGAAAGTGTAGTAATAGAGAGTGCAATGAAAGGACTCTCCTTGAACATCATGAAAAAAGTATCAATGGTGATATCAAAGACAAACATGACACCAAAAAGTGAAATTGAAATAGAAGGGAAAATTCTTAACCAAGTGGATACATTTAAATACCTAGGTGCAATTATAACAAAAGATGGAAGTTGCATAACAGGGATTAAGAACAGAATAGGGCAAGCAAAAGCTGCATTTCAGAAAATGAAACGTATCTTATGCAATAAAGTCACCATCATTAAATTTGAGAAAGTGAGTGATGAAATGCTATACACAACCAGTTTTGCTGCATGGCAGTGAATCTTGGAATGTCTCGTCTCATCTCATTTTGTTCCTCTTGAACCTTGTGGTGTCGAGGTATAGTATAAACAGCGGGAGAGTGCCCGCTTATGGGCTTCATATATAGATATTCCCGTGGACTCTGCTATTCCCTCCTTCCATCGTTTAGTGGGTGGCCTCTTCCTTTGCTTCCATCTGGTCTGTACATCATTGCTTGTTGTGGCATACTGTTAGTTGGTGACCTAGTTGCATAGCCAAACCTTGTTGCCTTCTAATAAAATCTAGCTCTGCTATAAGCCCCGCTTTAGTGCTGAATTCTTCATTTATGATCTTGTCTCTTCTTGATACATTGAGAATTCTTATCAGGAATCTCATTTCTGTTGTTGTGACTTTTCTTTTCTCTTTTTCTGACTTGGCATTGATAGCATATTGTTGGTAGGAAGATTGTGTTGTAGAATGTTTTCTTAGTAACAATTGATATATGTTTGATCTTTAGCATTGGTGCCATTTGTCCAATGAGGTGGTTTGCCTTATTGCATCTATTTTCCGTCTCGTCTTCTGATTTGCCATTTAATAATATTATACTTCCTAGGTACTTGACGCTCTTTACTTGTTTCAGAGGGGGGTGTTTAGGTGAATCGTTGTTTTTTTTCTTTGGTTATAGCCATTATATGTTTTACTGATTATAATTTTCATGTTATGTTCCTTATATATTTCGTTTAGACTATTCATGTGGTATTGTAATGCAGTTTCTGATTTTGCTATTAGTGCTTGATTGTCCACAAATAGGAGTTCTTTAATTGTGTAATTTGTTGATGGTTCTTCTTCTGTTCTGTTTGTCACGAGGTGGTCCAGCGGTCTCTGTTTGGTTGATTTCTTTACATATGTTGTCTATGTAGGTTATGAACAAGAGAGGGGACAGGACACAACCTTGTCATACTCCGGATCTTATGGTGAAGGGTTCTGCGTGTCCTCCGGTTGTTCTCACTATGCATTCATTGATGTTGTAAAAGCTTCTACATAGGTTTGTTAGATGTGTACCCACTTCATATCGTTTAAGGATTTCCCTCAGATTGTTTCTGTCTACTCTATCAAATGCCTTTTTCTTGGTCGACAAAGGCTTCGTAGAGTGTTTCATTAAATTCTGTTGATTTATTTCGATAAGTTGTCTAAGAGCAAAAACGACATCTGTCGAATATATGTGTTTCCTAAATCCTAGTTGTGTTTCGCTTAGCTGAGGTTCTATTGTAGTTCGTAATCTTTTCTCAAGAATTCTGCTAAATATTTTCCTAGTATCTTCTTCTTCTGAGTTCATCCCGAATTTTTTTTCCTGACTTGATTGTGTTCTGCCTGTTTACAGCAGAGCTGCGTTCTTGCGCCGTTAGACCGACACATCCGACTTCTGCGGGCATTTGTAGACCGGGTTAACTTCTCCAGGGGTTTCTTATGACGTTTGACTCTCACATCCCAGCTGGGCCATTTAGAACAGCCAAAGACATCCTGGACATCCCTCAAGGGAAGGCAGGGGCAGACCATGGGCATTCCCCGCCATCCAAGGAGGCTTCCATAATTGCAGAGCCGACACACAGCGCTCTGGTACTGGGCCACGTCACGTACTGCACATGGCTGCTTAGCCTCACTTCCATATATTGGGCATTCCGTTCACCATTGGCTGTTCGTCCGGAAACAAGAAGAATGCAGTCTGCAGATGACATCCACACGGTGAGCTTTCGATTCGGACTTTCCACGTAATGGATTTGCTAGGCAAGCCATATTCCATTGCATGCCTCTGGAACGCTTTTGTAACCGACATACCTGTGGTATGAAGTGCGGCAGTCTAAATACTTCTTCATGCACCTTTAGATGTCAACCTGAATGTAGCTAAAGTAAGCTGCAGTCACCTTGAGTTTATTGATATCTTCATAGAGATTGTCCTCAAATGAATAAGGTTTGGGCCAAAATATCTTTCTCTGTTCTGCATATACTGCGCACTCCTGCAGGAAATGTTTAGTTGTAATTTTACCAGTTCCACAATTACATTCATCGGTATCTCCTATCTTTAGTTTATTGAACAAGTAGTATTTCAGCCTGTTATGTCCTGTGCGGAGTCTGAAGATTGCTACTTGTTCTCTTCGGTCGAGTTTGTAATATGCATCATCCTTTCGGTGGCCTTGATGCTGTGATTCAAATTTGCTTCTATAAGTGCTTTTTATAAACCTCTTTGCCTCATTATAGGTTATGTCTATGTCAGGCTGTGGTAGTCGTCCGTCCTCTTTTGCTAGACTGTCAGGCTCTTCATTTCCAGGTATACTGCAATGTGATGGGATCCACTGTATTACAACTTTTGTTGTGTGGATATCTGGCATAGGCCATGGAGTGTTGCTCTTAGGTCAGATACGTATGTGCTGTGTTTGCTCTTCAGTATTGAGACAGCTGTCTTTGCATCTGTTAAGATACCTATTTGATTCTCTTTATTTTCCTCCATCAAGAGCATTTCTGCTGCAATTTTCAAAGCCTCTACCTCTGGGTTGAAATCACTTGAAAATTTTCCAGTTGCCAAGCACTGTTTTTTTGTTCTCCATTTTTTAAATTTAGGAGAATTCCTCCTCCTCCATTTCCTATTGAATATTTGGCTGATCCATCTGTATATGCATGGGTCCAATTACTCATTGTGTAATGTTCTTTTATGTGATTTAGGGTTATTTTCCTTCTTTTGATTTCATTCTGAGTGTTCTTTTTCTCAATACAGGAATGTTTTCTATCATCTCAGGCAGTTGCTGCTGTCTCCAAGCTGGGAACTTGTGTGCATTGCAAATGAGTTTGACTGTTGATATGTTAAGAATAGGATCTGCCCTAATCTTTCGTTTTGCGGTTTCTACAAAGTTTCTACGCTTCAGCCTTCCCTTTCCAAAACCATTAAACCTTTTAAACATTGAGTGGTCTGTCAATCTTCTAAATGTTTCTGCTTATTGCTGGGCTCTACTATCTCTTCTATCCTGCATTGGTTGTAAACAAGTGGTCTTTTCTAGTTCATTAATATGTGTTGTCATCAGGCTTCCAGGTTTGATCCGCATTCCTTGATTTTGGACTCTACTTATTTTGTTAAAGTGTGACTTAACAGTTGTTGTCCAAGCTGCGATGCAATATTCCAGTACTGGCCTCACCCCTCCAGTGTATAACTTCTTGAGAACTTTCTTATCTGCTCCCCGTGTTGTACCAGCAAGCTTTGTCATGATTGCCATGCTTTGCCTTGCTCTTGTTCGATTTTTCTCAACCTGTGTCTTCCATGTAAGGCGACGATCGAAGGTAACTCCTAGATGGTTAGGATTTTCTTCATGGCACAACATTTTTCAACTCAATACCAGCTTAGGTGCAAATTGTTTTTTTTTTTTTTTTTTTTTTTTTTTTTGTTTTTTTTTTTTGTTTTTTGTTTATTTGTTTGTTTGTTTGTTTGTTTTTGAGAGGGAGAACACTGTGCATTTTGTTTTCTCTCACTTATCTTTGCTAGCCATGATTTTGACCAGTCCTCTAGCGCTAATAAGGCTTACTGTATTCTACTGTTAGCTGTACTAATATATTCTTCAGATGTCCATATGACTAGGTCATCTGCAAAGGAGGATGTGTGTACTTTAGCTGGAACATTTTCCGTGATGTCATTTATACATGCTAGGAATAATGTTGGTGAAAGAATTCCTCCTTGGGCGACACTTTGCTCCAACAGCATCTTTTTGCAGCCTTTTCTCTTGTTGTTTGATTTACTGATCTTTTATATTTTGCGGAGATGGCTTTGATAGAGATATTCGCTTCAGTTGTTTGTTCTCTCTCTCTCTCTCTCTCTCTCTCTCTCTCTCTCTCTCTCTCTCTCTCTCTCTCTCTCTCTCTCTCTCTCTCTCTCCCGGAGAATAAGAAATAAAGTTAAATATGAAATTCGTAGGATAAAGAAAGACCATTTAAAAAATTTGATTGTAGATAAATCAAATAGCACAGATATATGGAAGACTATTAATTCGCTAACCAACAAGAAACACTCGTCAGAGTCTGCAACACCAAACTCTATAACATTCGAGGATTTCAGTTGTTTCTTTCAATCGTAAATAGAGAATCTAAAGTTTTCAATACTAAACTCATCATGTATTTTAAGTTTATTGTCATCATTCTGTGAAGAGAAGTGCACTAGAAATATTCCCGCTGAGATTCCCTTTATGTCAATTGCAGAAATATATAACTATCTCTTAAACCTCAAAGCAACAAACTCACACGGCCTAGATGGGATCAGTAATAGAATACTACGTTGTACCACCACATTTGTAAGTCTCATATATAATCAATGCCTGGCCAAAAATTACTTTCCATCTGCATTAAAAATTGCTAAAGTGTATCCTCTATCTAAAAATGGCACAAATGATAATAGCGTCTTGGGTAATTATAGACCTATTTTCTTACTATCGTCGCCATCAAAGCCATTAGAAAAGCACATTAATAAAATAACATTACATCATTTAATTATTAACAATCTGATAATTGACAGCCAATCTGTGTTTCTACCTAAATATTCTTGCCATAGTGCTCTAACAAAAATGACCGATAACTGGCATTCTAACATCAACAATGGCAACATTTCTGGAGCGGTGTTTGTAGACTTTAAAAAGTTTTTGATATGGTAGATCACAATAGTTTAATTAGCAAATTGAAACAAATGAAGACTAGTGCCAATATGGTGAACCTAATTAAGTCATTTTTATCCAATAGTCAAAAAGTCGTTTCCTTTAACAACCGTCTATCAATAAATACACAGCTTAATATTGGTGTGCCCCATGGCTCAATACTAGGTACACTGCTTTTCGCAGTTTATATTAACGAACTTCCTCTATATATCAATACTACATGTGATCTATTTGCAGAAGATTGTACTATATATGCTCGTCAGGAGAACTGTAGTGAACTAGAAAGCTATTTACAAAAAGAACTTGATAATCTTACAAAACCAAACCCATGCTAATAACGACAAGACAAAAACTTCAGACACTAGCCATGATTGGGGCAGCGCTCGAACTCCGCATAGGCATATTACCTATAGTTAATGTAAATGAACGTAAGTAATTAATAGACATTTAAATTGGAGCTCCCATGTCCACGTCCTTACCAAGAAAATAGCACAAAAAGTTTACCAACTTGCTAAAATTCAGCACTTCCTGGACTAAAGCACGCGAAAGTTATTCTATACATCCTATATTCAATCTCAACTCGATTATTGTTCCACAGCCTGGGATGGTTGCCCTAAATCCAATATGAAACGACTTTGTTCTCTTCAAAAGCGGGCTATATGTCTAGTTTCTGACACAAAACACGCTGAAAGTGATAAATAATATAGTCATCTAAGGCTTCTAACACTTCGAAAGCGTTTCCTTTTTAACAAAGCCAAATTAGTGAATAACGTCATATCTAAAAATTCCCCAGAGTATCTTCAACCGTTGATTTAATCTCATGCAATGAACAGCAAGCGCTTAAATTTATTATATGTCCCAAAACCTAGATTGGACTTATACAAAACTTGCTTTGCGTATTTTGGTGCCCACTTATGGAATGACCTTCCGACAGATCTTACAACTTCAATGAGTCCCTACACATTCAACCGAAAACACTTGCAATACTTACTCCATACCGACTACATGCCTCAATAAGTCACCTAGTGGTATCATTTTTCACTATATGTTTGTGTGTGTGTGTGTGTGTGTGGGGGGGGGGGTGAGTGTGTGGGTGTGTGTGTGTGTGTGTGTGTGTGTGAGTGAAAGTGCGTGAGTGAGTAAGAGAGGATGTAAAAGAGTAAGTGAGTGAGACAGTAAGTATGAGACAAAAAGAGCGAGAGAGTGTGTGTATGTGTGTGAGAGAGTAGGAGAGAGTGAGTGAGAGAGAGGTGAAACAATGAGAGAGAGAGAGAGAGAATGTGTGAGACAATGAGAGGGTTAGTGTAGTGTGCGTGAAAGAAAAGTAAAGAGATATATGCAACTCGATACTTCTTCTGTATTCTCATATTTCATATTATCATTTTGTTTACTGCCACTTGAATTTAATATGTACTATATGCACTTTCTATTTGATCATGTTTATGTCAAGTCCAGGAATTATATTCTTTATTGAATTGCATAACCTTTTCTTCGCTACACAATGTAACATATTATTTTAATTATAAGAATTATTACATTTGGGGATGTTGTGTGGGTGGAGAGATATGAGTGTGTGAGGGGTGCGTGTGTGTGTGTGTGGGGGGGGGGGGTGTTGTGGGTGATGGTATGTTTTTGTTTTTGTTTGTTTTTTGGGGGTGGGGATGGGTGGTCGTTGGTGGGTAATAGAATTTGTGGGTGTGAGTGGGTGGGACGTGTGAGTAGGTGTGTGGGGGTGTGTGTGTAGGTTGCATGGGGAATGGGTGTGGGGGTTGTGTGTATGGGTGAGGGTGTGTGGTGAGGGTGTGGTTTGTTGGTGGGGGATAGGATTGTGGGTGGGGATGTGTGTGTGGGTGGAAGATGTGTGTGGATGGGGGTGAGTATGTGATGGGGATGTGAACGTGGGGGATGCATGTGTGGGGGATGTGTGAGTGGGTAAGTTATGTGTGTGTGTGTGTGTGTGTGGGTTGGGAATATGTGTTCAGGTGGGGTGTTGTAGTTGAGGGATGCGTGGTTGGGGGATGGGTGATTGAGTGTGTGGGGAGATGTGTGGGTGGGTTAGTCTGTGTGTGTGTGTGTTGGGGGATGGGTGGTGATGTATATGTGGGTGGGGAGAGATGCTTCGGTGGGGATGCGTGTGTTGGTGGGTTCGAGAGATGGTGTGGGTGGTGGATGTGTGGTTGCGTTGGCGGGGGTGGATGTGTTTGTGTGTGGGTGCGTATGTGTGTGAGTGTGTGTGTATGCAAGAAGGGAGAGAGAGAGTTGAGCGCACGCATGTCATGTAAATGCTATTCCATATTTTTTTAGTATCCTCATCTTTCATTTTAACATTTTGTATGCCACTTGATATAATCATCTATAATACGAACACATGCACATTACTGTAGAGTGATTGAGAGAGAGAGAGAGAGAAAGAGAGAGAGAGAGAGAGAAGAGAGAGAGAGAGAGAGAGAGAGAGAGAGAGAGAGAGAGAGAGAGAGAGAGAGAGAGAGAAAAGATAGTTGAATTGCATCACTACTTTCTGCGTTACACAATGTACATGTACAATTTTTATCAATTTTTTACATATTGATCGAGAATGCTGACGACAATTGTCAGTGTATCTGTGTGTAAAGTGTGGGAGTTTGTTCAAACTAGTTTCAGTGATTATGTGAGGCATCATGTAAGTGACAAGATGTGATGATGTGTGTGAGTGTGTATGGGGGGATGTATGTGTGGAGGGGTTGTGAGTGGGAGATGTGTTGTGGGTGAGGTATATGTGTGTGGGTGGAGGATATTGGGGTGGAAGTGTGTGGATGTTGGTGGGTGGGGTCTTGTGTTGCTGGGGAATGTGTATGTGGATGGATGGGTGGGTGGGTCGGTGGGTGGGTGAGGGGTGTGTGGTGAATGGGTGTGTGGCGATGGGAAGATTGTGTAGGTTGAGGGATGGGTATGTGATGGGTGTGGGGATGTGTTTGTGGATGGGGGATATGTCAGTGTGGGTTGAGGATGTATGTGTGGGTGGTGAGCGTGTTTGTAAGTGGGGTGTGTGCGTGGGTGGGAGATGGTGTGTGGAGGAATATATGTGTGTGTGTGTGTTGGGATGTGTATATGGATGGGGTGTTGTGTGGGAGTGGAGATGAGTGAGGATCTGTGGGTGGGTGGATAGAGAAGGTTTGATTGGGTGTGGGATGTGCAGGTGGGTAAAGGATGTGAGGGTGGGTGTAGTTTGGCTGGGAGAGTGTGGGTGGGTAGATGGGACATATATGTGTTAATGGGTGGGTGGGGAATGTGTAGGTGTGAGTGGTTGTGGGATGAGTACTGAGTGGATAAATTTGTGTGGGGAAGATGTGTGTGGTTGGGGGATGTGTATGGGGGTATATGTGGGCGGTCGGGTTTGCGTGGGTTGGAGGTGTGTGTTTGGCTGGGTGGTTGGGGGTGTGTGGGTTGGTGGTGGAGGATATGTGAGTGGGTGTGTGTTGGTGGGTCGAGGATTGGTGTGTGGGTGGGGGATGAGACAACGAGAGAGTTAGTGTGTATGAAAGAAAAGAAAAAAAGAAACAGAGATCGAGAGGGTTGAGCGCATGTATGTCATGTGACGTGCTATTCCATATTTTGTCAGTATACTCATCATAATATCATTTTACTGTCACTTGATTTTTTAACACGTACTGACAAAAATGTGTGCAATGCTTATTCCATCATGTTTATGTCAATTTTAGGAATCAACGTATTGAATCGCATCACTATTTTTTTTTTTTTACGCTACATAATTTACGTGCATAATTCGCTCTCCATTTTTTTTACATTTTTGTGAGAATGCTCACGATAATCGTCAATGCATGTGTGTGTGTGTGTGTGTAAAATGTGGGAGTTTGTTCACAACATTAGCTTCAGTGATTATTTGAGGCATTATGTGTGTGTCTAGATGTAAGCATTGTGTTTGTGTTGGGTGATGAGTTTGTGGGTGGTGGTATGTGTCTGGGGGTGGGGGAATTGTGTGTGGCTGGATGGGTGGGTGGAGAGATGTGTTGGTGGGTGAGGAAATATGTGTGTGGATGAGGGATATGTCTGTGTGGAAATGTGAGTGGTTCGGTGGGGGAGTCAGTTTGGGCAAGATAAGTGTGTGAGTGGGTGGGTATTGGTGGGTGGGGGTGTGGATGTGTGGGTGGGGGTATGTGGATGGGTGTGTGGGGATGTGTGTAGGGGGTGTGGGGGATGTGTGTATGGGTGGGGGATGGGTGTGTCTGATGTGTGTATGCTTGGAAGTCGTGTGTGGGTTGGGGATGTGTGTGTGGGTCGGTGTTTGTGTGTGGGTGAGGGAATGTGTGGATGGGGAGTGTATGTGTGGATTGTGGAGGTGTGTGGTTGGGTAGGAGATGTGTGTTGGAGTTTGGGAGAAGTATGTGGGTGGGGAGATGTGTGCGGGTGTGGATATGAGTGGGTGGGTGGGGAGGTGTGGGATGTGTGGGTTTGTGGGGGATGTGTAGGTGAGTGCGGAGATGAGTGGAATTGTGGGTAGACGGATATGTGTATGGATGGGGCGTGGGGGTTTGTGAGGGATGTGTGTAAGGAAGATGTGTGCTTGGGTTGGTATGTTTGCGTGGGTGTTGGCGGGTAGTGGGGTGTGAGGGTGTTGGCGGGTTTCGAATATGTGGGTGCTTTTAGGTGGGGGATGTGTGTGTGTGTGTGTGTGTGTGGGATATGTGCTTGCGTGGGAGATGTGTGTATGTTCGTGGGGGAATGCGTGTCGGTGGGGGATGCGTGTGTGGTTGTTGGGGTGTTGGGTGGATGTGCAATGTGTGGGTGGGAGGGGAAATGTGTGTGTGGATGGAAAGATGTGTGGGTATGTGTGGTTTGTGTGTGAGTGGGTGAGGGATATGTGTGTGTTGGTGCGGGATGTGTGTGTGTGTGACGGGTATGTGTTTATAGTTGGAGGGTGTGTGGTGGGTGGGTGGAGCATGTGTGTGTGGGTGAGTTTGAGTGGATTGGAGTATGTGTGAGTGGGTGAAGGATGTGTGTGTGGGTGGGTGCGAGATGTCTGGGTTGGTGGCGGGATCTGTGAGTGGGTGGAGGGATGAGTGGGGTGTGTGTGGTGGGTGGGGATGTGCGGGTATGGGTGGGTAATGTGTGAGTAGGTGAGAGATGTGTGTGTGGGTGGGGAATGTGTCACATAACATGAGGATATGCATTGTTTATGCTTACAACATTCATTTGACAATTTTTTCCCCTATGTGAATGCATTATGCACTGTTGATGAACGAAAGATGAGTGATTAGGGCCGAATGTAAGACGGGCCTACGCGCCCAATTTGTTACCCTTTGAAAATAAAGATCAATTCAATTCAATTCAATTCTCTCTCTGCTGTCTTCCTGGCATCTTCAACTTTGTCCTCCAAAATGTGTGGTTCTTTAGTCCAGTATTGTTTGTAATTTTTCCTCGCTCCTTTTGGAATGGACACAGTGACCGCCTGTATTATTGCTTTGTTTAGACTTTCCACCATTTGTTTCATGTTGACATGTCGTGTATTTATGTTTTCACAATATTTGTGTTAGTATGGAAAATCTGTCCCAATCAGCTCGTTTGTAATTCCAACGAGGCAGAGGCTTTTGCTCTTGTGGAACATACTCCATATTCATTACAAGCTTGATTGATCTGTGGTCACTACCTGCTAATTGGTCAAGCACATGGCTATCGATTTTGTGGAAGATGTTTCCTGTGCAGAAAGCTAAGTCTGGAATAAAAGTGGTAAACCATCTTCTAGAGTAGAAGCTCGTCCGCTTTGTTGAGTAGATGGAGATTTGAATCTATGTCCCAGTCCTCCACTTCATCTCCTCTGTTGTCAGTATCTGGGTATCCCCATCTTTCTGAACGGCTATTAAATTCTCCGACAATAATGCAGTTTGTGTCAGTTATTTTCTTGTTTGAAAGTGTAAGGTCCTTATCTGCTAAGCTAAACAGGTTGTAAATTCTTATTTTCACGTTCTTTATCATTATATCAACATCTATAATTTCCGTTTGGTTGCCAGAGATCACAGATACTTCACTACACGGTATTGTGTTTCGTGAAGTATTAGAACTCCTCCTTTGTGTCCTTTACGGGCGAAGCGTGTGGCCTGATATCCTATGACTGAGAATCTGTGATTGATGTTGAGGTGTGTCTCTTGAATTCATGCCACATCTATTCTATCTTTATGAAGACGATGTGTTAATGGGACTTTCTTGTTAGATACTCCTTCAGCATTCTACTGTAGTATGTTGATTGTCCGGGGTGTTTGGTCAGTAGCTCTTAACTTACTCCTATGTGCCTTGACTCCACAGCACAAGGGAAGGTGACCACCAGTAGTAATGGGTGGACCCCTTAGAGGCAGGGGGCCCGGCACTATAACCGCCTGATGGGACTTCACGGGATTAGCACCATGGTGATTAATTTTAAACTGCGGCATCGTGAATTGATCAAGTTACGTTGCACTGCTTTGTCAAGCCTGTGGCTCTGTACATCCGATTTCGCCAAGCATTTTTTTCCGGGTGCTTTCTCTAGCCTGTGACTGTCCCCAGTTTACTTACGATGCAGCAGGTTTGTGTGTCTCTTAGTCCGGCTCCTCTCCCTTGACCTGTCCGACTTGGGTGACCCTACCAGTAGCTGTGCTACCGTCGGCATAGCTCTTGGAGTCATTAGAACAGGCAAGCCCCTCTATCTCGTCACAGTGGACACACGGCAGAGGTGCTTTTCCCAGCATAACTCAAAAGGGAAATGCCCCTGTGTTTTGTGCAGTCCCTTTTACTGCTTTTGTTTTTCCAAACTGGAATAATTATGGAATGTAAATGAACAAATTATGAAGAACTTGGAAGCAACTGAGATGTGGTTCCTGAGACGAATGGTGCGAATTCCTTGGACTGCCAGAGTAACTAACAACGACAGCCTGAAAGAGGCTAATGAAACTGGAACATTATATTGAACAATAAGAAAGAGACAAACAGCTTTCTTTGGTCCTGTGATGAGAAGAGAGGCATTGGAGAACATCGTGAAAACATGAAAGATCGAGATGAGGAGATGCTGCTGGATGGACTGAGATGGTAGCATGGAGGAATGTCATCAACAGAATTGATCCAGAACACCAAAGATCGAAGTATGTGGGGAGAAATGAATGCCTACGCCAACTGGCAAGGCACTTGATGATAATGATGATGATACTCATTCAACATCCTTTTACAGTGATGAACCATATGAGAAATTGTCACATATTCGGCTAACATTTATTTGCTTTCATTGTGGTCGAACACGGAGGACCTGTTTTTATACACACTGAACTCACTCTGGGGAATGGGCTGGGTAGAGTCTGTTGTCAGTGATATATCTCTAGCCTAGCCAGGACACATTACCACTATGTGCCGAATCCCAAACAGTGTGTATATGCTTGCTAAATCATTGCCTAGTTTCATCGTAATGTGCCTCTCCGCAAATAAGAAGTTCCTCAAAGGTCTTGCACACCTCGATAGTTTATGAGCTTGGAGAGGGGTAACAACGCGCCCCAACACACCCGCCATAGTGTAACTGGTGGAGAGGAGAGTCTCTGCATCAAACGAACTGAAAGCCAGTCCATCTAATTAAGGAGTTAAACTCAGTCTAGAGGATTCGCCAGTAAAATAGTTGAAGAATGCGTGCCTAACGCTTTCTCACCCACACAATTATAATTGCAAAGCAATATCTACATTAGTCAGTATGAGTTTGTATTCATTTTGTGTGTCCGTCCACAGTTGATCAAGATGGCGACAAAACTGTCAAAGGAATGGAAATCGTAGGCCTCGTCGCAGCCGTGTTTTGCGCCATTTGTATGACAGTGCATCATGCCATGAGAAATAAATCCAGCAATGCCATTAAAAATTTGCCAAAAGTCACCTTCTTCGTGGCTCTTCTGGGAGGTAACAGTATGCAACTGTTTATTTGAACTTTCGTTGTTGGCGTCATGGTTTGTTGTTCTGTCAAGTTAACTGATTCAGTTGTACCAAACAAAAAGTCGATTTGGCTCAAAAATGGTACACTATTAAATGAACAAGTATTATAAATGTCAGTATCCGTTCACTGAGCTTTAGAATTGTGGAAGATACCACGAAACAAAAACCATAACACGATGACCCTAGAATGGCGATATATAGTCCTTCTGTCCAAATCGAAGGTAACATTTGAGGATATATTATCCTTCGCCACTAAATCAGTTAATATGTGAAGGTCGTCATCTGCGTGGATGGATGGATGGATAGATGGGTGGATGGATGGATGGGTCGGTGGATGGATGGATGAATGCATGGGTGTATGCGTGGGTGGGTGGGTGGATGCATGCATGCATGGGTGTATGATGGATGGGTGGATGGATAGATAGAAGGATGGGTGGATGGGTGGATGGATGGATGGGTGGGTGGATGGATGGATGGGTGCGTGGATAGATGGATGGATGCACTGATGGATGGATGGATGGATATATGGTGGATGGATGGATTGATTTGTTGACGGATATAAGGATGGATGGATGGATTGGTGGGTGGGTGGATGGATGCTTGGTTAGATAGATGGATGGATGGTGTGTGGGTGGATGGATGGATGGATGGATGGATGGATTAGTGGATGGATGGATGGATGGATGGATGGATGGATTAGTGGATGGATGGATGGATGGATGGATGGATGGATGGATGGATGGATGGATGGATGGATGGATGTTTAGGGGCAGGAAAAGCAGTTTCACAATTCCGCATACTGGGTTTGAAATCAACCGCAGACGATTTTGAAGCGGATTGCCTTTCCTTGATTTTCACATTGGTATATGCGCAGGTCATTCAGAAAGTAACGGCGAACTACTGAACATAAGATTGCCATAAGATACATTCAAACAACACCATCGATGGGTAAAGTCATGCTCAAGATTGGGAGGGGGGGGGGGTACACTGGTGGGGTTATTCTCGCGGATGTGCTGCAAACAGGTGGAACCATCAATTCTGAAATGTGCATCAAAACACTAACAAAATGCAGTCATCGTTACTGCAGGGATAGGTCTCACAATAATTGAGAGCAATTTCTTCTCTTTCACGACAAGGTGTGCCCTTACACAAGCTTCAAATAGGGGGGGGGGGGGGGGAGACAATCGACAAAATGTGGTGGAATGTACTGCCCCATCCACCTTAAAGTCCAGAACCCACATAACATGGACGAGTCAGGAACATTGAGCTGATCCACGACACTGGTGATCGAGTGAAATGGCGAGTCATGACCGCCCACGCTTTCCGGCATGGCACATGATTGATTGATTGATTGAGAATTTTATCCGTGGGATAAAGTTTGAAAACAACGATTGATTGAGTAATGATTAATGCATTGAAGAAATGGCTATGAGAACAGGACAAAATGTGGTAAATATCTGGGATGCATGCTCTTGTTTCAATATGACGTAAAGCCGTTAAAGTTGATGGGAATTATGTTGAGAAGTAAAACTTTTGCTGCACATCTGCTTGAGCATTGTGACTAAATTTCATTTGTATATTATTAACGGTTAAAGATACAGTAGTTAGTTAGTTAGTCAGTCAGTCAGTTGGTCGGTCGGTCGGTCGGTCGGTCGGTCGGTTAGGATGGTGGTATATGCATTCACTCACGCTTAGATGGCGGCCTCTACAATGCTCAGAGATTGAATCCATCCATCCATCCATCATGTGCCATGCCGGTAAGCGTGGGCGGTCATGTTCTGCCATCTCACTCGATCAACAGAGTCGTGGATCAGTTCCGTGTTTCTGTCCCGACCATGCCACAAGGCCAAGCCATCCAGATACTTGTTTCTAGGTCTTCCCCTTGGTCTGTTCCCCCCGATCCTACCAGTCGTCACCAAGTTCTCCAAATCATTTCTTCTCATAACATGCCCAAAAAATTGTGACTGTCTACGTCTAATGTCTCTGATCAGTTTACGATCTTCATTTGTTTCTTGAAGGACTTGTTCATTGGTCTTTCTGGCTGTCCATGGTATTCTTTGCATTTTCCTCAGAAACCACATTTCTACAGCCATCAGATGTTTTTCAGCCTGGCTGAATGCCAAGACCAAAATTAGGAGGGTACTGATCAGAGAGTTGCTTTTTGCAGATGATGCAGTTACGACCTACTCTGAGGAAGAATTGCAATGTCTACTATTTGCATTCTCCAATGCTTGTTCTGAATTGTGTTTAACAATTAGCAAAAAGAAGACACAGATTATGTCACAAGGTACACATGGGGTACCATCAATCTTTATTGACGACGCCGAACTAGAGATGGTAGACCATGTTACATATCTAGGGTCAGTGGTAAATAGCAAATTATCCCTAGATCAGAAAATCAACATCCGGATTGGTAAGGAAGCTACAACAATGAACAGGTTAAGAAAAAGAGTCTGGGAGAACAGGAAGCTTACTCATTCATTCATTCATTCAGTAGCATGTCCTTTACAGAACCTCGCTCCCATAACAACCCTCCGGAAAACTTCTCGATCACAAGCAAGATGTCCCGCGTCTGATACACCCATCTGGAGATCATCCGCCACATCCTGCACCCATCTTCTCTTTGGCCTTCCTCTTCCTCTCTTCCCAGGCATATACCCTTCCATTATTGTTCTCTCCAAACTGTCGTGACGTTTCAAGTGACCAAAATACTTCAATTTTCTTTGTTTTATCGTCTTTAATAGCCATCCCTCCTCAATATTCAACTCTTGAAGTATGGATGCATTTGTTCTTTTCTTTACCCAAGATATTCTTAGAACTCGTCTATAACATTTATATTCAAAGGCATGTATGCGCTGTTCAGCTTGTTTAGTAAGTGTCCATGTCTCACAGGCGTATGTTGCAATGGGAAAGATGCATGCTCTTAAAAATCTAATTTTTGTAGTTCTGTCTGTCCCACACCATAATTTATTCATCTGTTTTAGTCTTTGAAGAGCAATGGATAGTCGCCGTTTTAAAAAAGTCCTTGTTTATCAAGCCTGTGTCCTTAGTACTCTTCTTTATGGCAGTGAAACCTGGACAACTTACTCACACCAAGAGAAACGTTTAAACAGCTTTCATATGCGGTGTCTGCGAAGAATTATTGGTATTAAGTGGCAAGACAAAATCACAAATACTGAAGTATTGAAAAGATCAGGTTGTGTGACAGTTTATTCCATGCTCAGTTTTCGTAGACTTAGATGGATAGGACATCTTAGGAGGATGGAGGATACCAGAATACCACAGGACATCTTTTTTGTGAATTACAGATGGGTAAGAGATCTTAGGGACGGCCTCTACTACGATACATGGATGTGTGTAAACGGGACATGATTGATACAGGCATTGATAATGCACATTGGGAGCAAGTCGCCGCTGAACGTGTTTCATGCAGGGCAAACATCAGAAATGGAATAAAGACAAAGGAGAAAATTATTGCAGATAAGTCACACACCGAGCGTTTGAGACGTAAGATGGTGCATGATGGTGGAAATGACCACGTGTTCACATGCACCCACTGTGAACGGACATTTACAGCGCAAATTGGCCTTATCAGTCACATTCGCTACCGCCATAGGTAAAAGTTATTATGCCTTTTTAAAGCACAAACTATCGTCTGTCAAGACGGCAAGGTGCCAATGAATAGTTAGTTAGTTAGTTAGTTAGTTAGTTAGTTAGTTATTTAGTTAGTTAGTTAGTTAGTTAGTTAGTTAGTTAGTTAGTTAGTTGGTTGGTTGGTTGGTTGGTTGGTTGGTTGGTTGGTTAGTTAGTTACTTGGTTGGTTGGTTGGTTGGTTGGTTGGTTGATTGGTTGGTTGGTTGGTTGGTTGGTTGGTTGGTTGGTTGGTTGGTTAGTTAGTTAGTTAATCGACAGATCATCCTCATTGCACATCGAACCATTCAGTCCATAAGTGCTCGGATCCACTCCTCAGCAAATCCCGCAGCATGTAGCGGCTAACGACACCAGTTCTGTGTTGGTATATCACTCTTCTTTAGCTTCCTGCGGAATGTTATTGTTTGGCTACACCCCTTTTAATTTGCTGTTCTCGCAGGTTTTCTAGGCAGGTTCTCTCTCTCTCTCTCTCTCTCTCTCTCTCTCTCTCTCTCTCTCTCTCTCTCTCTCTCTCTCTCTCTCTCTCTCTCTCTCTCTCTCTCTCTCTTAAAGATACAATAATTATGGTGCATAACTTTCTGACCTACCTTAAAACTTCGGTGCATTAAACTATAGCTGTTCTTGGGTACGTTTCTATTGCTGATTCCAAAACTGTAATCAGATTTTTTTGCTATCAGCTGTATTTTTTTTTTTTTTAAAGATAACTAAGTATGACCTTCTTAGTAGGGCAATTGTTATGTACAAGCCTAGAGTTAGGTGCCATCAGTGGCATTTTGACTGTAGTCTGCATTCATATTGTATATAATTACTGTGCTTTTATTACCTTCATATAAAGTACCAAAAAATGTATTAAAACTTTATCACAAGTATTTTTTTTTACCTATAGTCAACACTCAAAAGGCTTCTTTTCACGGACTTCCTGGAATGTCATATGCCGGGACAGTCATGCTTAAGGGTCCAACAGTAATCTGCCATCATGTGGGCATCCCAAAATTCCTGGTGTCTCTCTTCCATTGTTTTTCTATCTTGCTGAAATCTTTCACCTTGCTCCTGACTAAAGTCGCCAAGATTCTCGGGACTTGCATCATACTAAGACAATCTAACGCACGGTACTGTGGCCAAGCAAGAATTTCATCAATTTAAGTTAGTTAGTTAGTTAGTTAGTCGCGGTTCCAACTTCACAGCAACGGGTCATCCCCATTATGCTCCGTTCCTGTGCCAGTGACTATCACATAAAACACTCCCCACTGCCCAATGTTAAAAGTGGAAAAGACAGGAGTCTCGACAAACAACAGCCCGCACAGATACACTGTGCATAATGCCGCCGCCAGAATGTCAACACAATAATCCACCACGAAACATCCAGTTTATCTCTGGTGGAATCGGCAGTCATTTTCCCATCTGGATGTTTCCTAGTTCTTCACCCACACAGTCCACGAAAATACAGTTCATCGTCGATGGCAGCGGCAGTCAACCAGAAGCCCAGCTGCCACGCATTTCTGCATAAGGCAAAAACCGCTCAACTCTGGGACATAGCCAGCTGCCATCGCTTCGAACATGCAGTTACGTCCCAAAAAACCTCGGGCAGATTCAAAAACATTTCACACGAAACTCACAGCTCACAGTGTCGCGCCACGCACTCACTCAGTAGCAGGGCGACGGAACCATAGCCTCCTTAGTCGCCTCTTACGAAATGCGTGGTAGGCTGCAGTGTTGCTATTCTTTGCTTCCCTTATGGGCCCCGGCAACACACGGGAGTCATCAATTTAACATCTACACAAACAATCCACTTATGTTCCATATACTGAAATAGTTTCAGAACTGTGCTTATTGTAGAATATTCCTCCTTCATTGTAGTAGAATGAGCAATTGAAATTGAGCCATGAGTATTACCATTGTGTAAGAGAACACCTTTCAAACTTCTTTTAGAGCTTTCAGTGAAATGTTCCTACTCGTCTGGTGTATAACTTACATCAGAATCTTGGAACAGAATCTAAATCTGGATATTTCCTTCTTTTTTTTTTTTCTTTTTTTTTTTTAATTTTTCCATCAATTTCCTAAATACTGACAGCACATAAATAACAATCATAGTGGTTCTTGAGCTCTCTCCAAACCATTGGAATTCCATATTGTAAACATTTTATTTTCCCACAAGTCCACTGTCGCAGATATTCAACACATGTTTCGCAAATAATATGCGGAGTCTAAGACTTGTCCTGGTCACATAGTTTCACTTTAGAGTAAGCAAAGTATGCCTTTTTCACAAAAACAATAACAAGCTTCCTATGTTCTACTTTCAACTTGCACTCTTCACATATCTAACAAATAAAATCCGATGAAAGAAAACATGCTCTTCTTGAAGATGATGTCATTCTGTGTTATAATTGTAAGAAAATAACTATAGTCTGTCCAGAAATGATTGCCGTCATTCACGATAAATTATTTTGAAAACTGTCTGTTGCATCGTTATGAAATTTTTCCTGCCGTCTTATATTTACCCCCACCCAAGTGCCAGAATACTGCTGACTTCTCGGCCATGGTAAATATACTGTGTGAAAAATGAAACAGCTGGTCAACTAATAATGTTAGGCTCAACTCTACCAGCAACAACGACAGTGAACTGGAGCTGAATTAAATGAACGTTAATATAATGAATCCGGACAAGTGCCTTGATAAAGTTAAGCGCTGTTTAATAGACAGCTTCTTACAGATTCAGTTATATAACATATCTCGTTGCCTCTTCCGGATCGCCTGTTATGACCAGGGCAATATCCGAACTACGAGTGCCAACATAATTAGATAATTCTATATATTCTACTGACCTGTAAAACTAGTGGCCATAGTCTGTATCTAAATATATCTGTGTATCACCTTGGGTTCAACCAGTCTGTCTCTCCCGTTATCTGTATTCTTGTCTAGGTTCGTGCCCTCGATTCATTAAATCCATGGCGCTATTATCTTAGATCTTCTTCTTCCATTAGGTATTATCTTTTCATCCATAGATAAATACTAACAGCCCCGAGCCACAATAAATTGTATAACGGTCGCCAATTTCCTGCTTCACCTTCCGATGTCCCTTCCAGTCTGCTTGTTGTCAAACAACGTCACTCCCTTGTTTACGTTGGTGCGCACTCGTTTCTGTGCGTGGGTTTACCTATCGATTTTTTACGATATTACCTATCCATCATCATCATGTCTGCACGCTATGTGGCACCAAGGAATGTGTCTTTGATAGGTCCAAAAGCAACTTAAATCATGGAAAGCGGCGACATTTCTTTGATGTTTTGGTGAAAAACTAGTGATTTCTCGCTAACAAACTTGTTTTGCAGTAATGAATGCCCCGCCAATTCAGATGACGACACAATGCGTATCTGGATTCGTATGGGAGTGGGTGCAATGTCTACTCTGCTGAGACGGAACATGATTACCTGTTTTGCACGACCAATATAGCTGTGAATGTCTCTGTAGTGGGCTTCATTCATAACGGTCAAGATGTTGGTCCTCTTTTCATTGAAGTTTATAGAATTATTCGCATGTTCGTGTGTTGTCCCTTCATTTGACAATGTGTTTCTTCTCACGTTTCTTGTTATGCCACAATATGTCAGTTCCCTCCACAATATTACTCTTCGGTTGGTATTCAATACGTCTAGAGCTTTTATTTTTCAATGCCAATTGTTTGTCACCTTTGAGGGCTTACGGAATTGAAAATTCCTCACTGTGGAATACAAACTGTTGCTATTGACAAGTTGTATTGTTTGTGCCGATGCTGTCATGTTAAGGGCCTGCAATTCTTCTTCTGAATAGTTGGAGTAAAAATATCCAAGTAGGTGTGCATGTGGATTAATGTCTGCGATCTGCCCAGACCTTAATCTGTGTAGCACGATTCCAGTAGGTTGATGACTGCTCTCTGTTGCATAAAATTCAATCCATCCTTTCTCCAATAGTCATCCTCCTCTTTCAACACATGGTCCTCACATTTTTTCCCACTAACGTTTATCAATATTTAATAGCGCTGACTGGGTTAGTATCTTGACGTCAGACAATTTGAATATAGTATTGTCAGCTGCCACCTGTTCTTTAATTTTAGCCCACACACGTTCTATAGGGTTAAAATGAGAATGGTATGGCGGAAGTCTCAAGCACCCATGACGATGCTCTTCTATCAACTTGTCTATTTCATATTTCTTGCTTTTTGGCGCCTATTTTACAAGGGACAACGATTCTAGCTAGAAATACGTTTCTGGAAATGGTATGTTTTCTATTCGGAGCCATATCTTTATTGCTTCCTTTGTACTCGATGCTGTAGTTATTTTGTCTTCTTGGGCAACAACATTGATATCATGCATTGTCCATAACTGGACACGACGGCCTATCTAAGGATGGAAGCACTGTATTCTCGAGCCAATCTCTAAATACATTACCATTCATCTTATTATGATAATCCCTATTGTCTGTATGCTTTGATACGAACACAAGTCCAGCATTCTGTAGTAAGCCATTATGCGTATTATCACCATGGGCCATGACCAAAAGCTGTCCTATACAACTGGGCACATATCGCTTTATCTGTCCATCCACTGATTGCCATTCCTTATAACTTGTGTGATGCGCATTGATCCACGTTTCATCCAAATACACTATGCCATAATTTTCGTTGCGCATTTCCCTTATTCCACGTAGGTATCTGCTTCTCATGGCTCCTAAATGCGGTTGCTCGCAAAGGATATTTCTACCTCCCTTGTACTTTCTAAAAGTTAAGCCTAATGTCCTTATAATTTTCCACAAAGTTGTTTTGGATAGCTCTATTCTATGTTATTGTTCTTTCTAAACCAAACCATAAGTTTTCTTACAGTCACTGTTTCTTTGGCATCCAGCATTTTTATAATGTTGGATAATCCTGGATATAAAATCCAAAATTTTTATAATTTTAGGAGTCTCCGTGGCGAAGTGGTCAAGCCGTTTGGCTCCAAAGGTTGTGGGTTCGATTCCGGGCGCATCCTTCGGTTCACGAGTTAAATTTTTCGGAGACTCCTGTGGGTCGTAGCTAGAGCTGCGGACTTCGTGCTTTGTGCGACGCTTTCCGCGCTAAGGAAAAAGACTGGCCATATGGGATAGAATGCGGTGCAATGAAGTCGACCCTGTCGACTATTAAGCGACTTTATTAAAGCATTTTTATAACAGCTCGCCTTATGACGTCCTTGTCAAAGCTGTCTACAATAACCTTTGTACCTACCGTTTGGTTATTGCGTGGTGGTTTAATTCCAGATTCTTACACCCATCGACGAAATGACCGTTTACTCAAACCCAATGCATGCACTGTTCTTTTTTCGGAATTTGTAATAATATAAAACAGTTTCCTGCGATCAGCTTCTTGACAAAAATATGTGTACAACTTCAAAGCGATGCTTTGAAGTGTACAAAATTTCACATTCAAACCCATTGAACAATATTCACACATTCAGATGTTAGTGATAACTGGTAAGGTTAAAAAAATAATAATAATAAAAATCAGGTTTCATGAAAGAACCAACATTGGTGTGGCTTAAGATGATCGTTTTGTTGTTGCCTTTTCTACTAATTACTCAAGATACACAGCCATACATTACAATTGGTTCTATGTAACTTGCACGAAATATTTCAAATATTTCTATACGCAAATCACGTTTTATGTAGACGTCTAGACTTGTTCTTGTATGTGTTATTAAATTTAGCTTCCATTTTTACGTATACTGAGTTACTGCGTAAGAAAGAAAAAAAAAGGGGGGGGGGGTGATTTATAGGGAGAAAATACGAAAGGGGAGGAATGACGTTCTGAACATTTGGTGAAGGGAGGGGGGGGGGCATGATTCAAAAAAGGTTGAGAACCACGGAACTAGACATCCAAAAGAGTGTCTTCATTGGTCATGTCTATCATACACATGAACCTAACAACTATGGAATACGGACAGAATTCGTATCAAACCATTGAGATAGCACCATGATAGTATAATAAACATTATCCTTACCGTGGAACGTTACATCTGCCTTAACTACGTATAACTGTTGTGTCAGAAATCAGTTTTAGTGATGTATGTATTATTATTATTGCACATTTCCCATGCGTTTATTATGCATAATGTTTATGTCGTTGTCGTTATTGTCTACGATTAACTTCGTAAGTGATGTATAAATGAAATAATGTATGAGAGCAGTGAGATAAGAAGAGCAGAATGTCAGATGGGTCTGTGTGCCCACTTCTTAACCCTTTGAAAATAAACTTCTTTCATTCGTCCGTTCGTTCATTAGATCTGTCTGTGTGATGATCTGTCTGTCTGATGATCTGTCTGTCTGTCTGTCTGTCTGTCTGTCTGTCTGTCTGTCTGTCTGTCTGTCTGTCATCCTTTTGTTTGCTTTTTTTTCTACAAGTTCCTCTTCCTCTGCTCTCTCGTGCCCAATTCTTACCCCTTTTAAAATAAAATGTGTTCATTCGTTTTCTCTCTCTCTCTCTCTCTCTCTCTCTCTCTCTCTCTCTCTCTCTCTCTCTCTCTCTCTCTCTCTTTCTAAGACACCCCATTTTCATTCAAATATTCTTGCATTATCTATACAGCCGCCCTAGTTTTCCTTGGATGCGGAATATACGGTTTTGACAAATTTGGCAACAGCATCTACCCAGGATACTCGTTTGTCTTGACCCTCATCGGCGGCATCCTATTAATTATTGGTGGGGCCGCCAGCTCCAAGAAGTAACGGCTTGTGTAAAGTTGATGCAAGTCACAAATGTTCATTTCTGGGCCTTGTTTTCTGATGCCAAAACAATGTTGTATATGTTTGGTGTGTTTGCATTCGTCGCTGATTATGTGGGGAAAATTCTACACCCACACGATATCTACAATTCATAATTAGTTGCACTCACATCTATCTATCTATCTATCTATCTATCTATCTATCTATCTATCTATCTATCTATCTATCTATCTATCTATCTATCTATCTATCTATCTGTCTGTCTGTCTGTCTGTCTGTCTATCTATCTATCTATCTATCTATCTATCGATCGATCGATCGATCGATCTATCTATCTATCTATCTATCTATCTATCTATCGATCGATCTATCTATCTATCTATCTATCTATCTATCTATCTATCTATCTATCTATCGATCGATCTATCTATTTATCTATCTATCGATAGTAGTCGGTCGGTCGGTCGGTCGGTCGGTCTGCCTGCCTGCCTGCCTGCCTTTCTGTCTGTCTGTCTGTCTGTCTGTCTGTCTGCCTGTCTGCCTGTCTGTCTGCCTGTCTGTCTGTCTGTCTGTTTTCCCTTGCCATGATCAAAAGTCTACAATCTTCAGTTGATGTCATTCTCTGTATATTCTTCATTGAATCTTCTCAGCTGCGGCACAGCGTTATAAATTACCTCTACTTATAATGTGGCCAAACCATGTAAACTGTCGCTTTCTTATTTTTGTGATAAGTTGTCTGAATGTTTTGGCCTCTTTCAAAACACTCATTTTATTCATTTGGCTGTCCAAGATATTTTCAGCTTTCTCTCACAGACCATTCTTTTAAAATGATGCATTTTTTGTTCTATAATATCAAATTGATGTGTGTTAAGATGATCGTTCTGCTGTTGCCTTTTCTACTAATTACTCAAGATACACAGCCATACATTACAACTGGTTCTATGTAACTTGCACTAAATATTTCAAATTCCAATAGCAGTGCTCTTTAGCGTAAATGAACCAATGTAGCATACTGGTTAGTACTCTTGTCTACCAAGACATTGGTCTGAGTTTAATCCTCGACAGTGGTAGGATTTTGCATCGGGCACTACGTCTCGAGTCGATTCAGCCCCATAAGATGGGGACTATGCAATATTCATAATTGTCTATGACTTGTTGGGGCGGGAAGTGTGAGGACGAGAACTGGCCACACCATCCAATTCTGCCTTTATCGAATGTATGTAACGGCCTAACACTTCACAAGACATCGGCTGTTTCCACTTGCGGATACCTTTACTTGTATTGAATAAGATGCTCTCCGTTCATGACTCACTGTGTTTCTTCTTCTATTCTGCTCTTTATTTAGGTGATATATCTCCCATATGATGTTTTCCACATATTAAAACATTTACATGTATTTAACAAAAAGTAATGCACGATATAAAACTTATAGGGTATGTAGTGTTATACCCATGTATCTACAGATCAACTTGAGTGGTGATATTCCTCCACGCCACCGTCTAAGTCCATCCAGCAACATGTCTCCTTTTTCCGTTGATCTTTCAGTTGTCACGATGTTTTCCAATGCCTCTCTTTTCATCACATGAACAAAGAAAGCTGTTTGTCTCTTTCTTATTATTGTATATAATGTTCTAGTTTTATCAGTCTCTTTCAAACAATCATTGTTAGTTACTCTGACAGTCCAAGATTCAAGCAACATTCATCTCAAGAAAAATATCCCTGTTGCTTCTAAGTTCTTCCTAATTTGTTCATTTACGTTCCAAGAATAACTGGCATACAGCACAACAGGTTCTGTATAGCATTTCTGTACTCTCTTTCTTACATTTCATGATAGTGACTTATTGTATAAGACACTTTTCATTTTCTGAAATGCAATTTTTGCTTGCCCTATTCTGTTCGTGATCTCTGTTGTGTATCTTCCGTCTGGAGTTATAAATGCCACTAGGTATTTAAATTTATCCACTTTGTTAAGCACTTTCCCGTCAAATGTAATTTCACATGTATTTTGGTGTCACTTTTTCTTTAATATAGTCATTGTTTCTGTTTTCTTGAAATTCACGGAGAGTCCATTCATTGCACTCTCTGTTACTACAATGTCCTATAATTGTTGCAAATCGTCTGCAATTACCGCCACCATTACTGTATCATCTTCATGGCGCAGATTGTTGATATTATAACCTCAGATTGGTATTCCTGGCTTCTCTTTGATCTTTCTATTAGTGTTCGTAATGTATATTGCATTATTTGTACCGTTTCCTTCCACTAATTTCTATTTTTATTTTCGTTATAGTACAATAATCTTGACATTCAATTGCTCCAGGTATTTTTAACAGAAAATATATAAATACAAATTTCAGCATATCACTAAGTATATATCCAATGTTGTAAATATAATTCAATCTTTCGGTTAATATTCAGTACTTCTAATTCTACTGTTGTGATTCCATCTGGCCCAGCTATTTTTCCTTTTTACATGTTTGATAGCGTTAACGACTTCTTCTTCTTTATAATAGTTGGACCTTCTAAGTTACTCTCTTCTGTTTATTATACACACAAGCACACACACACACACACACACACACACACACACACACACTCACACACACACACACACACACAGCTTACCAGCACTGTATTTTGTGATTTTTGAGATGAGATTTCAATAACATATATTTGGAGATGTTTACTATGTTACCCCTATAAAAATAAAGAACTATATAACGTAGACAAATCATGTTTTTCTTACCTAATTTGTGTGTTCTGTAAATCAATCAAATAACAACACCAATAACTACTACTACAGCCAATTCTTCTTCTTCTTCTTCTTCTTCTTCTTCTTCTTCTTCTTCTTCTTCTTCTTCTTCTTCTTCTTCTGCTGCTGCTGCTGCTGCTGCTGCTGCTGCTGCTGCTGCTGCTGCTGCTGCTGCTGCTTCTTCTTCTTCTTCTTCTTCTTCTTCTTCTTCTTCTTCTTCTTCTTCTTCTTCTTCTTCTTCTTCTCCTTCTTCTCCTTCTTCTCCTTCTTCTTCTTCTTCTTCTTCTTCTTCTTCTTCTTCTTCTTCTTCTTCTTCTTCTTCTTCTTCTTCTTCTTCTTCTTCTTCTTCTTCTCCTTCTTCTCCTCCTTCTTCTTCTTCTTCTTCTTCTTCTTCTTCTTCTTCTTCTTCTTCTTCTTCTTCTTCTTCTTCTTCTTCTTCTTCTTCTTCTTCTTCTTCTTCTTTTTCTTCTTCTTTTTCTTCTTCTTCATCTTCATCTTCTTCTTCTTCTTCTTCTTCTTCTTCTTCTTCTTCTTCTTCTTCTTCTTCTTCTTCTTCTTCTTCTTCTTCTGCTGCTGCTGCTGTTGCTGCTGCTGCTGCTGCTGCTGTTGATTTTTACTCGAAAAGTCGCAGAAAGGAGGCAGATACATGTTTCTGTTGTCCACTTGTCTTGTTGCTTATGCTAATCTCATATTTTATTTCCTCAATGTCTCTTTAGCTCCATCTAACCCATTCTTACTGTGTAGACCTCTCACCTTGTATTCCGATGTTCTTATGTAAACATTTCTAACCGATGTTTGATGTGATTCCATTCGAGCTAAATGTCTGAACCATTTAATTATTTGCTGTTCCTCTATAAAGTCTGTAATCAAAGTTATCCATACATTAGTTCTTGGTGTATCATTTGTCTTTCTATCTCTTCATGGCTTTTTTTCAGCTGTGTTTCTTAGGCATCTCATCTCACATAATGTGATTTTACGCCTGTATATTTCTGAAAACTGGTTAGAATATCGTGTACCAGGAAGAAAAGAAAATATTGAAACTCTACAAGAATCTAGCACCGAAGAAAAGAAGCTCACAATCAGTATCAAGTCTCGGAAACGAAATACTTCGGCCATATTAAATGTCCTTGTGGTTTAGAAAGAACAATGATGGAAGACACGGTTCCTGGTAAAAGATACAGGGGTCGCCAAAGATAACACGGTGGCAAGAAAGTTGATGAAACTAATATCTTGCTTGCTTGCTTGATTCAAACACAAAAATTCCAAATTCGGCCTCGTCAAACCTGCTTCTTTCAGCCGTGGTTATTGTTGAGGTCCGTGGTTTTTGTGGGTTTATTCACCCTATTTCTTGTCCGTGCGCTCTTACGAGTGAGTCTTAACTCGGACTGGTTGTACAAGAGTTTGTGTCTGTGACGTCAGCCGGGGGATTGGTAGGCCGGGGAGTTTTCCTGTGTGTCCGACTCTTCTGTTGGTTTATTTGGTTAGTGAAGGCTCCTGGATCGTCTGGCTTAACTGGCTGCAGTCCTTATAAGGACCTTCTATTTGGTCTTTTTTGCTTTTTTGCTTATATCTACTCACCGTCTTCTTCTTATAATCCATGACATGTGGCATTGGTGATCATTTCTGTCCTCAGCTCACTGTCTCGTGTACTGCCACTTATTTTTATACCGACATTTCTCTATACCATGACGTCAGACTGTCCAGCATCTTCTCTCTCGAACTTTCCTGTTGCTCTTCCTCTCAAGCTTTACCCTTCTCATGGTATGCCCAGAGAATGTGAATTATCCTATTCTGATGTGAGTAACCAGTTCTCTTTTGTAGTTGGCTTCTTTCTAGACACATCTTCATTACTCTGTTTATACATCCACGGAGTTCTCTCTTTTCTTCTATAAGATTACATCTCCGCTCTTCCACATAATTCTTCATTATATGCACGAGGCATATCCTGGCGCTACCAACAATGGCGGACAGGCATAGAGTACCTGAGAGTTGATGCAGATTACAAATTCCAACAGTCTGATATGTTGGCAAGGAATGCACCTCTTGGTAGTAGATTACCTATATACAAGGGAAGGGTGGTTATGCGCCTGTGGGACCAGGCTGATGAAGGTGATAGAACAGACTGAGAACCCGTATGTGGAAATGATGAGATTGCGGGGGATCCGCAGGGGTTCTGGAAGAATCTCTAAACTGAGAGGGAAGATCAGGAGAACTTTCAATCATATATAGCTGGGAACGATAAAGAGTATGACTCTTCGCTTGCTGTTGAACGAGGGGAGAGAGCGCAGTGATGTCGATTTTTAGCTCAGCTCAACTTAACTAAATGCATAATTCCATATGTAATACATAGACACGCTAAATAAATGCTGGGATAATGAACTAATGTACAGTCACTTAGCTCACAATTAGTTCTTCCTTATTATCCCTTCTTTAATATCTTTCCTCTCCTTCAGTATCCTTCCTCCTCTTTCTTCTTTTTTCCTCTTCTTCATTCTTCACACTTTCCTCTCTTCGTGGTACCTGTCTTCTCCTTCTGCTTCAAGTTCTTCTTTTTCCTCGCCTTTCTCGTTCTTCTCTTTCTTCCCAGCCTCCCGTGCCTCTTCTTTCTCCTTCTTGTCGTTTCCATAGTTTTTCTTCTGTTTCTTGTGTTCATCGAAATAGTCGTCGTCTTTCTCGAAGCGAATGAGATTGGGAGAGAACTATCTTCATTTCAATACCAAAAAAGGGCAACCTGAAATTATGCACCAACTATAGAACTGTTGCCCTGATCAGTCATGTATGTAAAATTCTACTAAAAAATCATAATGGGAAGACTGTAAGAAAACGGAAGAGGAAATTAACGTGGTTCTAGCTAGATTTAGAGAAGGAAGAGAAAAAAGAGGTCACATACTCAACATACGTTAAATAATAGAGAAGTGCAGAGAATTTAATATAAACCTATTCTCATGTTTTGTGGATTATTCAAAGGCTGTGTACAACATCAGAAACTTTGGGAAATCATGAGGAATATGGGCTTTCCATCACATGTAGTCAATCAATCAATCAGGTGCTGTCTCCGCAATGAAGGTTGGCTGCAATGGATCTCCAACACTGTCTGTCTCTCGCCATGACTGTACATTCTCTCAGGCTGATGCTCGTCCATCTCTTGATGTTATCCTCCCACTTGTATCGTTGTCTACCTCTTGCTCGCTTGCCTGCAACCTTGCCTTCCAGTATGGTTTCTATAAGAGTATCATGTCTTTTAACGTGGATAACATATTTCACTTGTTTCCTCTTTATTTCTTTCATCAACTCTCTCTTCATTCCCAGTGTTTCTAGGACCTCTGCATTTGATTGTTATTGATTCTATGAAACACGACCTAGTCGTCTGTAAATCCATATCTGCAGGGCTTCTATGCGACTTTTTAATTGCTTGTTCAATGTCCAGGCTTCCGCGCCATACAGTAGCGTTGAATATACGCAGTATTTGACAATTCTCATTTTACTGCGTTATTAATCTCTCTAGATGTTAATACTGATTTCATGCCGTTGAAAGCATTTTGGCCATTCCTATTCTCTTTTTGATTTCCATTTCACTTCTGACATCATCTGTTATTATATGTCCAAGATAAGAGAAACTTGTTACTTGTTCTGGTATCTGCCCATTTACTGTGATGTTCATTGATGACCTTTACTTTTCACTGCTAATTATCATAGTTTTTGTTTTTTGGATGTTAATATCTAAGCCGCATTCTGCACTGTTCCTGTTTACTTCTTCCACTAGGTCTTGCAACTCTTGCTCACTTTCTGCTAGTAACACGGTATCGTCAGCATATCTAAGATTGTTTATGATTCCTCCATTGATGTCCAGGCATTTCAACTTGTTTAAAAAATTATATTCTGTGTATAGGTTGAAGAGGCTTGGGGACAGTACACATCCCTGCCGTACTACTCTTTTTATCTCTATAGGCGACTAATAGTTATTACCACAACTAATAGAAGCCACTTGTTCCCAGTACAAGTTACTAATAAGGCTGATTTTCTTTCCGTCTACTCCTATATCTTGAAGGCACGTAATTAGCCGTTCATGTTCTATTCTATCAAAAGCTTTCTTGTAGTCTATAAAACAAACATGTACTTTTTAAAACTTCTTTATATTTTTAATTAGCATCCTCAAACAGACGATTGCTTCTCTGGTGCCACTTTTTTTTGCGGAACCTAAATTGTTCTTCAGCTACTTCCTCACCTATTTTATGTTGAATTCTTTCTTGTATGACCTTGAGTAATATCTTAGTTATGCGGCTCATTATGCTAATAGTTCTGTAATCCTCACACTCAACAGCTCTTGGCTTCTTCGGTAGTGTAATGAAAATGGATATATTGTATATATCATTACATAATTCTGTGATAGTTTCAATGCCAAAGCTGCATAAGGATATTATCATCTTTGTTGTCATCTTGTCAGGACCTGCAGCCTTTCCTTCTTTCTTTTTAATAGCCTTTTCTACATCAGCCGTTAATATTTTTGGTCCATCTTGAGTATTATACAATGTTGGTATATTGACCCTCTTGTCCCAGAATAATCTTCTGTGTACCCTGTCCATCTTTTTTTTTTTATGTCAGTGTTATCAATTATAATTTCTCTATTTTTCCTCTGATACAACCGTTTCCTGTTATATTATTATTCTTCTTTGTAAATCTTTGTATATGTTCTTGTAATTCTTTCTAGTTGTGTTTTATTTCCAGATCCTCTATTTCTTTGCAATGTTTCTGCAGCCACTCTTCTTTTGGCAACTCTGCACATGTGACGTATTTCTCTATTTATTACTATATACTCTGGAGTGTTCTTTGCTTTCTTTCTTTGAGACATTTTACTCAAGATTTCATCGGTTATCCATAATTGTTTTTTCTTATTAATCTTCACTGGCAAGGTGGTATTTGCAATCTGAATATTGGTTTTTACACTTTCCCATTTTGTATTAAATTTATCCTGGGGATTTTCACGTCGATATTGTTCCATACAGGTCCACATTGGGTACCATCAATCTTTATTGACGACGCCGAACTAGAGATGGTAGAACATTTTACATATGCAGGATCAGTGGTAAATAGCAAATTATCCCTAGATCAGGAAATCAACATCCGGATTGGTAAGGCAGCAACAACAATGAACAGGTTAAGAAAAAGAGTCTGGGAGAACAGGAAGCTTACTGCCAAAACAAAAGTCCTTGTCTATCAAGCTTGTGTCCTTAGTACTCTTCTTTATGGCAGTGAAACCTGGACAACTTACTCAAACCAAGAGAACAATTTAAACAGCTTTCATATGCGGTGTCTGCGAAGAATTCTTGGTATTAAGTGGCAAGACAAAATCACAAATACTGAAATATTGGAAAGATCAGGTTGTGTGACGGTTTATTCCATGCTCAGTCTTCGTAGACTTAGATCAGAGGTTCCCAAACCACGGCCCGCGGGCCACTTGTGGCCCGCAAGCTGTAAGAAAGTGGCACGTGAGGCCTCGTTGATTAATGTAATATGTTTTAATAATATAAAGAAAACAAATGCAGCCGGAGAGCCCCATCAGCGTGCGATAATTAACTCTGCTCGTGGTTGTTATGCTTATATATTATCGAATGCGCCAGTTCATTTCACAACGAAACGTGACGTGTCTTTTTTAAGCGACAACGAAACGTTATGAAGTTCCCATATCCCAGCCTTGTCGACCAATTAGAGTGCACAAGGAGCACCATGTTGTCGGCTGTTAGCAGAGTCGGTAGTATTGTGTTGAAAATATAATATTTTTCAAAGACAAATTTACCGTTAAAGCCTGTAAACATGAGTGGGGAAAATCTAAAATCAAACAATGTTAAAAAGGGAAAATGTAAAGATATTGCTTGTCGTGAATTCAACGAAGATTGGACGGAGAAATTTATGTGTGTGCCTTGCCGTAGTGGTAAACCACTTTGCGTAATCTGCGGATTTTGTGTTTCTGTTACCCCCCCCCCCCCCCCCCCAAAAAAAAAAATATCTGGAACGACACTTCACGACCACACATTCAGACATAAATGCTCAATATCCGTGCAATTCGGAGTTAAGAAAAGATTTCACAGAGAAAGTTCTCTGACCAGACAGCAGTCATTTTTCACCAAGGCTAACAAACAGAGCAAGAGTGCTGTTGTTGCGTCGTCGTACGAAGTCGCTCTTCAGTTGGCTCGCAAAAAAGAAGCCGTTCACCGATGCAGAAGAAATAATCAAACCTTCCCTTAAGATTGCTGCTGGAATGCTTGGCGATAAAAACTGTGAAACAAAATTTGATCAGATTCCTTTGTCTAATAATACTTAATGTCTAATAATAATTAATGAGCGGGCTGACTATGGCCAGGCGAGTTGAAGAATTAGCAATCGATGTTCATCGCCAAGGAGCAGCACATATCAAAAATTGTACAGTTTTCTTTCATTGGCAATGGATTAATCCAGTGACATTTCTGACACAGCTCAGGTCGCAGTTTTTGTTCGAGCATAAACGATAATTTTGAAGTCACTGAAGAACTTCTAGGACTTGAATCAATGCATGAAAGTACCAAAGGGACTGACTGATCTGTTTGAAACTCTAAAGTTGTGTGTAGAGAAAAACAACATGGAATGGACCAAATTGGACTATACATGCACCGACGGTGCTCCGGTTTTGACGGGTAAAAAGTCTGGATGTCTAGCATTATTGGAACAATTTCTTGGCAGCGCTATATTAAAATATCATTGTATCATTCACCAAGAAGCTCTGTGTAAAATAACTTTAAATCTGAAACATGTCGTGGATGGTTTCCTGAGATATGTGAGCGAAATTCGAAGTAAGGCGCTGAAGAGACGTTTGTTCAGATAGTTTCTATCAGACCTGAACGAAGAATACGGTGAGCTCTGTTACACTGTGATGTCAGATGGCTATCTAAAGGGAAAGTTCTGTCACGTTTCTTGGCACTGAAAAATAGTGTCTATCTGTTTCTGTCTGGGGGGGGGGGGGGGAAACATGCACTGCTTACAGAACGGGAATGTCTGCTGAACGATGGCTGGCTTAATGACCTGTCATTTTGGTGGACATCGCGTCTCATTTAAACTCTTTAAATGCGAGGATCCAGGGGGAAAGAAATTATTAACAAATTTGTGCGATGACATTTCTTCATTTAAAATGAGACTACATCAGTTTATCGGACAGCTGACTGGAGGGACTTTAGATGTGTTTCCAACTTGTGGTGGACAAGAAATATGACTTGTTACAATACAAAGTAAAAGTTGAAAGTTTTCTGGATATCTTTCAGTCGAGATTTCAAGAGTTCACAAAGAGGATAATGTTGCCCTCTTCATAAATTCATTAGTATTTCCTATTGTCAATTACAGAAAAACCTTCAGGACGAAGTAATCGATTTAAAATGCAATTGTGCACTGAGATGTAAATTTCTGGAGCTGCCTACTTCACCTTCAGCTGATCATCTGATTTCATTCTGGCGACCATTGCATGTCGAAAAATTTGAACACCTGCTTTCATTCAGCCAGAGATACATTTGTCGTCTTCGTTCTACTAACAGATGTGAGCAGTCATTTTCCCCAATGACCGTTATAACAAAAAAGAAAAAAAAAAAAGCAACGTTCCAGATTAACCGACAGTAATGGTGTTTCCACCTTGTCATGGTGGGGAGCTTGAGTTTCTCAATGACCCGGAGAGCTATGGAAGCGGTAGCGTAGCTACCAGCAGGGCCTCCCAAGCCGGACAGGTCAAAGGGTAGAGAACAGACAAAGAGAAACACCCTGGTCCTCCAGGTTGGGGGGTTGAAGCGTGGGGTTAACATCCCCACCTTTGTAAAATCCATTTTGTTACGAAACAGATACATAAGCCTAGAATTCGGACTGACTTATTTGGACATCGACCTTGGAACGTTAAAGGACTTTTGAGATTTGGAACATGGAATGTACGGACACTATATCGAGCTGGAGCGGCCGAAGAATTAACCCGGGAGCTGGTTGAGTATAAAATGGATATAACAGCAATTCAAGAAATTAGGTGACCAGGAGAGGGTACTTTAGAGCAAAATGGAATGATTATAATATATATTAGGAAACGCCCAAAATAAACATGAATTAGGAACAGGATTTGTCATCAAAAAAGAGTTATGGGGGAACGTTCTAAACTTTAAAGCTGTTAATGATAGGATTAGTAAATTACGAATAAAAGGTAAATGGAAAAATACAACGATGATTAATGTACATGCGCCTACTGAAGAGAAAGAAGATGATATTAAAGAAGACTTTTATAATGATTTGGAAGATGTCATAGAAGAAACCCCCAAACAGGACATCCTGATTGTGCTGGGAGACTGCAACGCAAAAATGGGTAGAGAGGAAACTCATAAATAAAGTTGCCAGTATGGAAAGCCTACATACAACTTCAAATGATAATGGATGGAGAGTCATCAACCTAGTAGAAGCCAAAGGACTGCAGATCAGCAGTACCAGACTGCAAAGAAAGGATATGCATAAACAAACTTGGAATCATGTGACAAGACAACCTATAATCAAATAGATCACATTTTAATTAACAACAAAAATGCATCAAACATGCATCAACAAGTTAGAAGCTATAGAGGAGCTGAGTGCCACAGCGACCACTTCCTCGTTGGGGCAAAATTTAAAATGAAACCTTAAGAGAGCTTTCTATGCTAAACTACAAATGTTACACCCAACATATAACAGAAAAAAACTACAAGAAATTACAGTCAAAGAGAAATTTGCAGATGAAAAAAATGCAAACTTGAAATTCTACAAAACCCGTTGGAGGAAAGCGTTGACCAAACTTGGTTGAACATCAAGAATACAATTCAATCTACCGCAGAAGAATGTCTCGGTGTGTTAACCAAGCATAGAAAGAACAGATGGTTCAATCCAAAATGTGAAGAAGCAGTCATTAGGAAAAAGAATGCCAGACAGCTATGGCTAAATGACATCAACAACATCCAAAAGTAAGAGCAATATATACATGAATGTAAAGAGGCTACAAAAATAGTTCGACAGCAGAAGTGAGAATATATGAGTAATATAATCAAAGGTATGGAAACTAATCACAAGAAAAACGAATCCAGACAGATTTTTAAAGAACTGAAGTCAATGAAACGAGGGCACCAACACAACATATATGGTTTAAAAGACAAAAAATAGGAATATGATAAATACCAATGAGGAAATGTGCAACACATGGAAAGAATACTTTGTTGAATTATTAAATTGTGAAGCTCCAAGTAACACTTTCCCACAGGAAGAGGTTCTAACGTGTGAACCACAAATTGAAGAACCTGCATTTGAAGAAATCCTATATGTAATCACACGACTTAAAAACAATAAGGCAACTGGGGCTGATGGAATTGCTGCTGAATTTATAAAGGCGGGTGGCCATACATTACATCTAAAGCTACACGAACTAATAATAAAAATCTGGAGGACTGAAGAATTACCCCATGACTGGAAAGAGTCATTATTGATACCTATCTTTAAGAAAGGAGACAAGTTCCAGTGTGAAAATTATAGAGGAATATCACTACTGTCCATAAGCTAGCTATAAGATACTATCCGCAGTACTACTAAATAGACTAAAACCATATTCAGAATACATATTAGGTGACTACCAGGCGGGTTTTAGACAAAATAAATCAACAATAGATCAGATATTTATCTTACGACAAACAGCCGAGAAAAATTGGGAATATAAAAGAAATCTCCATAACATTTTTGTGGATTTCTTCTTCTTCTGCGTTCATCCAGAGTTTTTTTTCCCCGGATGTGATTGCGTTGTGCCTGTTTACAGCAAAGCTGCGTTCTTGCGCCGTTAGGCCGACACATCCGACTTCTGCATGCGTTTGTTGACCGGGTTAACCATCCCGGGATTTTTGTGGATTTTAAAAAGGCTTACGATAGTGTCCATAGGAATAGTCTATGGAATGCTATGCGGGAATTTGGAATACCAAGGAAGTTAATCAACATGACCAGACTATGCATGGAAGATACTTATAATATAGTAACATATAAAGGCAGGAAATCAGACCTTTTCCAAATAACATCTGGCTTGAAACAGGGTGATGCACTATCGCCTCTACTCTTCAATCTGGCTCTAGAGAAAGTTGTAAGGAGGGTAAAGGAGGAATGTGATATTGGAAGACCATCATAGCTGCTTGGTTATGCAGATGATATAGATATTATAGGGGAAAATGAACAAAATACATTGGAAATATTGACTCACTTAAAGTAAAAAGCCCAACAGATGGGGCTGGTTATCAACCAAGATAAGACAGAATATATGGTAATTTCAAGAGAAGGAATGGCTAAAAACTCTGGCCACATACAAATAGATAATATGACCATTAAAAGAACGGAAACATACAAATACCTGAGTACAATCTTCAACTGCTCCAACATCATAAGGGAAGAAATACAAACTAGAATCAATTCTGGAAATAAGATATACTATGCACTACAACATCTACTGAAATCAAAGGCGCTATCTCGTAACACCAAGATCACAATATACAAAACACTGATCAGACCAGTTGTGCTGTATGGCTCTGAAACCTGGAGTACAACGAAAGGAGAACGAAGTCTTGCTACAAACCTTTGAGAACAAAGTTTTAAGACGCATCTTTGGACCCATTAGGGATACACAAAGTGGAGAGTGGAAAAGAAGAAGTAGCAAAGACATTTATGATCTGTTTAAGTCCCCGCTAATCACTGGTGTCATGAAGGCTAATAGACTACAATGGCTGAGGCATATAGAAATAATGGATGATAATTGGGAAACAAAACTCGCTTAAACTCAGGAAATAAACGACCGTAGACCCCGAGGTAGACCAAGAAGACGGTGGAGATAATATATATACAGACCTACAAGCACTTGGAATCAACGACTGGCAAGAGAGGGGCAACCAGAGAGACGAATGGAGACGGATTGTATCTGCAGCAATCAATCAATCATGTCCCATGCCGGAAAGTGTGGGCGGTCATGACTCGCCATTTCACTCGATCACCAGTGTCGTGGATCAGCTCAGTGTTCCTGTCTCGTCCATGTCATGTGGCCAAGCCATCCTGATATTTTCCTCTCGGTCTTCCTCTTGGTCTGTTCCCTTCGATCTTGCTAGTTGTCACCAAGTTCTCCAATCCGTTTCTTCTCATAACATGTCCAAAAAATTTTGACTGTCTACGTCTAATTTCTCTAATCAGTTTACGATGTTCATTTGTCTCCTGTAGTACTTGGTCATTGGTTTTCTGTCTGTCCATGGTATTCTTTGCATTTTCCTCAGAAACCACATTTCTGTAGCCATCAGGTGTTTTTTCAGCTTGACTGCTCATTGTCCAAGTTTCACATCCATACAAAAGAACACGCTCTATGTATCCCCTCAACACTCTTTTTCTCGTTTCAATTGACATCTTTTTATTGGTCAGAATGTTTTTCATCTTGCTAAAGACTACTATCGCCATGGCGATTCTTGTTCTAATCTCTTCAAGGCATCTCACATCAGATGTTATGACTGTTCCAAGATAATTGTACCGATTCACTTGTTGAAGAATATTTCCATTTATTTGTATATTACATTGTGGCACTTCTTTCTTCCTAGTGACGACCATAACCTGAGTCTTTTTACATTAATTCTAACCCCAGTTGCTCACTGTGTACAACAACCGCATCTACTAATTGTTTCAGGTCCTGCGCATTGTCTGCAATTAATACTATATCATCTGCATATCTAATGTTATTGATTTTTCGTCCTCCAATACTGATTCCATTTATATCCTCTACATTTCTGAAAATATTTTCACTGTATAGGGAAAAAAGATCTGGAGACATCACACATCCCTGCCTAACACCTCTCTTAATTGGCTGATACTGTCCCACTTCATTATCAATCCTTATTGCAGCTTGTTGTTTCCAATATATGTTTTTTATAAGCCTAATGTCTTTCCCATCAATTTGTAGATCTGCAAGCATATCCACCATGTTGACATGTCTAACTCTATCAAAAGCCTTTGTATAGTCAATAAAGCAAAGATGCCTTGTTTACTTCTATAGCACGTTCAATAACTGTTCGCAGCATATACACAACATTTACTGTACCCTTTCCTTCTACAAACCCACATTGTTCTTCCCCTATTTCAGGTTGTATCTTCTTCCTCACTCATTGCATGATAATTCTTAGCAAAATCTTTGTGATGTGACTCATTATACTAATTGTTCTATGTTGATCACATTCCAAGGTTCAGGATTTCTTTGGGATTGCAATAAATACAGAGTTACATAATTCAGGAGGTATATCTCCAGTATCATATAATGTGTTCAGCAGTCTGGTGACTTGCTCTAGTCCAAATTCTTCTAAAGCTTTAATCATTTCTGTTGTGATGTTGTCTGCACCGTGGGCCTTGCAAGCTTTCATATGCTTAAGAACATTTCTGCAGCAAAGAACCTCAATGGCTCGGAACGCTGAAGAAGAAGAAGAAGAACCTAACTGCGCTTATGACTTTGGGTGCGACAGATTTGTGCCCAGTCATTGATAAACTGGCATCTGAACTTAAGTAACTGGTTATGAAGAACAGTTACAATGGTAAATTAATTACATTAATAGCCACTTTCGAAACTGATTAAACATTTATTGTTAAACGAAATTTTGATTGTAAACCAAAACATGACCGCCGTGCAGTACTGACACTGACTGCCTTTAAAGATTTAGATTATTTTTTGACCACAGTTAAGAAAGGTAAGAATGAGATTGCACTACTTTTATAATTTTATAACGCTGTGGCCCGCGTAACTACCTAAAATAGTAGATATGGTCCTCTGCATGAAAAGCGTGGGAACCACTGACTTAGATGGATAGGACATCTTAGGAGGATGGATGATGGTAGAATACCAAAGGACATCTTTTTTGGTGAATTACAGATGGGTAAGAGATCTCAGGGTCGGCCTCTAATACGATACAAAGATGTATGTAAACGAGACATGATTGATACAGGCATTGATAATGCACATTGGGAGCAAGTCGCCGCTGAACGTGTTGCATGGAGGGCAAACATCAGAAATGGAATAAAGACAAAGGAGAACATTATTGCAGATAAGTCGCACACCGAGCGTGTGAGACGTAAGATGGTGCATGATAGTGGAAATGACCACGTGTTCACATGCACCCACTGTGAACGAACATTTACAGTGCGAATTGATCTTATCAGTCACATTCGCTACCGCCATAGGTAAAAGTAATTATGCCTTTTTGAAGCAAAAACTATCGTCTGTCAAGACGGCAAGGTGCCAATGTCATGTTTCATACTTTCAGTCATATGTAGTACAACTCATAAAAATGCTCTATCTAGACCAACAATCAGCGGTTAGAGTAGATGACGAGCCATCAGTTTGGTTTGACATCAAGCAAGGAGTCCGTCAGGGCTGTATGCTGTCACCATACTTGGTTAACCTGTACGCCGAACTTATATGAGAAATGTCAGAGATGATATAATAAGGGAGAAATATGATACCCTAAATATCGGTGGTCATAAACCACCAGAGATTCGATGTGCTGATGATACAGTATTACTATCCACATTACAGAATGGTATAGAAAACTTAATAACCTCAACCCAGAGAAATAGAGAAAATCACAATTTATACTTAACATAGCAAAGACAAAGATAATGAACAGATAAAACTACTATGGAGAAAGAAATATATGTGAATGAGGAAAGATTGGAAGTGGTGGAAAATTTCGAATATCTTGGGTCATTGATTACCAATACGGCAGCACTAGACTCGAGTTTCGCTTTTGTTTGAGCTCGTCAGTAGTACACCCCGGATCACTGGCGCGTGAAGCGGGTGTGTAAACACTAGACCACGCGGCACACGCTGGAAACGGCCAAATTATCACAACAGAATATTACAACGTCACCCATCGTAGGTTGTAGCTCAAGATTTGCCCGAACGCCGTGACTGACGTCCGCCAATCAATGTGGACTCGAACGATCAGGTCTTCTCACTGGCAAGGCACACCAGGCCGCCTAAATTCCAGCGAGGAATAATCAAATTGATTTATTTGGTTGTTTCGGGATTTGAGATTTAAATATTGAGCACAACCCACTACTGGCAACGATATTTTTTCACCTTTGGTTAACAAAGTGTCCCACTTTTCATAAATTTGGCCGATGTATTTCGTTACTTGGATGAGCTATTTGCTATTTTGATAAAAAAAAAAATTCTCATTTGGTTAACAAAGTTTCCCACTTTTTATAAATTTGGATGCGAAATTTCTTTAAATGGTCAATACATTTTGCCTTTGGTTAACAAAGGTTTCCTACATTTTAGAAGTTTAGGTGCAATATTTCTTTACTTGGAGACAATTTTTCACGTTTGGTTAACAAAGTTTCCTACTTTTCATAAGTTTGGATTAAATATTTCCTATTTTGGTCAACATTTTTCACCTTTGGTTAAGAAAGTTTCCCACTTTCCATAAGTTTGGACAATTTTTTTTTCGTTACTTGGTCAATATTTTTCCCATTTGGTTAACAAATTTTCTTACTTGACGAAGATTTTTTCCTATTTGGCTAAAAAATGTTCCTAGTTTTCATAAGTGTGGACGAGATATTATTAGCTGACATTTAGCTGACAATTTTTCTACTTTTTATAAGTTTGAATGAGATATTTCTCTATTTGGACAATATCTATTCACATTTGGTTAACACATTTTCTTACTTTTCACTAGTTTGAACGCTGTATTTCTTTACTTGGTCAATATTTTTCCTCTTTGACTAACACATATTCCTACTTGATCAATATCTTTCCCATTTGGTTAACAATTTTCCTACATTTTTATAAGTTTGGTTGAGCTATTTCTGTATTTGATCGACATTTTTCTCATTTGGCTAAAAGATTTTCCTACTTTTCGTAAGTTTGGGTGAGATATTTCTTTCTTTGGCAGACACTTTTTCACACTTGGTTAACAAAGTTTCCTACTGTTCTTAAGTTTGGCGGTGATATTTCGTTACTTGGTCAATCTTTTTCCAATTTGGCTAACAATTTCCCTACTTTTCATAAATTTGGACAAGCTATAGCGTTACGTGGTCAATACGTTTCCTATTTGATTAATAAATGTTCCTACTTGGTTGATATTTTTCCCAATAGGTTAACAAATGTTCCTACCTTTTATAAGTTTGGGCGAGCTATTTCTGTATTTGACCATACATTGTCTAACATATTTTCTTATTTGACTGTTGAAGTGGTAATAGAAGCTGTACTTTTGACTGGCTGTGAAGTGTGGTACTGAGCAGGCACACTGAAAAACATATATTGGTCTTGGAAATGGGTTTCTGGAGAAAGATGTAAAGACCCGTATGGACATATAGAGAGGTACAGAAAGTGTAGATGTCTAATTTGCTACGTGGTAACGTCGCTGGTTATGGCAGCGTCACGTGACATGTCATGTTACATGCATTGCCTACGGTTGAGTCGGAAGTGTTTGATGTGTATGTGTGTAATATTATACATCTGTTATTATGCACTAGCCACTCATCGCTTTATGACACGATAGCTGTTGCGTACAGATACATCTTCCCCAGCTAGCATCGGTGATTACATCTCTGTACCATGAGTATGAGAAAGTCTTATTCGAACACTGTGATACTTGGATATAGTTGTATATACTACAATCGAAAGTGTCCAAGGTTTATTTATGTCGGGGTGTTCTTTGGTGTTACTCGGAGGACCACCCTAACGGATATAGACAAGACAGAGAAGGGCGCCAATTTTACCCTTCAGATGCAATGTTGACGATTTAGTGGAATTACTCCCATACATGGTTATCATCATGAGGTAGGTCCCCTAGCACGACAACCAACAAGAAAATCTTTATTTTCTGTAGTATACCTCTTAACCACGTGTCTCGGATGTAACCTCACACATATGACCGGAAGCAGTGTCCCACGTGGTCGGGACGTAGCCATTACCCTCGTGTCTCGGATGTATCATTACACTTGTGACCGGCTGCGACGCCATCTTTGGCCACTGTAACTATGACCCACGTGGTCTGGTTGTGTCCTTATGCATGTTACGGGAAGCATCGCCATCTTTGACCATCTTTAGCCAGTGAGCATATGGTCTGGTTGTAGCCATTTAACCACGTGTGATCGGCTACGGTGCCATCTTTGACCAGCTTCAGTGCTCGAGGCGCTCCTGTCTGGGATATTGCCAATACTGAGGGCATTACTTTATGAAATTAGCAATCGGCATAAGGCCACCATACGGTGGATATCATCCCACTGTGGAGTACCCGGAAACGACAGAGCTGATCAATTGGCTAAGGAAGGAGCCAAAGAGGAACAGTCTGATGTACCCGTTACATACCACCAAAAGAAAGTTTTTAGAGCAGAAGACATGCCTGGGGCTTGCCTCGCTGGCTGCATTTGGTCGTCACAGTTTTGTAGTGCTTCTGGTGTTAACTATAATGGGATGGAAGCTGAAGATAATGCTGTGTCATGCTATGTGTGAATACCTTTTGTGGGTAGTTCAGTCGATTATATTTATACTGTAATCCGTCTAGATAATCTTATTAAAACATGTCTAGACAGTGCCACGGAGCTGAATCTTACTGGCTCGATTTATCAGCCTCGATGACAGATTCAGCAGGATCGTTCATTTGACAGACTTGGTAGAATCGTTCATACGAGATCAACAATGAACAGCATGTTGTCCTTGACATATCACAATGTTTATTGTGGACATTATCACAACACTGACGATGACAAGTTACAGCAGACGTGGGATAACAAGTTATGAATATATTTATATTTGCTGATTGCTGTTCAGTACTTTAACAGAAGACAATCGACCATCCGTCTAATGCTGTCTACCACTATGTCTGACTAGACTTACGTTTGGCTGTCCTTGACGCCAGCTGAAAGCATTGCTGGGTCGTCTCCAACTCAACACACTGCACTAAGCATTAACTGGCTATACTTGGCCACACAACTAGACGAACACTTTCACTGTTGGTAAAGGATCATTGCACTAACTGTGTTTATCTTCGTTCGTAACTTTAACACAAGCTGACGTCTGTCTTACACAAGGACCCTGGCCTGACTCCCGCTGCCTATCCCGGATTCACGAGAACTACCCTAGTCCGGTCACGTGATACGCAACTTCCTAGAATAACCTCCCTTCGTCATTCATCATCATCATGTGTTCCGCACTGACTATCCTTGATTTATTCGTGCGTGTTAACTCATTGTGCTCGCGTGAATCGTTCTCACTACGGCAATTCTTCTTCTATGTTAAACTTACTCTTAATCTATCTGTTTACTGGTGTCTGCCTCATATCGGCACATGGCAGACAGCAATTTATAAGTATGTGTACCGTTATACCGTAACCGTACTTCCAGCTGTTTTCGGGTGTTTACAGTCCCACGCCAAAAATGTCCCCAAAAACAGGTTCAGGCATGTTCACGCGATTTTACAGATGTGGGTTGGGTATGAGTCACCCCTGATTTTTTTTCCCGAAATATAGGTCTGGACACGTCCACGTACGTTCACCCCCGCCAACATAGCCCCGTGATGAGCCACCCAGCAGGTCACCCTCAACTCAACCAAATACGAGTTCATGCCTCAGACTTTAATAAGAGACTTACCCTCCGGCTCTTATCAAGAAATGCACGTATTTATCTAGCCACCCCGCCACTCGACCACCCCTTAACAATGGTCAGAAGCACCTATCTAGCCTTTCCTCCACTCACCACCCTTTCCATACGATCGAGTCTTCATCTAGCTCCTCCTCCGACTCTTAACAAGGACCTGACGTATTTATTTAGCCACCCCGCCACTTGACCACCCCTTAACAATGATCAGAAGCACCTATCTAGCCTTCCTTTCTCTCACCCACCCTTTAACAACGATCTGGAGTCTTTATCTAGCACCTCCTCCGGCTGTTAACAAGAACCTGACGTCTTTATTTAGCCAATCCACCACTCTCTCACCCCTTAATAACGATCAGAAGCAATTATCAAGCTACTCCACCACTCACCCACCCCTTAACATCGACTTTCACTAAACCATACCAACTACGGTCGGTAATATAGGTCATTTTTACTTTTATAAGGTTTTCATTTGAAGCTCTGAAGACCGTATGATGATAGTGTTCAGAAGCACTTATCTAGCTACTACACCGCTAACCCACACGGTACTGAGGAATTTCACTCAGCCATACCCTCTACAATCAATAATATCGGTCATTTTTACTTTTATAAGATTTTCATTTGCAGTCCTGAAAACCTTATGATTATGATGTATAGACGACCACTACGACCCTCTACAGATCATATAGTCGCCATATTTACATGCTTACCTATTACGGTTTTCATATGACACTCGTCGAGGCTCGAGGGTTCGAACCCCTTCGAACCACCTCACATGCCTACACCCGTGCTCCACCCCCACGTCTACTCAGTCCCTAGGCCACCCCGAGCACTGTAATCCTATCCCTTACACTTCACCAATGGTATGATGATAGTGTTTTCGCCCTGTCTAATACAGATAAAGAAAGAAGACGAGAAAAAATGAAGGACGAAATCGAGGAGGAAGAGCAGTGTACACTAACACAGCATCAATCGTCTGATGATAATGTTTACGCCTCGCCCAATACAACCAATAATAACAGTAATTATTAAATTTAAAAAAAAAAAAAATTCTCAACAAAACAAAGAGAGGTAACAGTGTAAAAATATTCGATTATTTATTAGTGAGTTGCATGCCTTGAAAATGCGGTCCGTTTTCTATACGGTGCTAGACTCTTCATATAGTAAAATATGACGTCATATATGACGTAATCTATGACGTATTGCACCGTATTTGCTACCCCATTACCACATACCTTACTATTAACGTATACTGAAATAGTAACGCACAACACTACACTGAAGGAAGGCAACAAAACATAGCGCGTTGCTTCACTGCTCTGTAGGGAGTGTACAAGTGCATTCATAGTGGAGCAAGTTGTCAACAATGTATTGTTACGTTCTGCAACTAAACGGGTGTAACTAATATAAGGCTTTAATACTGATGTCGGAGCACAACGGGGAACATGTAACCAAAGATGGCAGGTCACATAATAAAAGCGCAGAGCCAGCAGCAGAATGTGTGATAGCAAATGGAAATCTACAGCTCTACAGCTGCTATATAATTCCAGGCTAAACTGCTTTTCAGAACTCTCGTTCCGGGGCCCATACGGGGGAAGCAAAGAATAGCAGCACTGTTGCCTACCATGCACGTCGTAAGAGGCGACTAAGGAGGATATGGTTCCGTCGCCCTGCTACTGAGTGAGTGCGTGGAGCGACACTGTGAGCTGTGTTTCGCGTGGAGTGATTTTACATCTGTCCGCGGTTGTTTGTAGCGTGAACTGCATGTTCGGAACGATGGCGGCCGGCTGTTGCTGGATTGACTGGTTTGCCTGGGAGTCGCCGCTGGAGCTACGGAGTTCGTGAGTTGTGCGGCGCTTTCGGCGGGTCGTCCTGTGGAAAGAGACCGAGCCAAATGGGATAAAACCCCGTTCAATGAGGTCTTTCTGGTGACTGCCGTTTCCATCGACGATGAACTGTATTTTTCATGGATGACTTATGTGTAGGCATTCTGGCGGCATTATGCACAGTGTACCTGTGCGGGCTGTTGGCTTGCCGATACTCCTGTCTATTCCATTGTTCACATTGGGCAGTGAGGAGTATATTGTGTGATATTCACTGGCACAGGAACGGAACAATATGGGGGCGACCCGTATCCGTGAAGTTGGAACCACGACTAACTAACTAACTAGATACATTGAACAAAATATCCTACAGCTTTTTAAATGCTGCTTTTGCTATAGCGATTCTACTAGGAAGAAGGAAATATCACAATATAATATACAGGTAAATGGGAATATTCTTCAACAAGTGAATCAGTACAATTATCTCGGAACAGTCATAACATCTGATAGGAGATGCCTTGAAGAGATTAGAACAAAAATCGCCATGGCGAAGGTAGCCTTTTGTAAGATGACAACCATACTGATCAATAAAATGATGCCAATTGCTACGAGAAAAAGAGTATTGAGGTGCTACATAGAGCTTGTATTTTTTATTAATGTGAAACGTGAACAATGAGCAGTCAAGCTGAAAAAAAAATAACCATCTGATGGCTGTGGAAATGTGGTTTCTGAAGAGAATGCAAATACCATGGACAAGCAGAAAAACCAACGACCAAGTCCTAAAGGAAACAATGAAAATCATAAACTGATTACAGAAATTAGACGTAGACAGTCAAACTTTTTTTGGGACATGTTATGATGTTATGAGAAGAAATAAATTGGAGAACTTAGTGACAACTGGCAAAATCGAAGCGATGACAACAAGGGGAAGATAGAGAAGTAAATACCTGGATGGCCTGGCCACGTGGCATGGTCGAGACAAAAACACTGATCAGATCCACGACTCTGATGATCGAGTGAAATGCCGAATAGTGACCGCCCACGTTTACCCGTGTGGCACATAATGTAAGGGTGGATTCTACTTTTTAACTTCTTCAAAACGTCATACACGTGCTTTCATGAAATTACCCAAATCTTGAACACAATTACTTGTGTTAAACAAATTCAGTAACTTAACTTTGAAATTGAAAAGCAGAAGATACAATGGTTCGGCCATCGCGTTAGATTGCAACACAATCAACGACCAGCATTGCCGCTACGTCAAAAAATATCTGATAAGAGAGCAAGAGGACACCCAAGAAGAACATGGACTGAAGACATCAAATACAATGTATAATTACACGGAATGACTCTATTCAGTGCCATCAATCGAGCGCTTGAAAGTCAACTATTTCTCCCCACGACGCGAACACGGTTCGTGAGCCGCTTACCTAGAGTTCGAAACGCAGCCGCGACGGATTTGTGCAGCAGACCGTGTCGCGTTGCGTTATAACGTGTTGTCATGGGAGCCGGTCGTTCAGAAAGCAATGGGAAACTTCTTCTTCTTCTTCAGCGTTCCGAGCCATTGAGGTTCTTTGCTGCAAATACAATCCGTCTCCATTCGTCTCTCTGGTGGACCTTCTCTTGCCAGTCGTTGATTCCAAGTGCTTGTAGGTCTGTACATGTATTATCTCTCCACCGTCTTCTTGGTCTACCTCGGGGTCTACGGCCATTTATTTCCTGAGTGTAAGCGAGTTTTGTTTCCCTATTATCTTCCATTCTTTCTATATGCCCCAGCCATTGTAGTCTATTAGCCTTCATGATACCAGTGATTAGCGGGGACTTAAACAGATCATAAATGTCTTTGTTACTTCTTCTTTTCCACTCTCCACTTTGTGTATCCCTAATGGGTCCAAAGATGCGTCTTAAAATTTTGTTCTCAAAGGTTTGTAACAAGGCTTCGTCTCCTTTCGTTGTACTCCAGGTTTCAGAGCCATACAGCACAACTGGTCTGATCAGTGTTTTGTATATTGTGATTTTGGTGTTACGAGATAGCGCCTTTGATTTTAGTAGATGTTGTAGTGCATAATATATCTTATTTCCAGAGTTGATTCTAGTTTGTATTTCTTCCCTTATGATGTTGGAACAGTTGAAGATCGTACCCAGGTATTTGTATGTTTCCGTTCTTTTAATGGTCATATTATCTATTTGTATGTGGCCAGAGTTTCTAGCCATTCCGTCTCTTGAAATTACCATATATTCTGTCTTATCTTGGTTGATAACCAGCCCCATCTGTTGGGCTTTTTCCTTTAAGTGAGTCAATATTTCCAATGTCTTTTGTTCACTTTGCCCTATAATATCTATATCATCTGCATAACCAAGCAGCTTGGATGTTCCTCCAATATCACATTCCTCCTTTACCTTCCTTACAACTTTCTCTAGAGCCAGATTGAAGAGTAGCGGCGATAGTGCATCACCCTGTTTCAAGCCAGATGTTATTTGGAAGGGGTCTGATTTCCTGCCTTTATATGTTACTATATTATAAGTATCTTCCATGCATAGTCTGGTCATGTTGATTAACTTCCTTGGTATTCCAAATTCCTGCATAGCATTCCATAGACTATTCCTATGGACACTATCATAAGCCTTTTTAAAATCCACAAAAATGTTATGATGGGAAACTACTGAACGTAAAATTAGCCTAGTACATCATCAGCAGCTGAAAAATGCTGGTGTTTTCTGCAACGTCCTGCACGGGATACGCAACATTTTAAAATAAAATAGACAAATTAACGTCATTACTTTCCCTGTGTACGTCTCAAGGATTGCACGTCACTTCCATGAAGACATAACTCTGGGTACACACTTGGTCATTCTCTTCCAAGTACAGGGTCGTCAAATCATACAGGCTGCAAGATTCACACATCGCGGCGTATGCTTTCGTTCGCATCCACTGTAGCCTCAAACAAATACATAGAAGATTAAACTCACGTAGCATAAGGTAGGTTGTGCTTTGTTATTGGCTTTTAGTTAACAGAGGCGGTATCACAGCACACGGGGCATACTCATCGGCTCCACGCCTTCCTCGGGTGATGTCGACGTGTATGGATGCTAACTACCAACGTCTCACTCTGACTGGATGCGGGTGAGTGAACAGGCTGATAGGCTGGCAGGGAATGCACCTCTTGGTGGTAGATTACTTATGGACAAGGGCGAAGTGGTTAAGCGCTTTTGGGACCAGGTGGAATTGGCAATGGAACAGATTGAAAACCTGTATGTGAAAATAATTATATTGCAAAAAAAAAAAAAAAGGAGGGGGGGGGGGGGGGTGTTGGCAGGGGTTCTGGAAGAATTTTAATGCTGAGAGGGAAGACAATGAGAACTTTTAATCAAATAGCAGTGGGAACGATTAGTAATATGACTCTTCGCTCGCTGTTGAACGAGGGGTATATAAATATACGAATATAGGAGTGCAGTGATGTCGGTTCTTAGCTCAAATCAATTCAGCTCAACACAGAAGTCTCTCATCCCTAATCGCTCGCACTATTGAAGACTTTTCCAGTTGAAAATTGTCCTGTATAGCCGGCCGCTTTAGAAGACAACCAATCTGCCCTTTCATTGCCACAGACTTCCGCATCGCCAAGGATATATATATATATATATATATATATATATATATCATCCCATCTCATCATGTTCCTCTTGTACCTTGCGGTGTCGAGGTGAAGTATAGACAGCGAGAGAGTGCCGCTTATGGGCTTCATGTATCCATATTCCCATGGACTCTGTTATTCCCTGCGTCCATCGTTTACATGGTCGGCCTCTTCCTCTGCTTCCCTCTTGCCTATACATCATTGCTTGTTGTGGTATACTGTTAATTGGCAACCTACTTGCATGGCCAAACCATTTGACTTGTTGTCTTGTAATAAAATCTAGTGCAGCTATAACCCTCACTTTAGTCCTGATTTCTTCATTTCTGATCTTATCTCTTCTTGATACATTGAGTATTCTTCTCAGGAATCTCATTTCTGTTGTGATTTTTCTTTCCTCTTTTTCTGTCATTGTCCAGGTTTGGCATTGGTAGCATAGAGTTGGTAGGAAGATTGTGTTGTAAAGTGCTTTCTTAGTAGTTATTGATACATGTTTGTTCTTTGGCATTGGCACCATTTGTCCAATGAGTTGGTTTGCCTAATTGCATCTACTTTCGATCTCGTCTTCTGATTTGCCATTTGATGATATAATTTCTAGGTACTTGAAACTCTTTACTTGTTTCAATGGATGCTCGTTTAGGTGAATCGTTACAGGGTGTGGGATTTTTTTCTGTCGGGAGCAAAAAGAAAATCCTAATCGGCGACTGAACTAGCCAGGCGGCCTTAATTCCTCAGGCTCAAAGACCACTCTGCCATACACCGTAAGGTACTATATTGGCAGTAAATGATAGTTAGTTCCCCACACATTTCGTTTAGACTATTCAGGTGGTCTTGTAATTCAGCTTCTGATTTTGCCATTAGTGCTTGGTCGTCCGCAAATAGGAATTCTCTAATGGTTAGATTTGCAGATGGTTCTTCTTCTGTGTTCTCGTCATGCGATGTTCTTGCGGTCTCTGTTTGGCTGGTTTCTTTACACATGTTGTCTATATATGTTATAAACAAGAGAGGGGATGGGACACAACCTTGTCATACTTCGGATATTATGGTGAAGGGTTCTGAGTGTCCTCTAGTTGCTCTCACAATGCATTCACTGTTGTTGTATAAGCTTCTACATAGGTTTGTTAGATGTGTACTCACTCAGTTATCAGTTATCAGTTATCAGTTGGGGTATCTTCATTGCACTCCGGACATGTCCATAGGTGCTCAGATCCTCCCCCCCCTCCCCAGCATGTGCATCAGCGTCCGGTGGCTAATACTGCCAGTTCTGTGTTGGTTGACGAGGCGCCTTGTTTTCCCGATGTACCTCTCGCGTCTGGCCGTGCCGATTCATACTTCCAAGTCTTTCATCCTGGACAGCGATGTGAATTCACTGACTTCAAAGTCCTCTGTTCTCGTTATATCTTTGAGGACGTTAATAACATCGGCACGATCCATGGGCTGGCCATCTACAGGGGGTGCAGAGCCAGCCAGTTTATCAGCTCGTTCATTTCCCTCGACTCCCGCATGTCTCGGGACGAAGATGAAGGTGACTTTACGGACAACAGACTTCCGCAGCGACTCAGTCCACTGTCTACGTACAGATCCAGCTTCGACCTTCTGAATCATACTCATTGAATCACTTAGTACACATACGTTGGTATACTGCTGTGATTCCAGCCATATGAAAGCCTGTGTAACTGCCATCACCTCCATCGTCATGCTGCTCGTGGTCATAGAGTGGGTACCACTGGATTCTTGAACGGTTCGGCCCGCTGAACTGGCTGTAAATGCCCACGCACTTCTCTGCTGCTTTACAACAGATCCATCTGTATAGATGAGCGCGTTGAGGCTATCTGAGTGTTCATAGATGAGCGAGTTAACCTCTGCATTGACAGCGGCAGGGTTCTGCTCTCTGCACCGTCTGTCGAGTGTGATAATGCAGGAGAAAGTGCACTTAAAAGCTGGAGGCACCGGCACCCATTCCTTGCCGGGGTTGATACTGGTAAGACTGCAGACCTGTCTGACGACATATTCCGCCCGACCCATCCATGATTTGCCCTTCTTTAGCCTGTCACCCTTTTCTCTGAATATAGCGTCATGCAGAGGGTGCTGCTCATCTGCACTTATTTTTTAAGTATGCACGAGCTCTCCAGATCTTGATCCTGTGTTCCATTGTCGGGAAGTCAAGGGGGTATCTCATCGCTACACAGCTGGTGTCTCTCGTGCAGCCCAAAATGATGCGCATGGCTTCGTTTTGTACCTTTCCAAGTCTTCCAGTCTGTGTAGGGCTGACAGCGAGGATGGCCAGGGCATACTCGATGCGTGAAAGCACCAGTCCTTGGAACAGAAGTATTAGCAGTCTTTGCTCGATATTGGCAGTCGCCATGACTCTCATTGCTGACAAACCTTTTCGAGCTTTCGTTATGACATAATAGACATGATCTCTGAAGGACAGGCTACGATCAAGCCTCACGCCAAGATATGTCATTGACTGGGTTCTACTCAAAATGCTCCCATCCATTTTAACTGCCGGCAGGTCTGTGTTCACAATATGGTTGTTTAGGGAGAACCATGTAACCGCTGCCTTTGCCGGGTTGACAAGGGCACCAACACCAGCACACCATGAGGAAATTCGATCTAGTTCGCCCTGCATATCACTGGCAACCGCCTGTCTATCTCGACCCTGTCTATACACGAGAATGTCGTCAGCAAATGACTGAGTCCTACCCCTCCCGTCCAACTGTTTTTCAGTGATCGGCACCGTATACACGTTGAATAGTACTGGTGACAGTGGTGAACCCTGCGGCAATCCTGGACATATAGTTATCGGCTCAGAAGACCAACTCCCGCATCTTAGCACCACCATCCTTTGGAGCAGAACTGCAGCTATCCATCGTATAAGGTGAGAGTGCACTTTCAGTCTGAGGAGGGTTTGCATAAAGTGCTCGAAGGATACTCTATTGTATTGTATCTTGAGCGAAGACTGCCGCATTCAGCCATGACTCACTCGATATTGTTTAAGGATTTCCCACAGCTTGTTTCTACATACTCTAGCAAATGCCTTTTCTTGGTCGACAAAGGCTAAGTAGAGTGTTTCATTGAATTCGTTTGATGTTTCTGTAAGTTGTTTAAGAGCAAAAATGGCATCTGTGCATCCTTTGTTTTTTTCCTAAATCCAAGTTGTGTTTCTCTTAGCTGGAGTTCTAAAGTAGTTCGTAATTTTTTCTCAAGAATTTTGCAAACAATTTCAAAGTATGACGCAACAGTGAAATGCCTCTGTATTGTGTCCAGTCTCTTTTGTTGCCTTTGATTTTTTCAAAATTGGAACAATTATGGCGTTTCCCCAGTCTCGTGGTGTCTGTTGGTCTACTCAAACATGGTTGAATAGTCTATGTAGCCATACTGTTCCTACTTCTCTTGCTGCTTAAATTAGTTTATTTGGTATTTCATTTTGTCCTGGTGATTTGTTCAATGAGGCTAGTCTGATGGATTCTATAATTTCTTCTTTCAGTATTTCTGGTTCTAGTTCTTCGGTGGCATCTGTGTCGGTTTCTTCAATCCCTGTGACATCTGATGGGATGTTGAGAAGTTGTTCGAAGTAATGTTTCCATCTTATTAAGATTTTTTTTTTTTTTTTTTCACTTATTGGTTCTCCATTTTCGCTGTTAATTATTTCAGTTGGGTCAAGGGGTTCTCTTCTGGTTCTCAATGCACTTATCTTTTTATAGAAGTTTCTAACTGATTCCTTGTAGTTTTTATTCAGAGTTTCTCTATACTCCTCCCAGTCTTTTTTGTTTTTCACTCTTTACTATTATATTCACATGTCTTCTCGCTATTCTATATTCTATGTAATCGCATTCCTGTTTTCTCTTCGACCACTTCTTATATTTTTCCTTTTTTTTTTTGTCTTTTACAACTTTCTTTACTTCTGCGTTCCACCAACTTGTTATTTTCTTTATCCGTGGTTTGCGTTTTTTCGTGGTTCCACATGCTATCTTTGCAGTATTTGAAATGCTTGATTTGAACATCTCCTATTCTTCTTCCACTGTCTTTCTTTCTATAGGTAATTTTACAAAGAATTCAGTTAGCTCTTTTTCATAATTTTCCCTTACTGCCTATCTTTGAGGTTTTTTAGGTTTACTGATTCTTTGGCATGTATATGCATGGTCTTTGCTTCCTTCTACTAATGATTCTTATTGTGACAACGACTGCTTTGTGGTCTGTGTTTATACCTATGTTGGGCACTGCCCTTGCATCTAATATATTTCTCTTTCTGTTATTTCATGTTAATATAAAATCAATTTGGCTTTTAGTATCTAGATAGTTCCATTTATACCAGGTGTATATTTGTGAGGCTTTGTGTTTATAGAATGTATTTGTTATATAGAGGTCGTGTTGGCTGCATAGCTCTATCAGTCTACTTCCGTTATCATTTCTTTCATTATGTTGGTCTCCAAATGCTCCAAGATGTTTTTCTATGCCCGCTCTGTTGTGTCCTAATCTTGCATTGAAGTCTCCCATAACTATGATTGTGTCCTTCGTATCTATTTTATTTAGCACGTCATGGATGACTTCGTAGAAGTCCTCACATTCTTGCTCATTATTGTTTCTATTACATGGTGCGTATACTTATACATATGTTGTAATTGTTTGTTCTTTTAGTCTCACTGTTATGTTTTCTTTCTGATGTATATTTTTTATTTCTAGTATTCCTCTTGCTCGCCGTGGTTCAATGACTATTCCCACACCGTGTCTTGCCCTTTCTTGCTGCTCCACTCCAGAGTAGACAAACGTGTAACTGTGGTGGAACTCCTTCCATCCTTCCCCATTTCTTCTGGTGTCCGCTATTCCCATCAGTTCAATTTTTATCTCTTTCATTGTTTCTATAAGTTCTTCTTCTTTACTATTAAAAGCGCAGACGTTCATTGAGCCTATTTTTTGAATCGCTGATCTATCTCGTAGTCCATAAACATTGCCGGGTCTATATCCATTAGGGTCAGTCCGTTCATACTTCTAGTTTTTTTACGAGCAGTATGAAGATCCCCTGCCGGCTTGCTAGGCCAGTCACAGGTTTAGGACAAACATCTGACCATAGAGAGTCCATCCCCTATGGCGAGCCATATCTCTGTTAGCCCATGACCTCGCGGTCATGGTTTCCCAGTCTGTACCACGTGGAGGTGGGGTTGACTTGTGTAGTCTGCGGGTCATCGGCATGTTACTAATTTTCATTTTCCACCCCTCCTGGGAGAGGCTAGCCGATCCTAACCCTGTTGGCTGCAGGGGCAGGCGCAGTCCACACCTTGTACATATGTATGTATGTGTGTGTGTGGGGGTGGGTGGGTGCGTGGGTGCGTGCGTGCGTGTGTGTGTGTGTATGTGTGTGTGTGTATGTGTGAAAGTTTGCATTGATTCGTAGCAATAACGAGGCACCTCACAACCATTCGTCTTTGACCTTCTGTAGTATGAAGAAGAATAATACATTGTAGTGAAGCAGTTGCCTGCTTATGTGCCTGTCATGTGATAGGACCATCACATTTTGTAGGCCTTCTCTCCCGGTGGCCAGGCTTTCTCTCATTTAGCAAGATGGCCAACTTAAGAGTTGAACCCTCGTTCTACCCATCTCATGAATGTATTAACGCAGCTCCATATCCGCTAAGATAATGAGTCTGCTCTGAACCATTAAGAGTGAGAAGTATACGGTCAGGCTTCACGCAATGTCAGCTGAACATCATCATCATCGTCATCGTTATCTTCATCATCAATATCAGAGACCATAGGGACAGTAAATGCAGCTCTCCTGAGCTTCCAATCATGATACACTTCGTTAGCACTGTATGTATGATTTCAGTCTGTGCTTCAGAAAGTCTATCGCGGATGACTTTGGTATAAACCGTTATATGAGCATATAAACTCTTCAAGATCTTGGATGAGTCTGCTGCTCATGCCATACAAGGATCTGAAGTAACGATCGAGATGATAGGCTGGACTCAAGGATTCTGCCACAACCGGAAGGGGGAACCCAAAGATGAACACGAGATAAAAGGTTGGCTGATTTTGGTAACCTCTGGTAGCTCCGATACTATGGTGCTCAGGTAGTTTGGGACTTGAAAGGGACTTTCAGCTCTGAAAGGGACTTGTCTCTATTAGAGTCAGTTTGGTGTAGTCAATTACCTCCTGGCACGGCACAGAAGTAACATCCCCTTGATGACTGTGAAGCATTGCTTTACTTCCCCTCTCCAAGCTCAGAAACCATCGGGTTGAGGAATACTGGTACAGGAACTTCGTAATTACCAAGCGTCTTATTAGGATATAGGCAGGAAATGATTCAGTACAGCACACACTGGTGCTGACGAGGATTGGGCCAGGTTCGGTCATGTGCCTTCCCCCGGAGTTTGGGTATTTCATTGTCAACAAACTCCAACATAAATCCCAGAGAATGAATGTCTATGGGAAATATGTTCAAGCGCGGAACTTCTCACATTTTCTAGGCACTTGCCAACAATTTTGATGAGAGGACATTTTTTGCGACCACTTCTATTACAATGTATTGTTAATAGGCACCAAGTTTGTTGCATATCCTTTACAGGGCGTAGCAATCAACTCCATTCAGCTATTCATTCAGTAGCATGTTCTTTGCAGAACCTCGATCCCATAACAACCTTCCGGAAAACCTCTCGATCACAAGCAAGATGTCCCGCGTCCGATACACCCATCTGGAGATCATCCGCCACATCCTACGCACATCTTCTCTTTGGCCTTCCTCTTCCTCTCTCCCAGGCATATACCCTTCCGTTATTGTTCTCTACAAACTTTCATGACGTTTCAAGTGACCAAAATATATCAATTCTTTGTTATATCGTCTTTAATAGCCAGCCCTCCTTTTTATTCAGCTCTTGAAGTATGGATGCATTTGTTCTTTTCTTTACCCAAGATATTCTTAGAATCCGTCTATAACATTTATATTAAAAAGCATTTATGCGCTGTTAAGCTTGTTTAGTAAGAGTCTAGGTCTCACATGCGTATATTGCAATGGGAAAGTAATAATTCATTCATTTTTTTTAGTCTTTGACGAGCAATTGATATTCGCCATTTAATTTCTTTCATTGCGTCACCATTGTTGGTAATCAATTACCCAATATATTAAAAATTTGCCACCACCTCCAATATTTCCTCATTAACATACATTTCTTTCTCCATAATAGTTTTATATGTATGCATTATGTTTGTTTTTGCTATGTTAAGATATACGTTGTGATTTTCACTATTTCTTTGGGTTGAGGTGATTGAGTTTTCTATACCATTCTGTGATGTGGATAGTAATACTTCATCATCAGCATATCGAATCTCTCGTATTTCATGAACACCGATACTTAGGGTATCATATTGGTTATATCATCTCTGATATTTCACATTATATTTTCAGCGTACAGGTTAAACAAATAGGGTGACAAAACACAGCCCTGACGGACTCTTTGCTTGATGTCAAACCAATCTGATGTCGCGCCATCTATTCTAACCGCTGCTTGTTGGTCTAGATCAGGGGTAGCCAACCTTTTCAGCAGGCGGGCCAAATTTCAGAAATAATATTTTCTGCCGGGCTACGTACCTTTTTTTTTTTTTTTTAAATAAAGTAAGCAAGCAAGCTTGCTACAGCTTCGACAACATCGTCGCTTCCCAGTAGGTGAGATCGAGGTCAAACGCTTGCCTGGTTTAAGGTTAAAAAAAATGCATCTTATTAATTAATTGATCCTTCCCTTGTATTCGAGTATTAACGTCATTTAGGTGGCTAGTTATATTGACCAGAAATGCAAAGTCGCAAACCCACGCTTTGTCTTCAAACTCTGGGATACTTTTTGACTTGCTTGCAAAGAATGATTGTATTTCTTGTTGCAAATCAAACACTCTTTACAACATTTTGGCACGGGTCAGCCATCTTACTTCTGCATGAAATGTAACGTCATTATAATCTGAGTCCAAAGACTTTAGAAATTCTTGGAACTGACGGTGATTCAACCCGTTCGACTTAATGAAGATCACTATTTTGACGACCACTTTCATGACATGATCCATTTTGAGGGCCTTCGAACATAAATTCTCCTGATGAATAATGTAATGAAAATTTACCACAGAAGTATTACCGACTTTGGAGGCCTCGTTTTCAATCAACTTTACTGAACCTTCGTGTTTCCCAACGATTGCTGGAGCACCATCCGTTGTTAAGCCCGATAGGTTTTTAAGTTGTAATGAAAAGCGATTCAATGTCTATATAACTGCTTCTATCAAATCTCGTGACTTAGTAGTGTCCTTAAGTGGATACAGTGCCGCTAATTCTTATGTCTTTTTAAAATGGACGTCAACACCCCTGATAGAAATTGCCAGTTGGGCAGTATCTGCCATATCTGTGCTTTCATTCACTGCTAGAGCATAAAATATAAACTTGGATGCTCGAATTTTCAAATTATCTTCTATATGTTTTCCAATGTCGCTCACACGTCTAGTAATAGTCTGACGAGACAGACTTATTTTTTGAGAAATCCTTCTTTTCTGGACACAGAATTTCAGCGACGCTCTCCAAACATTCCTTCACCATTTCACCATCTGAATATGGCTTCGATGTTTTTGCTAGTATCCTGGCTACTGCATAACTAGTTTTTACATAGCATGTTGACTCTGAACCCGCTCTAGTAAATATCCTTTGTTGTGCAGAATATGTTTTAAAAGTTATTTACTTGGTCTTGTCGAAATTTCCCTTTGTACTTATAAAACTTATTTGCATGTTTAGTCTCGTAGTGCCGTTTGATGTTATACTATTTCAAGACAGAAACAGATTCGTTGCATATCAAGCATATGGGCTTTGTTTTAATTTCGACGAAAAAACTATAGTTTATAGTCCACCTGTCTTGAAATTTTATTGCTTCTTCTGTGATTCTTCTCTTATTTGGTCCAACGTCTTTACAAGTTGACGCCATGGTTACGTAATACCTCAGATACACATAAAGAACATTCACATAATAAAAACCCACATCAAAATAATATTAATAATCTATATTAATGATACCTTTCTCACTGATGTTCTCAGCCAGTAACCAAGCAATATTATCTCTTCCTTCAACAACATCCACTCAGAGAAATATCAGGAACACAGAGTTCATACCTAATACCTTAAAGGCTTTTCACAAACTAAAACACTATGGTTCCTACAGTCTATGGTCCATAATATTCCCTTTACGAATGTTCATGTTCAAGTCACTGGAGTAGAACTAGCCAGGTTAATAAGATCCCAAGGTGCACATATTCATTCGGCTAAATGTTCCGGAATTGGGAGTATCCAGTGCAACATTCCTCAAGCGGTGAAATATCCCTGATAATAAATTTCCTCAGAAGTTATAAATATTAACAGGACAGATAAACTTCAGGAGTTATAAATGTCCATCTTTCAGATAAAGTTCAGACGTTATAAGTATCCACTGGTGAACTTCAAAAGTTATAAATTATACATATCCATAGGGCAGATAAACTACAAGAGTTCTAAATATCCATAATGATACTAGTAAAGGATGGAAATTATCCATAAAAGATAAACGACGGGCAATTATCTATGGTAATAAGTTTCAGGCCGTGGAAAATATCCACTATAATGCCGTTCAGGTTTTAAAAATATCCTCATGGATAAAGTTCAGGTTTTAAAAATGCCCAGGTGGAAACAATCCAAGTTTTGTAAATGTCCATCTGGATAACTGCCAGGTTTTGACAATGTTCACAACCCTTTTCCTGACCTTAACAACTAGTCGTGAAGGTAAGACTCAGCCAGTGCATTTACTTGAGTAGTAGATACATTGGCGTTGGCCAGGCCATCCTCTTATATACATTGATCAGTCACTCAATGAAGTTCTATAATGTTGAGGTTGCCTTAAACTTGGAGAGCAAATAATATTAAGGAAACTCGGCTCTTAAATCAATATGAATCCTTCTCATCCTGTGCCGATGAATCAGCTACTCCAAATGAGAACTATAGCATTTGTACTATGCTTCTGGTTCTGTCAAGGTTCAGTCCACCATCCTGGAGTCCAAAGAACCCCACTGTATGCAATACGAAAAATACATCTGGTCGCTAGAAAAGCATTTCTCAGACTCCTTACAGTTCTCAATTTCACCCCTTAAAAACTTCTCAATTCAATCCACCCATTCGATTTATTTTAATGTACCTATCCTAGACACACTTTTGGCACAGAACGCGACACAGCTTGATGGGGATGGATGGTGTCGCGGACAGGGCCGGGCTGGAGAAAGGTGGGGGGGGGGGGGGCATTATTGTTGTCATCTCCCGTCTTCTTGTCACCCACCAGATGGTGGCACGTCTTCATATGACGTGTGGACGCAGTTTCGAACTCCTGTCAACTTCAAACGCCCCGGCGGCTTAAGTGTTATGGCTAGAAAATTGGGCTTGGCCTCGAATTAACATTGTGACCTCTGAATACAGAGTTTAATAGGAAAAAGTGTCGTTGATAGGCATACAATATTGGAAATATGTCACAACAACTCATGATGTAATGTTCTGTTGGTGATATGTACAATAAAGTGAACATTTATGTTATTTGACCTAGCTCCGCGGCCCGCAACATGACTCGCGTTGGCCACCCCTGGTCTAGATAGAGCATTTTTATGAGTTGTACTACATGTGATGGAAAGCTAATATTCCTCATGATTTCCCAAAGTTTCTGATGTTTCACATAGACACATGCCTTTGAATAATCCACAAAACATGAGAATAGGCTTACGTTAAATTGTCTGCACTTCTCTATTATTAATCGCATGTTGAGTATGTGATCTCTTGTTCCTCTTCCTTGTCTAAATACAGCTTGAACCACGTTAATCTATTCTTCCATGTTCTTCCCATTATGCTTTTTTATAGAATTTTACTTGCATGACTGATCAGGGCAACAGTTCTATAGTTGGTGCATAATTTCAGGTTGCCTTTTTTGGTATTGGAATAAAGATAGTTCTCTTCGAATCTTTTGGCCATATACCATATTTCCATATCTTTTTACATAATGCGTGATAGATTTGTATGCTTTTTTCTCTTCCCGCTTTAATTAATTCGGCTGGTATCTCATCACATCTCGGTGATTTACCATTCTTCAGATTCTTTATTGCCCATGCAATTTCATCTAGTGAGGGTTGAGGTTCTGTCTCTGCTGTCATTGGTTAATGTATCTCATTCATATCCTCACTACCACTCATATCAAACATTCCATTGCAGTACTCCTGCCATCTTTCTAGAATTTGTCTAGATTCTGTTAAGGTATTTCCCAACTTGTCACAGATAACATTTAATTGAGGTTGAACATTTCTAGTCAATAACTTCAGTTCTTTGAACATTTCGTAATCTCTCCTAGTCTAATGACATTGCTCTATTTTAATACAACAATCTTGAATATATGTTGGTTTTTGTCCTTTCTTGTGTTATTTCTTATTTCCCGTGTTAAAGATTTATACTTCATCATACTGTTATTGGTTTCTCCTTTCTTTTTCAGTTCCCTTCGTTGGTTTATTAATTCTAACGTGCATGTGTAATCCATGGCCTATGTTGCTTACTCCTGGTCGGAATTAAATCTTTGGCTGCTGTTATCAAGATATCTCTAATTTGTACTGCCAGTTCATCAGGTGTCATTTCCTCTTGTACAAACATCAAGACCCCAAAACTATTCCTCACTTCTACGTTGTTTGCATGAGGTATTTTTGTGAGATCAAAACGAAGTGGCCTTGGTCCTCGGGTAGGCTTTTTAGGGTTTTAATTTCAGATCTGCTTCTAATAATTGGTGATCTGTATCACAGTCTGCACTTCGTAGGGTTTTTGCTGATGTTATCCTTGATCTCCTTCTTCTTTGTATTAAAGTGTAATCTATCTTATTTTTTTTTTTTTTTTAAATACTGTCCGGGGACTTCCATGTGAAGAGTCTTCTTGGGTGTTGTTTAAAAAGTGTGTTGGCTATCAACTCATTTTATGTGCAAAATTCAATTAATTTGTCACCTGCATCATTTTTATTTCCCAATCCAAATTTTCCTAAACCGTGTCTCTTATTTTCACCTCTTCATATACCTACTTTAGCTTTAAAATCTCCCTTTATTATTGTTATATCATTATGACCAATCTTATTTAATGTGTCTTGCAGTGTGCTGTAAAATTCTTCACTTTCGTCCTCCTCTGCTGTTGAAGTTGGTGCATATATCTGTATGAGAGTTGTGTTTTTTTGGGACGTCCTTTAAGTCTGATAGTGAGGATTCTGTCACTAACTGAGTTATATCCCTTTAAAGCTTTTGCAGTTGTTTTATGTAAACAAAATGCCACTCCGCTCTGGGCTCCAACGTCTCTAGAAAAAAATATATGAAAAGACTTCCATTTTCATTTGTAAAATGTCCCTTGCCTCTCCAGCGATGTTCACTAATTCCTCAAATTTGAATATTTAAGTAAATACAAACCGTTTGGTATGTGTAGCTCCTGCGAAAAGAGGAGACATACTAAACAAGGACACAGTGTACATACATTACAAGGGACTCCATAAAGGGGAACATAGATCACAGAGTGAAAATCGCCCAAACAATGGCATTCCAAAAAATATAATAATAAAATAAAAATAAGTATTCCAGGACACAACAGACGACGTTTTAATTATATAAATCTTCATCCATCCATCCATCATGTGCCATGCCGATAAGCGTTGGTGGTCATATTCTGCCATCTCACTGGATCGCCAGAGTCGTGGATCAGCTCCGTGTTCCTGTCTCGAACATGCCGCGTGGCCAAACCATCCAAGTATTTACTTCTCGATTTTCCCCTTGGTCTCTTCCCTTCGATCTTGCCAGCTGTCACCAAGTTCTCCAAGTCTCCAAGTCTTCTCATAACATGCCCAAAAAATTTAACTGTCTATGTCTAATGACTCTAATCAGTTTACGATCTTCATTTGTTTCTTGAAGGACTTGT